>BLIW01000011.1:26731550-27154050 GCA_016586305.1 Ophiorrhiza pumila
AACTTTTATTGTTCTCTCAATTAAATTATAAAATATTTACCAATATATATTAAAAAAATTTCGGCTCCATTTGTTTACCGTTGTCTTATGTTTTATTTTACAAATTCAATTTGATTTATTTGTGTTGTCCATTTTTTCTATCAAAATTTGTAAATAAAAAAAATAATGTTACAGTAGTTATTTTTGCTATAATATTTTTATATTTTTATAAATAAATTATTAAATTTAAATTTGACTTTTAGATTTTTAATAACAAAAATTTCTTCCTAAGACACTTTTTTACCAAAATAAACTCACAAAATATTAATTCAAATTTGAATTTTTAATTTTTAATAATTAGAAATTCTTCCTGGCTTAATTATATTATGAGCAAATTAACATTTCAAAATATCAGTAGATCACAAGGAAAAAAATTGCTAGGAGTATAAATGGAAGTAAATATATGCATCCACATTATAAAGTAAAATTTTTTGCCTTTTTATTATTTAAAATTTATGAATTAAATTGTAGCATGAAAAAAATACATGAAATTAAGGTTTCTATTATATATATAGTGGTGGTGTCTTCCTTTTAAGTTTTAATTTATGGAAATTATGTTGATAAAATATTAGTATGAGCAATATTATCATAAACAAAAATAATAATTTATAGCTACCATATGTTTATGTATTAGTATTTTAACAAAAAAATATAACTCGCTTTTGATAGAGTATTTTTTTAGTTTTATAGTAGGATTTTTTTTCTTGAGATTTCTTCTAAGAAATAAATATTTTGGAGGTATTTGGAGGTATTTGGATTGATGAGTTTGTTTTGGTGGGCCTTTATATTCGATAATTTTTTATTAATAAAATTTAAAATTTAAATTTGAGTTAATATTTTATGAGTTTATTTTAGTATAAAAATGTCTTAGGAAGAATTTATTAATATTAAAAATTTAAAAGTCAAATTTAAATTTAATAATTTATTTATTAAAATATAAAAATTGTTGTATAAAAAATAATTACTGTAATATTATTTTTTATTTTAAAAAATTTGATAAAAAATGGACAAAACAAATAAATCAAATTGAATTTGTGAAATAAAACACTAAAATAACAGTAAACAAATGGAGCCTAAATTTTTTGAATTATATATTGGTAAATATTTTATAATTTGATTAAGAGAACAATAAAAGCTATTAATAGAAATAAGTGTCATATTATTTTATATAATTTCTTTCTTATAATTTGAGGGTGAAAATAAATGTTAGGAATGTAGACGTTACGAAAAGATGTTATAAGTTGTAATGATAAGGTAAAAATAAGATAAAGATAAGTTGTAATAATAAATGGATAAAAGATAAAAGAGTTAATTGATTAAGGATAAATTTGGAAGACGTGTAATTTATTACTCTGGAAGCTAATTGTTACTCTGGCAATAACAGTAGCCTTTTACTATTAAGACGAGTAAATATTTTCGAAATTTCAAAATATTGTTACAGCTTCTTCATTATACAAGTCAAAAACTCAAAATTCATATGTATTATTGATTGTGACGAATAGGTATCATTACAATTGACCAATTACCTATTGTATTGACAAATCATTGGCCTAGGTCACTAAGTATAGATCAACTATGTAACAAATTATTGTTAGCATATTATATGCCAGTTTTTTAATGGTCATACAATAGCATGAATGTTTATATTATATGCTCTAATGTAAAAAATAATATTAGAATTTTGGTGCATACTAAATTCCCTAAATTTGATTGGTTTGAATTAGGTAGATCTTTGGTTATCGATCTATATCAAATATTATGTTACATACAAAATGATCAAGTGGTTTCCCTGTCAATTCGATAATTTTTGGATTGATGAGTTTGTTTTGGTGGGCCTTTATATTCGATAATTTTTTATTAATAAAATTTAAAATTTAAATTTGAGTTAATATTTTATGAGTTTATTTTAGTATAAAAATGTCTTAGGAAGAATTTATTAATATTAAAAATTTAAAAGTCAAATTTAAATTTAATAATTTATTTATTAAAATATAAAAATTGTTGTATAAAAAATAATTACTGTAATATTATTTTTTATTTTAAAAAATTTGATAAAAAATGGACAAAACAAATAAATCAAATTGAATTTGTGAAATAAAACACTAAAATAACAGTAAACAAATGGAGCCTAAATTTTTGAATTATATATTGGTAAATATTTTATAATTTGATTAAGAGAACAATAAAAGCTATTAATAGAAATAAGTGTCATATTATTTTATATAATTTCTTTCTTATAATTTGAGGGTGAAAATAAATGTTAGGAATGTAGACGTTACGAAAAGATGTTATAAGTTGTAATGATAAGGTAAAAATAAGATAAAGATAAGTTGTAATAATAAATGGATAAAAGATAAAAGAGTTAATTGATTAAGGATAAATTTGGAAGACGTGTAATTTATTACTCTGGAAGCTAATTGTTACTCTGGCAATAACAGTAGCCTTTTACTATTAAGACGAGTAAATATTTTCGAAATTTCAAAATATTGTTACAGCTTCTTCATTATCCAAGTCAAAAACTCAAAATTCATATGTATTATTGATTGTGACGAATAGGTATCATTACAATTGACCAATTACCTATTGTATTGACAAATCATTGGCCTAGGTCACTAAGTATAGATCAACTATGTAACAAATTATTGTTAGCATATTATATGCCAGTTTTTTAATGGTCATACAATAGCATGAATGTTTATATTATATGCTCTAATGTAAAAAATAATATTAGAATTTTGGTGCATACTAAATTCCCTAAATTTGATTGGTTTGAATTAGGTAGATCTTTGGTTATCGATCTATATCAAATATTATGTTACATACAAAATGATCAAGTGGTTTCCCTGTCAATTCGATAATTTTGGATTGATGAGTTTGTTTTGTGGGCCTTTATATTCGATAATTTTTATTAATAAATTTAAATTTTAATTTGAGTTAATATTTTATGAGTTTATTTTAGTATAAAAATGTCTTAGGAAGAATTTATTAATATTAAAAATTTAAAAGTCAAATTAAATTTAATAATTTATTTATTAAAATATAAAAATTGTTGTATAAAAATAATTACTGTAATATTATTTTTTATTTTAAAAAATTTGATAAAAAATGGACAAAACAAATAAATCAAATTGAATTTGTGAAATAAAACCATAAATAACAGTAAACAAATGGAGCCTAAATTTTTTGAATTATATATTGGTAAATATTTTATAAATTTGATTAAGAGAACAATAAAAGCTACTAATAGAATAAGTGTTCATATTATTTTATATAATTTCTTTCTTATAATTTGAGGGTGAAAATAAATGTTAGGAATGTAGACGTTACGAAAAGATGTTATAAGTTGTAATGATAAGGTAAAAATAAGATAAAGATAAGTTGTAATAATAAATGGATAAAAGATAAAAAGAGTTAAATTGATTAAGGATAAATTTGGAGACGTGTAATTTATTACTCTGGAAGCTAATTGTTACTCTGGCAATAACAGTAGCCTTTTACTATTAAGACGAGTAAATATTTTCGAAATTTCAAAATATTGTTACCAGCTTCTTCATTATCCAAGTCAAAAAACTCAAAATTCATATGTATTATTGATTGTGACGAATAGGTATCATTACAATTGACCAATTACCTATTGTATTGACAAATCATTGGCCTAGGTCACTAAGTATAGATCAACTATGTAACAAATTATTGTTAGCATATTATATGCCAGTTTTTTAATGGTCATACAATAGCATGAATGTTTATATTATATGCTCTAATGTAAAAAATAATATTAGAATTTGGTGCATACTAAATCCCTAAATTTGATTGGTTGAATTAGGTAGATCTTTGGTTATCGATCTATATCAAATATTATGTTACATACAAAATGATCAAGTGGTTTCCCTGTCAATTCGATAATTTTTGGATTGATGAGTTTGTTTTGGTGGGCCTTTATATTCGATAATTTTTTATTAATAAAATTTAAAATTTAAATTTGAGTTAATATTTTATGAGTTTATTTTAGTATAAAAATGTCTTAGGAAGAATTTATTAATATTAAAAATTTAAAAGTCAAATTTAAATTTAATAATTTATTTATTAAAATATAAAAATTGTTGTATAAAAAATAATTACTGTAATATTATTTTTTATTTTAAAAAATTTGATAAAAAATGGACAAAACAAATAAATCAAATTGAATTTGTGAAATAAAACACTAAAATAACAGTAAACAAATGGAGCCTAAATTTTTTGAATTATATATTGGTAAATATTTTATAATTTGATTAAGAGAACAATAAAAGCTACTAATAGAAATAAGTGTCATATTATTTTATATAATTTCTTTCTTATAATTTGAGGGTGAAAATAAATGTTAGGAATGTAGACGTTACGAAAAGATGTTATAAGTTGTAATGATAAGGTAAAAATAAGATAAAGATAAGTTGTAATAATAAATGGATAAAAGATAAAAGAGTTAATTGATTAAGGATAAATTTGGAAGACGTGTAATTTATTACTCTGGAAGCTAATTGTTACTCTGGCAATAACAGTAGCCTTTTACTATTAAGACGAGTAAATATTTTCGAAATTTCAAAATATTGTTACAGCTTCTTCATTATCCAAGTCAAAAACTCAAAATTCATATGTATTATTGATTGTGACGAATAGGTATCATTACAATTGACCAATTACCTATTGTATTGACAAATCATTGGCCTAGGTCACTAAGTATAGATCAACTATGTAACAAATTATTGTTAGCATATTATATGCCAGTTTTTTAATGGTCATACAATAGCATGAATGTTTATATTATATGCTCTAATGTAAAAAATAATATTAGAATTTTGGTGCATACTAAATTCCCTAAATTTGATTGGTTTGAATTAGGTAGATCTTTGGTTATCGATCTATATCAAATATTATGTTACATACAAAATGATCAAGTGGTTTCCCTGTCAATTCGATAATTTTTGGATTGATGAGTTTGTTTTGGTGGGCCTTTATATTCGATAATTTTTTATTAATAAAATTTAAAATTTAAATTTGAGTTAATATTTTATGAGTTTATTTTAGTATAAAAATGTCTTAGGAAGAATTTATTAATATTAAAAATTTAAAAGTCAAATTTAAATTTAATAATTTATTTATTAAAATATAAAAATTGTTGTATAAAAAATAATTACTGTAATATTATTTTTTATTTTAAAAAATTTGATAAAAAATGGACAAAACAAATAAATCAAATTGAATTTGTGAAATAAAACACTAAAATAACAGTAAACAAATGGAGCCTAAATTTTTTGAATTATATATTGGTAAATATTTTATAATTTGATTAAGAGAACAATAAAAGCTATTAATAGAAATAAGTGTCATATTATTTTATATAATTTCTTTCTTATAATTTGAGGGTGAAAATAAATGTTAGGAATGTAGACGTTACGAAAAGATGTTATAAGTTGTAATGATAAGGTAAAAATAAGATAAAGATAAGTTGTAATAATAAATGGATAAAAGATAAAAGAGTTAATTGATTAAGGATAAATTTGGAAGACGTGTAATTTATTACTCTGGAAGCTAATTGTTACTCTGGCAATAACAGTAGCCTTTTACTATTAAGACGAGTAAATATTTTCGAAATTTCAAAATATTGTTACAGCTTCTTCATTATCCAAGTCAAAAACTCAAAATTCATATGTATTATTGATTGTGACGAATAGGTATCATTACAATTGACCAATTACCTATTGTATTGACAAATCATTGGCCTAGGTCACTAAGTATAGATCAACTATGTAACAAATTATTGTTAGCATATTATATGCCAGTTTTTTAATGGTCATACAATAGCATGAATGTTTATATTATATGCTCTAATGTAAAAAATAATATTAGAATTTTGGTGCATACTAAATTCCCTAAATTTGATTGGTTTGAATTAGGTAGATCTTTGGTTATCGATCTATATCAAATATTATGTTACATACAAAATGATCAAGTGGTTTCCCTGTCAATTCGATAATTTTTGGATTGATGAGTTTGTTTTGGTGGGCCTTTATATTCGATAATTTTTTATTAATAAAATTTAAAATTTAAATTTGAGTTAATATTTTATGAGTTTATTTTAGTATAAAAATGTCTTAGGAAGAATTTATTAATATTAAAAATTTAAAAGTCAAATTTAAATTTAATAATTTATTTATTAAAATATAAAAATTGTTGTATAAAAAATAATTACTGTAATATTATTTTTTATTTTAAAAAATTTGATAAAAAATGGACAAAACAAATAAATCAAATTGAATTTGTGAAATAAAACACTAAAATAACAGTAAACAAATGGAGCCTAAATTTTTTGAATTATATATTGGTAAATATTTTATAATTTGATTAAGAGAACAATAAAAGCTATTAATAGAAATAAGTGTCATATTATTTTATATAATTTCTTTCTTATAATTTGAGGGTGAAAATAAATGTTAGGAATGTAGACGTTACGAAAAGATGTTATAAGTTGTAATGATAAGGTAAAAATAAGATAAAGATAAGTTGTAATAATAAATGGATAAAAGATAAAAGAGTTAATTGATTAAGGATAAATTTGGAAGACGTGTAATTTATTACTCTGGAAGCTAATTGTTACTCTGGCAATAACAGTAGCCTTTTACTATTAAGACGAGTAAATATTTTCGAAATTTCAAAATATTGTTACAGCTTCTTCATTATCCAAGTCAAAAACTCAAAATTCATATGTATTATTGATTGTGACGAATAGGTATCATTACAATTGACCAATTACCTATTGTATTGACAAATCATTGGCCTAGGTCACTAAGTAGATCAACTATGTAACAAATTATTGTTAGCATATTATATGCCAGTTTTTTAATGGTCATACAATAGCATGAATGTTTATATTATATGCTCTAATGTAAAAAATAATATTAGAATTTTGGTGCATACTAAATTCCCTAAATTTGATTGGTTTGAATTAGGTAGATCTTTGGTTATCGATCTATATCAAATATTATGTTACATACAAAATGATCAAGTGGTTTCCCTGTCAATTCAATGGATCTGCCTGATTCAGACAATTTCAAACTGAATAAATGTGTTATAATGTTTTGTTTTTGCTTGCAATCTTGGAAACTATTCATGTTTTCACGCTGAAACAAAAGTTTTATTATTTGGGATTAAACTGTACTTTGAGAAAGGTATATGTGATGGTATAGTTGAAACAAATTCACTTATTTTGAAACAATTAATGCATAAAAAATAAAGTACCTTGGATTATTGCTATAGATAAAGAAATGGTCCGACAGCTGCCTAATTTGGATTGCATATAGTGATTGAAGGAAGCAAACATACCTACAGACAATTTAACAATCATGATAGGCATATTGAATCATTAATATGCTACAATGCTAGAGTAGAGTTTTCGAATGGAACCAACGGTCCTATTAGAATAGACAGATTAGGATTCATTCCCTTGAAAATATCTAAATATTCTAACTCTAAATTTTGCCTATTTATGATTGTAGTTTTGTCTTGACTGAACAATTCATTGTTAGATTGTGATGTGGCTCCTCCTTTTGGATTAAACAATTCGTTGATAGAGTGAGATGTAATTTTATTTTGCTTTATATCTATCAAATTGAGTCTCACATTCTGTTATCGCAGTAGGGTTTGCCTACTAAAAAAAGGCTATACTATTATTTGTCCATAACATTTACTCTAGTTAGATTTGGTTAAATTATAAATTAGATCCCTTAATTTAAAAATTTTTGAACACGCACAGTTATCAAACCAACCATAAAAAAGCAATTGTACTAAATTTTTTGAAATAAAACTCAAATAATGAAAAAAAAAGTTAGTATACATTAACAATAGTAATAAATTTATAACTAATGCAATTATTAATTGGACAATATAGAAGAAAATGAGTTTTAAAAATTTTGTAAAACAAAACTGAAACAATAGAATAAAGAGTTTTAAAAATTTTGTGAAACAAAACTCAAACAATAGAATAAAGCCAGTGTCATTAACAGTAGTAATAGCATCCAAATTTAAAGAATTGAAGACTTGGTTTTGATAATGTAAAATCTATTGGTTTTTTAGAAAAGCCAATTTAATTCTAAGATTATTATTTATATTTATTGCTAAGTGATTAGGAACCTAAAGGGTCACACACAATAGAATTACTTCTTGGGTTAAAATGATTTACATAATTATATGATAATTATGGCATCTATTATACTCTTGTTCACTTTTGGAAAGTGAATAGAGTTTGGTAATAAGTCGTTTCTTGTTTGACAAGACAACCTTTTTGGAAGGTTGTATTATTATATATAGATGCTTAATGTTAGGTCAAAGACAACACAACTCTCTCAATAAGAAATCACGTAAATAAGAAAAGGGTTTTCTTATTAGATTTCCAAGGTGTTGTTTAGAGGGATCTAGCTTATTAACCTGATGTTAAAATCAATCCTTTGAGGATCCCGAAAGTAGTTCGTGTGGATTACCGTTAGAGGCCGGACACGTGTGCGGCTTGTTGATCGATTAAACCTCGCTCAAGGATTTTGCTAGCATCTCTCGAGGTATATTTTGTATAGATTATCATTAAAGGTCCTATGGAAATCAATTATAATATAATTGTTATATTTTCCGCTGCGTTGTTACTATGTTGATTTCCTTACAGTGGTATCAGAGCCTAATTTGATTTATCTATACAAAATATATCATGTCATGAATGATAAATTATTTTATGTATGTATATTGGATTTAATTGATGAATTTGAGACATATATATTTAAAAATTCGTTTTAAATATTATGGGTTAAATATATAAATTTTTGTTTTATTCAAAAGTGTTTTGAATTTTCAATTAAAATAAAAAATAAAAAAAAAATCATGGCTGCTGGCCGGAGTTCGACTCCGACATCACACCAACAGGATTTGGGCTGAGCTAACGTAGCTACTTTCCACAACCGGTGTGACCGGCGGATCTGGACAGAGCTTAGTGATCGGAATTCGATGAGATCGAACTTCTGACGAGATTCATGGCAATTTGTTTTCGTCGGTGGATTCGTTTCGCCAGCGTCTACTTCTTCACAGGAGAACCGCAAGATATGATCTTGCCGTTTGTGCCATCGTAGAAGCCGCAAGAGAAAAATCAAAGAAGGATCGGAAAGAAAAGAAAAAGAAAAAAAAGGAAGAAGGAAGCAGAAGTTTCTGCGTCGTTTTTATTTGGAGAAGATGAGATGACGTCATCTGACGTCATCTTATGTTTTTATTTGTATAATAAATAAAAAAAAATAAAATAAAAAATTTCTTGAAAGCGTGGTTTCTGAAACCAATCTGGAGCCTTTAATGAAAAATGTTTTCATAATTATAAATTGACTCCAGATCTTTATTCTTTTCTGATCACTTGGCCCTATAGTTTTGGAAACTATATTTTGACCCATAAAAGTTTCAAAAATTCAATTAAATGATTTCTAATAAGATTAGAAATAATATACATATAGATTCATGACAGAAAAATTATATATTCAATTAATGTGATTATTTGAATAATATGACATATATATAATTTATATTTGATATAAATTTATTATATATTCATTTAATGTGATTATTTGAATAATATGACATATGTAATTTATATTTGATATAAATTCATTTAATGTGATTATTTGAATAAGATGACATGTAATTTATATTTAATATAAATCTATCATTTAATATGATTATTTGAATAACATGTCATATATGATTTATATGTGATATAAATTTATTATATATATATATATATATATTCATTTAATATGATTATTTGAATAACATGTGTCATATATGATTTATATGTGATATAAATTTATTGAATATTCATTTAATGTGATTATTTGAATAACATGTCATATGTGATTTATATTTGATAAAGTAATATATTTATTTAATTGCATATTGTATGTTTAATTGATCAAATAATTTTCACATATGATATGTATTTATGATGAGACCATAAATTAATCCCTTAATTAAATATTAAATCATAATTAGTTGCCTTCCATTATTATAGTTTAAACAAATTTTTATTAGAGCAATTTGTTGAGCTACCTCAAGGTTGTTTTACTTTAAATACGTTTATGCTATGAGATTAGATCTCTGAATAATGAGCTTGATTTAACAAAAACTTTTGGCTTGTTGAGCTACCTCAAGGTCAAAATGTTTTTGAGGCAAAGAGTTAGGGGACATATGAGATATGTGTATCAAGAGTTGATGGCCTAACTATCTAAGAGTTACAATTTGTTGTAATTGGTAGATGTTACCTACTTGGTGAGATTATTTTGACTTGTTGAGCTACCTCAAGGTTAAAAATAATTAAAATGAGATCTTAGCCACTAAGAATTTTGTGAAATTCTCGAATCAATTTAAGGGATATTGATTTGAATAAAATAGTGGGAGCAAAACCAAAAATTTTCATAAGTCCATATTTGTTTTATTTTGGCTTTGCTTATTGCATAAATATAAAATATTTTATATCTTTATTTTCTGTTGTAGAAAATTATCTATAATATATTGTTTGACAATATATTAATTGCTCAAATTTTATGGATTGAATTTTACAACCTAAAAATTGTTTTTAGGTATGAGAAGTTGATTTATGTCCTTAAAATCGTTTTTTCTTGATGATGATTTTGATCAAGTAATCAAAGATACACGCCAAAAACATAAAGATGATTTTGATAATGTATATTGTCTTATACTAAAAAGCATTCATGAATCCTAATTGCAATAGTTGTATGTGAACATGTATGCTTTTACAATATTTCATTAGATGAAATGATTGTATGATATAAGAGTTAAAATTGAGATATATGATATTTCTCTTACGAACTCATTTAAAGCAAAATGGCAAATAATCTTTAGTATCATCTAATGTACTAAAGGTGATTAGTCTCATTAAAAAAATTAGATTTTTTAATTTTGTTATGAACAAAGTTGAGATCTAAATATTTGCTTGAATTGCTTAATAAGACAACAAAGGATTCAATCAAGAAGAAAAAGGAAATTGTGTTAATACTTGAGTTTTTCAAGAAAGTGAAGTTGGACCCTGATTTTAAGAAAATCAATAAAAGGGGGCTCAAACTTAACACAAAATAATAAGGACAAAAGTTTAAATGGTATTAAATTCTATTATGGTCTATTAAGATAGACACTTGAATTATAATTAAAAAGTTCATTGAGATTTTGAAGCAGAAGAAACTTGGTGAAGTTTCTACTTCAAATATGTCTATGATTGAAATAAATGTTTCTACTTATAAATAAAATCTTGGGTATTGGATACCAGATTTTGATCTCATATTTACATAAATATGCAAGATTTAAGGGTAAGTAGAAAGTTTGGTAAAGAAAATGTATTCTTATATGTGGTAATTGAATGCGACAAAAGTTGTTACATTAACCATAGGAATATAGAGTTTTCTTTATTCAGAAGATTAATTCTTAATATAAATGATTGCTATTATCAGTACTTACTAAAATATTATTTCTATGTCATGTTTGACATGAATAGATTTACAATAATTCAAAAGAATAAATGTTGTTCTTTTTATTGTGGTAATATTTTAAGGTGCTGGTTAATTAGATAACAAACTTTATATATTTGATTTGGATAATCTTCTTTTCAAACATAAACACAAAGAAACAAAAATTGATAATTTTATCTCTAACACTGTAGATATGGTTATATAAATGAGAAAACGCATAGCCAAATTACATAAAGATGTTTATTTGGAATCACTTGATTATGAATCATTTGATAAATGTGAATCTTATTTATTAGAAAGTAACCAATTTACCTTTTACTTAAAAAGGTGAAAGATCTACTGAATTACTAAGTCTAATACATATTGATGTATGAAGACCTATGTTAATTCTAATTAGAGAAAGTTTTTCATACTTCAAATGATTATATTAAATATAGTCATATATGTACTTATTGAAGTATATAACTAAATTCTTTGAAGAGTTCAAAAGAATATAAAATTGAAGTTGAAAAATAACTTGATAAAAGTATTAAAATATTTTGATTAGATCGAAATAGAGAATACTTGAGTCAAAAATTTATAATTATCTTGATAAAAGTATTAAAATATTTTGATTAGATCGAAATAGAGAATACTTGAGTCAAAAATTTATAATTATCTTAATAAAATGAGCTTGTTTCTTTATTAAAGTAATAATCGAATTTTATTAGATATCATTCGATTAATGATGAGCCATACAATTCTCTCAAAATTGTTTTGAGAATATACCATAAATATTGCATTTGATCTTTTAAAGTATATTCCATTTAAACCTATCAGTTTTACCTCATATGAGATATGGTATAGGAAATAACCAAAATATTTGGGAGTATCCTATATTTTATAAAAGGTAAAATATGATAAGTTTGATACAAAATTTTCATATATACTATTTTGTGAAAGGTCCAAAAGAAAGTTTTGGATATTATTTCTATGATCCCAATGAGCACAAAATGTTTGTCTCAAAATATGTCATATTTCTAGAAGAATAGTTTATTCTAGAAAAGGCAAGTGGGAGCATATAGAACTTGATGAAGTTCTTAAACCATAACTTAGTATTGAAAAGAAGATGGAATTAGAGCTTGTACCTCATGTTGATGCGGTAGGATATGAAGCTCTCAATACACAAGTAAATTGTATGTTTAGTAGGATAAATCATCCACATGAGGTGATGTATTTATCATTAAGAATGATAAACCTACTATCTACAAAGAAGTCTTATTTGATAAGAAATCTAAAAGTGGTTTTGAACCATAAAATCTAAAATGGATTCCATGTATGACAACAAGGTATAGACCTTAGTCAATGCATCTAAAGGGATAAAACTCATAAGGTGCAAGTGGGTCTTCAAAAGAAGACAAACATGGATGGTAATATTGTTACCCATAAAGCATGAATATTGGTCACTAAAGGTTACACAAAATCATAGTATTGACTATGATGAAACCTTTTCACCAATTGCCGTGTTAAAATCCATTAAAATTTTACTTGTTGTAATTTGCAAAAGGATATGTATATGATACAATCTAAGGGTTTTTATTCAAAAATCCTAGTGAAGTATGTAAATTATAAAAGTTCATTTATGGACTAAAGCGAGCTTTTAAGAGTTCAAATATTTGTTTTGATGAGATAATCAAAAAGTTTGATTTAATCAAAACAAATACGAATCTTGTGTATACAAAGATTATTGGCAATATTATTGTATTTCTCATATTATATGTAGAAGATATATTAATAATGAGAATTTACATAACTACTCTTAATTAGTTAAGGTGTAGTTGTTCAAAAACCTTCTCAATAAAAGATTTTTGGAGAAACAACTTATGAATTGGGAAAAGTCTATAGAGATAGATTTGATAAGTTGTTTGGTCATATACAGTCAATATATATGTATATATATATATATATTGATAAGATGTTAAAGACGTTTAACATGCATGGATCAGTTTAAAAGGTTTACATTCCTATATTTGATAGGATTTACCTTAGGACATGTGTCCAAAGACTGATATTAAGAAATATAATATGCAAAATGTTCTTAAGAAATAAGATTATTTATGTATATTATATAAGACCAAATGTCTCCTGCGCCATAAGTGTTATGAGCATGTTTCAATCTAATTCCAGTGAGAGTCACTAGAAGTGGTCAAGAATTTTCTTAAGTAGTTGAGAAGTATTAAGGATCTATTCTTGAAAGTTGAGCTTAATATATATGGATTCATAGATACTAGTTTTCAATCTTATAAAGATTATTGCAAGTATCAAGATGGATACGTATTTATCCTAAATATAAATGTTGTTATTTGAAAGTGTTTCAAATAGATTATAACAACATATTCTACAATAGAGATTAAGTATATAGTTGCTTGAGAAGTTGCTATAAGATTGTTTGGATAGAAATAGTTTCTTCAATAGTTGAGGAACTAAGGTCTCATCAATGATCCAAACATGTACTAAAATTTTATCATTTTATTAGAGTAATCATTGATAGAATTTAAGTAAAGATACAAGAGATTCCTGCAAAGGATAATATAATTATTCATTGACTAAACCATTATCCCAAAAGAAACATGATGGTCATGTTTATTCATTTGGTTTGAAGTACTGAATGATTGGTTTGAGTCATAATGGAAGAATGATTATGTAATTTTATGCAATAAAGATATGGCATATTTATCATTTTGTAACATATATATGTCGATATATATATAATATGATAAAGTCCTTAGAATAATATTTATTATTCTTAAATTTCCCTAGTCGTAGTATTAATAATAACAAGGACATTGTTAATGCGGATAGACTAGTATATATAGTGATATATAGGTGAATCATTGGAGAATGTGTTCACTGGAATGATCCGCTTAGAGATTTCCATATCGTTAACTATTTAAGTGCCAATGGTATAATCTCTACGTGACAGTAGTGTAAGCGATCCTTTGACTTGAGATCATAAGAGTATCTTTAGTGTGGATGTTATGTTTTGACTCTATTTGTCCATAACCGTAACAGGATATGCGAGCGGTAGATGTTGGATAAAACAAGAAGCACAGATTGATAGTTTATGATCGATATATGATTCACCACTCCTAATAGTGGGAGAGTATATTCCTTTCTGGCGCCACTTGTTGAAGTTCAACTCAAAGTGCACATATTTAGTAAGTAAATTTGGAAAAGTTTTAAATTTATTTACAAGGAGTTGAATTTCGGTACAAGAAAGAAATATAATTAGTACAATAAAGAGTTGGCACTTAGACTTTACTCTTGTACTAATTGGAATATAGGATGGTGAAAGGATGATAATTACATGGTACCTGGTTCATGGATAGGTGAAGTCGATCAATTGACTTTTCCTAACTCTTGGGTGGTCATGATGTCTTGGCTAGAGGCCGCTCTTGATCTATGAATATAAATGAATTAATTTGTTGAATTAAAGATAAATTAAAGTTGTTTAATTTATTCTATCTTAGAAGCTCTGTGACTAAATTGTCTTTAGTCCAAGTGGGAGTTTGTTGTTTTTGTACAAAAGCCAATTTAATTCTAAGATTATTATTTATGTTTATTGCTAAGTGATTAGGAACCTAAAGGGTCACACACAATAGAATTACTTCTTGGGTTAAAATGATTTACATAATTATATGATAATTATGGCATCTATTATACTCTTGTTCACTTTTGGAAAGTGAATAGAGTTTGGTAATAATTCGTTTCTTGTTTGACAAGACAACCTTTTTGGAAGGTTGTATTATTATATATAGATGCTTAATGTTAGGTCAAAGACAACACAACTCTCTCAATAAGAAATCACGTAAATAAGAAAAGGGTTTTCTTATTAGATTTCCAAGGTGTTGTTTAGAGGGATCTCGCTTATTAACCTAATGTTAAAATCAATCCTTTGAGGATCCCGAAAGTAGTTCGTGTGGATTACCATTAGAGGCCGGACACGTGTGCGGCTTGTTGATCGATTAAACCTCGCTCAAGGATTTTGCTAGCATCTCTCGAGGTATATTTTGTATAGATTATCATTAAAGGTCCTATGGAAATCAATTATAATATAATTGTTATATTTTCCGCTGCATTGTTACTATGTTGATTTCCTTACAAAATCCCTATGAGAAGTTAAAAAAATCAGTAATATATTTTGAACTAGTCAAATAGGGTGACTGTAACATTTTAAATGTCAAGATTCGTTTGGTAATATGACTTTAATAAAGGGGAGATAATATAATTAATCCAACTTTTTAAAAAGAGTTTGACGTGTATTTAAGAATTTTACAACAAAATTCAAATAATATAGTTAGTGAATCATTAGTTGATTAACGTAGAGGGTATTTTTTAAACTTTTGAATAGTAAAAAGGTTTTAAAATAGATTCGTAACTCTTATTTATATTAGCATGTATATGATAAGGATATTGAATCAATCAATGAGATAATTAAGATATCAAGACAATTAAGGTCAAAATTGGATTTCTTCACATCCGTCCATCTTGCAGGTATAATAAGGATATTTAATCAATCAAAAACATAATTAAGATATAAAGACAATCGATGAGATAATGACGATATCAAAATAATCAAGTAAAGATCGAATTGTTATAAAACTAATCCTAATATATGTAGATTTGATGATATAGTAGTTTATATTAGGAATTCTAATCCAAACAATAAAACAAAAGAGTTAGAATAAAAGTATTGAAAACAAGAATTAGGAAAATATGGGTTATTCACTATTCACTCATAATACTTTTATTCACGTAGGTTTTCTTCTCTTTCGTTATCACATCACATGATGTATGTGAAGCTACCTATTTATAGGTAAACTAATAGGTAACGTACATGAAATGTATTTAACTTATACATTCAATAGCATTTACCAAAAGCTATCTTTGAGTTTAATATCATCTTAAAAGTTAAATGCCTTCAATGGACATCCAATTCTTTATGTTTCATAACACTCCCCCTTTGAATGTCCATTACACAAAGAATATGCCTCGTTAAAACCTTACTAGGAAAAAATCCAGTGGGAAAAAATCCTAGTGAAGGAAAAATAGTACACTATTCTTGTGTATTAATTTCTCCCCCTGATTCAAAATCATTTGAGATCCTTCAACCGATGCATTCCAATATTCTTTACTAATTTCTCAAAAGTTGTTGTCGGTAATGCCTTGGTAAATAAATCCGTCAAATTATCACTTGACCGAATTTGTTGCACATCAATTTCACCATTCTTCTGCAGATCGTGAGTAAAGAAGAATTTTGGTGAAATATGTTTCGTCCTATCTCCTTTAATATATCCTCCTTTTAATTGAGCTATACTGTTGGAGGATTTTATATAATATTGTTGGAGGATTTTATTCTTCTGGAGATAACCCACAATTCTTTCGGATATAGTGGGTTATTGATCTTAACCAGACACATTCTCGACTGGCTCATGTATTACTATAATTTTAGCATGATTTGAAGAAGTAGCAGTTATTGTTTGTTTTGTGGATCGCCATGAAATAGCTGTACCACCACATGTAAACAAATATCCAGTCTGTGACTTTGCTTTATGCGGGTCAGATAAATACCCAGCATCAGCATAACCAAACAATTCTGGTCGAGAATCATATGAATAATATAATCCAAGATCAATTGTTCCTTGGAGATAGCGAAGAATGTGCTTAATACCATTCCAATGTCGTTTTGTAGGAAAAGAGCTGAATCTTGCTAACAAATTCACCGCAAATGATATATCTGGTCTTGTACAATTAGCAAGATACATTAGTGCACCAATGGCACTGAGATATGGTACTTCAGGACCAAGAATCTCTTCATTTTCCTCTTTTGGTCTAAAAGGATCCTTAATAGGATCAAGTGACCAAACGATCATCGGAGTACTCAATGGATGAGCTTTATCCATATACCCTCTGGGTATATGTAGTTTGATGAACAAAAATTCCATCTTGCAAATGTTCAATTTGCAAACCAAGGCAAAATTTGGTCTTTCCAATATCCTTGATCTCAAATTCTTTCTTTAAATATTCAACTGCCTTTTGGATCTCTTCATGAGTTCCAATTAAGTTGAGATCATCAACATATATGGCAATGATTACAAAATTTGACTCATATTTTTTAATAAAAACACATGGACATATTGGGTCATTTATATAACCTTCCTTAATTAAACAATCACTAAGACGGTTATACCACATACGTCCAGATTGTTTAAGTCCATACAAAGACCTTTGTAATTTTATGGAATAAACTCCTTTAGGATTTGATTTATATACTTCAGGTATGCTAAATCCTTCAGGGATTTTCATGTAGATATCATTGTCCAGTGTTCCATTTAAATAAGCAGTGACTACGTCCATTAGACGCATATCAAGCTTTTCATGTACTGTTAAACTCACAAGGTATCTAAATGTAATTCCATCCACTACAGGTGAATATGTTTCATAATAATCAAATCCAGGTCTTTTTGTAAATCCTTGGACTACAAGCCGTGCTTTATATCTCACAATTTCATTTTTCACATTTCTTTTTTGCACGAACACCCATTTATATCCCACTGGCTTTACACCTTCTGGTGTTTGAACTACAGGTCCAAATACTTTTCGTTTTGCCAATGAATCCAATTCAGATTGGATTGCATTTTTTCATTTTGACCAATCATTTCTTCGACGACATTCATCAATCGATCTAGGTTCATGATCCTTGTCTTCTTCCATAATATCAAGTGCTATATTACATACAAAAGTATTATCTATAATTATTTCTTTTCGATTCCAACTTTTTCCTGTAGTAACAAAATTTATTGAATTTTCTATAATCTTATTCTCTTCAGGAGTAAGCTCTTCAGGAGCAATCTCTTCAGGAGCAACCTCTTCAGGAGGTTGAATTTTGTCACTGTCAATATTTTGGAGTTTTTGACTCGTATCATTATTTAATTCTCTTTTCTTTCGAGGATTTTTATCTTTGGAACCGAGAGGTCTACCACGCTTCAAGCGTGCATGAGACTCATTAGCACTTGTAATTTTCCCTTTAGGGATATAAATTTTCACTGGAGTATTTTCAGCAAAAATATGCTATTTAGTTACTCTTCTAGAGTCATTAAATATATTTGGTAATTGATTTGCAATTCTTTGCAAATGTATAATTCTTTGAACTTCCAGTTCACTTTCTTTTGTACAAGGATCAAGGAAATTCAATGATATTTCCCATGTGATTTCTTTTTTCGGTTGATCTTGTCCTCCCCCTAATGTCGAGAAATGTGATTCGTCAAAATGACAATCAACAAATCTAGCAGTAAATAAATAACCTGTTAATGGTTCAACATATTTAATAATAGAAGGTGATTCATACCCGACATATATTTCTAATCTTCTTTGGGGGCCCATTTTATTACGTTGTGGCGATGTAATTGGGACATAAACCGCACAATCAAAAATTCTCAAATGAGAAATATTAGGTTCATAGCCAAATGCTAATTGCAGGGGCGAATAAGTATGATAACTCATCGGTCTTATTCTTACAAGTGTTGCAGCATGTAATATAGCATGTCCTCAAGCAGATAAAGTAAGTTTAGACCTCATAAGTAACGGTCTAGCAATTAATTGCAACTGTTTAATAAATGATTCAGCAAGACCATTTTGTGTGTGAACATAAGCTAATGGATATTCAACACTTATTCCAATCGACATGCAATAATCATCGAAAGCATGTGATGAATATTCAACAGCATTATCTAGACGAATTTTCTTAATTGGGTGATCTGGAAATTGTTCTCGTAGCTTAATTACTTGAGCAAGCAATCTCGCAAACGCTAGGTTTCGAGATGATAATAAGCATACATGTGACCATCTTGTTGATGCGTTGATCAACACCATAAAATACTTAAATGGTCCACATGGTTGATCTACAGGCCCACATATATCACCATGAATTCGTTCTAGAAATACAGGGGATTCAATTCCCACTTTAAGAGGTGATGGTCTAATTATTAATTTTCCTTGGGAGCAAGCAAAACAAGAGAAATCATTAGAGTTCAATACTCTTTGATTCTTCAATGAATGGCCATTTGAATTGTCAATGATCCGTCTTATCATAATAGAACCAGGATGCCCCAGACGATCATGCCATATTATAAAATTATCAGGATTTGTAGACTTCTAATCTACTAAGTGATGACTTTCAATTGCACTTGTTTTTGTATAATATAAACCAGATGAATTCTTCGTGATTTTGTAATACACATTTTCTTCCAGAAATGGTATTTGTAATTAATAAAAATTCATCATTTGTCTCATTCATAGTCTCAATATGATATCCACTTCGACGAATATCTTTAAAACTCAATAAATTTCTTCGAGACTTTGTAGATAGAAGTGCACTATTTATAACAAATTTTGTTCCTTCAGGGACAAATATTGTAACTCTTCCAGATCCTTCAATTAATTCAGCACTACCACTTATTGTATGAACATTAGTTTTTCCCATCTTCAGGTAGGAAAAATACTTTTTATCTTTAAGTATAGTGTGCATAGTAGCACTATCAATGAGACAAATGTCATCATCACTATTTTTTAATCCTAAGTATTTGGTATTCATGTCTTCTTCAGGAAGAATATATCAATTTCTTCTTCAAGAAGAAATATAACAAATCATAAAAAAATATTAATAAATAAAACTTAATGAGTAAACATTAATAAGTAAACATTAATCAATAAACATAAATAAAATTCATAAACTTCATTAGTAAAAGAAAATTACATAAAAAATACGAAAATAATAAAATTCATAATATTAAATCATATTGTACCTTCAGGGTGTTATATGATCATATTGAATCTTCAGAGTGCTCACAAAAATCTGCTGTGTCGAGATTTGTCATATCAACATAACCATTATCATTATCATTATTTTGATCAATAAAGTTTGTCTCAACACCTTCATATTTCTTTTTGAATGATGCTTGATAAAATTTGACAAGATGTTCAGCCGTACGACAGGTACGGGTCCAATGGCCTTCCATGCCACATCGGTAGTATTTATTTTCACAATTTTTCTTTTCTTCTATTTTCTTTTCATCAACCCACTTCTGGGGGTTAGGGTTATTATATTTCTTGTCACGGTGATAATCATTTTGATTATGAGGCATATTTCTACCACGACCGCGTCCACGACCACGACCACGACCATGTCCACGTCCACGGCCTCTACCACAGTTATTTCCATGACCATAGATTTGAGTTTGAGTCGCATTCACTTCAGGGAATGGACTAGTACCAGTTGGACGGGATTCACGATTTTTTAATAACAATTCATTATTTTGTTCAGCCAGAAGAAGACATGCAATTAGTTCAGAATATCTCTTGAATCCTCTTTCTTGATATTACTGCTGCAAGAGCATATTCGATGCATGAAAAGTAGAAAATGTCTTTTCTAACATATCATTATCAGTAACATTTTCTCCACGTAATTTCAATTGAGAAGTAATTTTGAACATAGCTGAATTGTATTCATTAATAGATTTAAAATCTTGAAGTCGTAAATGGAGCCAATCATACCCGAGCTTTTGGAAGTACAACCAACTTCAAGTGGTTGAATCTTTCTTCCAGATCATGCCAAAGGTCAAGCGGATTCTTGACAGTAAGATATTCCGTTTTCAATCCTTCATCTAAATGACGACGAAGGAATTTCATATCTTTGACACGGTCTTGGTTTGTTGCATCATTATTCTCAACAATTGTATATCCAAGACCCATTGATTCAAGATGGATTTCAACATCCAATATCCATGATAAATAATTTTTTCCAGAAATATCAAGAGGCATAAATTCTTGTTTTGTAAGATTAGCCATAAAAATGAATTAAAGCAAAAGGAGGAATACTACCTGAAAAGTCGATTTATTCCAAAAGTCTCCCTTAGCTGGTAGAGTCTCGTGCTGATAACGTGTTATAAAACTAATCCTAATATATGTAGATTTGATATAGTAGTTTATATTAGGAATTCTAATCCAAACAATAAAACAAAAGAGTTGGAATAAAAGTATTGAAAACAAGAATTAGGAAAATATGGGGTATTCACTATTCACTCATAATACTTTTATTCACGTAGGTTCTCTTCTCTTTTGTTATCACATCACATGATGTATGTGAAGCTACCTATTTATAGGTAAACTAATAGGTAACTTACATGAAATGTATTTAACTTATACATTCAATAGCATTTACCAAAAGCTATCTTTGAGTTTAATATCATCTTAAAAGTTAAATGCCTTCAATGGACATCCAATTCTTTATGTTTCATAACACGAATCAAGATATTTCTATTAATTGTAATCAATTATAATTATGTCATTAGTTACTTGATGTATCAATTTATAGTGTCTTAATACTATAAAGAGCGAATGTTGGACATTTCCTGCCCCGCGTGCTCAGTATCAGTTCCCGGTCGCCATCAGGTGAGTTCTTTATGTGTCTGTCGTTTCGTGGGCCTTTCATTTATTCTGATACCCTTTTCACGTAGTTTTTGCGATTCCTGTGTGTTTTTTACCGGCTCTGCCCTAGGGTTTGGAGGGCCGCTATATTTAAGCTAAGGATAACAATTGCAACAGTTGTTGCTGCTCGCTTTATCTATTTTTGCCATTTTTTCCTGCTTCCTTCTCGCCCCGCTTCATTGCTGCCTTTCTTCTGCTGCAATGTTTGTCTGCTTTTGCCTTCTGCTTGTTTTTTTCCCCTCTTGTTCTCTCACCATGCTTTTTGCACATCTTATTCCCGATTCTTGCATCTTTGGTTTGTGTGTTTTTGGCCTGAAGCTTGTTTTGGATGAGTGGGTTTCCTATTTTTGGGATATGCCAGGGAGGGGGTCTTCTTTGATTCGGCATTTGGTTGTTATTTCGGGCCGTTCTTGGGTTTTTCGGGAATACGGTTTCTTGAAACAGAGAATGACGCTTTTTTATATGTGTTATTTGGTCCTTCTGTTTGGATTTCTTGTTTTTGGGGTTTCCTGTTTTCTCCTTCTGCTTGTTAGGAGGGTTTGTGATTGTCATGATTTTATTTTCCCTTTTGTTGTTGTAATGCCGTGGAAAATTATGCCTTCACTTGCTATTCTTATTTATTGAACAGGGAAAAAACTTCACCTTTTTATTTAAGCTTTCTTTGGCTTCTCCGCCTACTTTTGTGCGCTTCTTTTGCTGTTCTTTGCTCTGTTTTTTTACAACCTTTGCCGTCTCATACTTTTCGCCTTGGGTTGTTGCTTCTCTTCTGGTTTTTCCCCTTTCTCTGCCTTTGGCTTCTGCCGTTTTTTGTTCTTTAGTTTCTGATGTTTCTTGCTCTTTATTTGCTTCGCCTTCTTGTTCTTCTGTTACCCTTGGGGTTTTTCCCCGACCTGCTCTTCGCTTCTTTTTCATATGTGGAATGTTTTTTTGCCTACCTTACGGTTTTTTTGCCTGCCTTTTTGGGTGTGCGCCTCGGTTGAGTGCTGAGGTTTTCCCCTTCAGATTTTTGTTGTGATTGTTATGCCCAATTAGTTTCAGGATTTACTTTTTTTATTGGTAGTGGATATCTGGGCTGTCCTGATGAAAAACACCCCTTTTTTTCCTAATGGTTATGCTTTGCACTTCTTATACTCGCCTTTCGTTGGGGATTTGTTGCATGTGACTATTTTTTTTGGAAAGGGAAAGACTAACCTGAGGCCTTTGGGGAATATAAAAAAATGGAACATTTTAAGTTTTTGGGTTTATTAGTGCCAGGATTAGGAAGAAATAGTGGGCATGCTTTAATTTTGAATGATTAAGTTTATTTTTTAGTTGATTGAAGACTTTTTGGTTGCTTCGTTCTTTTGGATTTTGGCCTTTCTTATGGACATGAATTGTTACTATTTTGTGCCTATCTGTGGTGAATGCTACTGGTTATAGTTTTATACATGCTCGTTTGATTGGCTTGTATTGCATTGCTCCTATTATCAAACTTTTTTTTATGGCGGATTGAGAGATAGGAAGAAGGCTGTTTAAAATTGGCCCCTGCGTCTTGTAAGCCTTGCTTCCCACATGCGTTTTATTGGGTTTTTTTGAGACATATGAAATACTAGATCTCAGAATTCTCTGGGGTTTTCTGTTGCTTATATTTATTTTTATTTATGTTAAATATTAAGATAACTAATTTATGTTAAATATTAAGACAACTGCCTTATTTTGAGATTAGGAAATGGCAATTTGTATTATTGCCTTTTTTGCCTTATTATTCAGTTGTTTCTTAGGCCTCTGTTTATTTTTGCATTTTTTAATGTTTTATATTTTGTAGCGAACAAGAATGGCAAAGTTTGTGAATAAGTCTGAACGCTGTCAAGAAAAGGCATACTGGACGCATTTCAAAGATCAGAAATTCGTTAGGGTGTTTAAACCTGAATATCGATATCGCTTGGTAAGGCAGAATTGATATTTTGGGAACTTTTTTTGAGAGAATTGTTTGTTGTTTATGCTATATTATTAGTATCAAGCCTTTGCTATTGGCTTAAAAAGTTTAAATGTTATTCCTGTTGTTATTTTTGAAGCTTATTCCTCAAAAGTTTACTGAGAGCCTGAGCGGCAGCTTCGATGGGCTTGTAAAAGTGCGAGATCCCAATAAAATTATATGGGAGTTTGGTCTGATGAGGAAACCAAATGAAGTTTATCTTGAGCAAGGCAAGAAGAAATTTGTGACTGTTCATTCTCTTCAAGAGAATGATATTCTGGTTTTTACTTATGTTGGACAGATGTCCTTTGATGTTCTTATTTTTGAGACTCAGACCTCATGTGAAAGAGTTACCTCCTACTTTGTGGAGGGGTTGGATGTTGAAAATAAAGAAAACAAATTTGGCAAATCCAGCAGTTCAGACCATGGGCTGAAGTTTGTACCTGACCTTGGTGGCAGTCTATCTCAGTGCTCTAAGCTTAAAAAGGTTGCAAAAAGACACGCTATTGAAGAGAGGGAACAAAAAACAGATTGTTTGGCTCAAGCTGCGCAAAAAATCAAAGAACCTGGTATTTTTTTTGTTTTTAATTATATTAGGGTCCTTTTAATATTTAATGGTTTGTTGGATTGCTTAGATAGCACTGATTTTATACTATGGATTGGACTGTGCATTGCTGTTAAAAAACGCGGACTTGTCTATTGCTCAGCTTTGAATTCGTTGTGATCGGGTGAACAAGAACGGGCACAACACCCTATTGCAGTCCCCCAAATATTAGCTTTCTTCTTTCTGGCCTAAATAAAGCAGATACATATAAAAGTTATATTTAGGCTTGAATAGTATTTAACCTTTGCTTGGTTATTTGTTCATGAATATTACAGAAACTTTGAAATCAGCTTCGGTTAGAACCTCTGCCCTTTCCAGCCCAAAAACAGCAATTACAGAGACTGGATGTTTTTCAGACCCAGATGATATGAAGGCTTCAAACTATTCTGTTGGTAGGCTTACCCAAATAATATTTAATATATTACTTAATGTTTATTCGCACTAATAGTATTATACATTCTTATTATTTTTACGCATGAATATAGTGGCTGCGTTAGTTCAATTTCTGATGTTGATGCTTATTTACAAACATTAGTCCTGTTGCTGTACATTGTTGTTTCAGGCGAGCCTAAACAAGCAAATCAGGAACCTCTGCTTGCTGAGCTTAGAAAGCAGAAGGCTCTTCAATTAGCCTATGCATCTACAAAGGGGATTTGGTCTGTAAACATCATGCGGCAGTCATATATCAGCCAGGGATTCTCCATGGTTAGGCTCTAAATTTGAATATTAGCCATGAATTCTAAAAATGAATTCTAAGCTAATTAGTATTTGCTTTATTAACTTATTTGTAGCTTTATTATTTTCATATTCATTTTACGGTACTTGTGTAAATTTGTATGCTGTAGACTTTGCCGACAAAATGGGCAAAACAGTATCTGCCTCCAAATAGCCAAGATATTATCCTGCGGACTAATGGACAAACCTGGGGGGTCAGATTCTATAGGAAAGGTACTGGTTATGCATTAACTGGAGGATGGAAAAAGTTTGCACTTGACAATGATTTGGAGGAGGATGATGTCTGTGTTTTTCATTTGGACACTGCTGCATTTGGAGCTGTTACGTTAGATGTCAGTATTTTTAGGCCTGGAGATGTCGAGATTGGAGAAACTGCTGTTTCTGAAGCTGTTTTTGTTCATGCTAATCAGAGCTCAGGCCAGGCCAAAAGAAAGGGGAAGCTATTGTTAGATGAAGACTGTGAATCGCTCTAGCTCGTACTCGATTACTATCTATAGTTTGGGGTTTGTAACAGCAAAACCATAATTTATGCTTTATAATTATGTTAGTAAGCTTTTGAAGGAAAGAACTGCTTAGGCCAGGGTCATATTTTGAAGAACTACAGTTCAGTAGTGTTTTTGTTATTATATTAACCTTCGGCAATATTACGACTATGCCTAGCTTAATTTAGTTTCCTCCAATTTTTATACCTTTTTTTATAAACACTGCTTATCTGTTTGAAGAAATATCATTTAGAGAATTGAAGCTAATACTAATGCTTCCCTCTATTCACACAATCTTTACTACCGATTATTTAGTTAGATTTAATAACGTTAGTTAGATATATGTATATTAGATACAAGTGAAAATATTTACATTATATAGGTTAATGTCTTGACCCATATATTGTAATTAAAAATTGTATACAAAACGTTGCTATAACCGCGTGTATAATAAAAAGATTGGCTAAACACTATTACATCCTCTTATAATGTTATGAAGAAAAATATAAATTCTTTGTACACTGGTATCAAAAATTGATTGATACACAATTTTTTCCATAACCCATTAATGGTTATTATGCTATTATTATATATGCTTCACCAGCTATAATGGTTGTTGCATTCCTGTGAATTCACAAAGATTTTAAATATATTAAAACACTAAAAATAATAATATTGGTTCAAGCTTCAAATAAAATTTGTTGATATTGGCATTAAAAAAAATATAATATAGACACTACTAATTACTGGAGCATAGTATTGTGTCTTTACAAAATTATTTATAGTGTATAGTTTAAAGTTGTGCTAACAAATTTTCCCCAGCTAAGATTATACAATTTATAGTTTGCCGGTTTTTTTTTCTGAATAACCATCTTTTCCAATTTTAATTTTGATAATTCCTTATTTTTATAGTGAAAATATAGCCTTCTATTATTCAGCATTAATCAGTCTATATTGTTTTATGTCGATACTTTTGCCAAACTTGGCCATATGCTTAGATTTAGCAGAGTTTATATTAGATTAGATCCTCACCTTTATTTGATTTAACTCTTATGCAATTTGTAGGGTATATCTGTAATGCTGATTACATTATATT
The DNA here is from genome assembly GCA_016586305.1 of Ophiorrhiza pumila. Taxonomy (NCBI): domain Eukaryota; kingdom Viridiplantae; phylum Streptophyta; class Magnoliopsida; order Gentianales; family Rubiaceae; genus Ophiorrhiza; species Ophiorrhiza pumila. The sequence goes on from BLIW01000011.1 coordinate 26,758,528, forward strand.
ATATCGATGAAATTTAACAAATAGCCTGATATCCCCACCCTTACTATGGCCTTGCATATAGCAATACAAAATTGTTGAGCTTATCAACAGGCCTTTATAAAAATCTGTGTAGCTTAAATTTTTTTGCGAAGCTAAATGTATGCAAATCTTACAAGCAATTACTTACGTGTAAACATCAGAGAGCTCAAATTTTTTTAAAACTATTTATCGCAAATCCCTAGGACTATCATTACATAGCCCAAAGCTTGGCTATTTCTGGGCATAAAACGATTACAATTTGCCTTTTTAATCTTTAGCTTTCTAAGTAAAACTTATTACAGCTAAAAAGTTATTATTGTCATAACATTTTAAACCATCATCTAAAAATTTATTATTGCGAGTATAAAATAAGAAATATAACGGGACGAGTACCAATATGTACACAATTAAAAAATCAATTTATTATTCTTTCGAATCCAATTTTTAAAAGGCAGCTATTTTGTAACGTTTTATATGGATTTTTTTGGCGAATTAGGCCTTATGCTTACATTTAGAAAAATTTAGATTAGATTAGCTTTCAATTTCTTTTATTTAGCCTTCACACAATTTGTAGAATGTTTCTACAATGGTTATTATATTATATTATATTAAACAAGCTTAAAAAGCAGCCCGATAAACCAAGCCTTACAATAGCCTTGTATATAACAACACCAATTTGCCGAACTTATCAACAGGTCTTTACAACAATCTGTGCATAACAATTATTTCTGCGAAACTGTATGTATGCAAAGTTTACAACCAAAAACTTGTGTATAAACACCAAATTGTTCTAATATTTTTATAATTAAATGCTGCACATCTGTAAGGCTACTATTATATAGTCCAAAATTTGGCCTTTTTTGTGGACAGAAAGCTTACAGCGTCTGCTTTTCAAGTTTAGCTACTCAAGTAAAGATTATTACAGGTCAAAGTTTATGACTACCATAACATTTCAAATCACCATCTAAAAACTTCTTATTCGGGCTATCAGATTAGCAATGCAGTGGGAAAAGTGATAACATATATACCACTATCAAATTTATTTATTATTCCCAATTTCCAGCTCAGTTTTTAAGAAGCAACACTTTTAATATATATCCAGTTAATTGTTGCAAATTTCTAGAATTATCATTATATATAGCTTAAAGCTGGCCTATTTTTGTGGATAAAATGATTACAATGTCTGATTTCTAAGTTTAGTTGTCCAGGTACAGATTATTACAAGCAAAAGTCTATTACTATCATCATTCAAAATTTTTTTATTGGGACTATAAAACTAGAAATACACCGGGAAGAGTGACAATATGTACATCAATATCAAATTGAATTATTACTCCTTGTTTTCAAGCGAGTTTTTTAAAGTCAAAATGCTCAATATATATATTAAGTATATAACCCATTATAGCTTCTGTATTTTTACTTGCAAGCCTCTACCTTTGCTATTAGAAAGCTCGACCCTAATCTTAAGACATAATATTGCTAGGCACTTCTAAGAAACCATCCACACCTTCTCTTCAGCTTTTTGCCTTTGTTCTTGGTATTTAGAACTACCTAACTGTTAACAATTACCTTGCTTTCATCTGATTTCAACTTTGTAGGTTGGTTTTTTATTTATTTAATGCCTTATGCTTTTACTTTTAGGCCATAACTATATATGTCCATATTAAAACGCATAAATCTGTTTTTAAGTCATTAAATATGACTTTCTGTTTAATATTATGATTTGTCAACTATTTTCCCTGATTGTTTTACGCTTTTTGACTATATTTAGGCTTCACAATCTATCAATAACTTTGCATAACCACTCTAATTCCAATTTTAAAATCTTGCTATAGACTTCTATTTAGATATGTCGACAGACATGAATTACTGTTTTCCTAATTTGTTCTTAGCTATGAATAATACCAGCTCTTTAGAGTTGTTCCTTATAAATTGCCGTTGCAATTTTTTATACAAAGTAACTTCCAAGAATAGATTCCAACCATGCCAACAAAGAGGAAATATAACTGTGCTGAAGGCCGCAGAAACCAGTAGCAACAATGCCGACAGGCTAAAAGCTCCCAAAAAAAACCAAAAACATCTTTATCATCTGTTAACAGTAAACAAATTACAACCGTACTTGATGCAAATACAACACATCAACTTTTACTGAGAGCTTCATGTTCAACTGAACATGCTTCAACATCTGCACAAAATCAGGATGTTCAAAACCCAAACCCAACTATGTCTGTTTCAGATTCTATAACAAGAACCAATGCAGGTATGTTCTTTTTTGGTTGTTAACTCTTTAGTACTAAAACCTGTATTTAAATAATTTGCAGTGGTATTCCATATTCATTTTGTATTTATTCTTAGCAGGGCTAAACCAAAAAGCAGTTATTATAGCCGATCCTTTGCAAAATATAATGACTGAGCCCCAAATCTTACCAGATGTACCAAATTGTACATATTGTCATGCTAAAAGAATCTATTTAGAACCACCTCACTTCTGCTGTTCTAAGTGAGAAATTAGGCTATTACAGAGCCAAATGCCTGAACAATTAAAGATGCTATATGTTGATAATTCAAAAGATGCACATGATTTTTGAAATAATATTCGTAGTTATAATAACATGTTTGCATTCACATCACTTGGTGCTCATTCGGATAAAATGTTGAGTAGGTGGGCAGATGGGGTATATACATATAGAGTTCAAGGACAAGTCTATCATTTTATACCCCCACTCACACCTATAGAATCTCAAAAGCCAGCCAATGTACAGTTATATTTTTTTGATACAGAACATGAGATAGATAACCATTTTTGTATTTCTGAAAAATTTGACAAAAACCTGATTATAAAACTAGCCACCTTATTAAGAACCAATCTTTATTCAATCTTTTTCAGAAACCTAGGAATTGTTGAACATTTGGAAAGTTATAGGATCGTTTTAAAAGCAGTTCCTGATTTAGACCAAAGAACATTCAACAACCCAAATACATCAGAAGTTGCAGCTATATGGGCTGAACCAGAAAATAGTGAAGAATATAATACTCAACACATACGAGTTTATCCTAAGCAGGGGCCAATTCAGATTGTAAAACATTATTTTGGCTGTTATGATCCAATGCAATATCCATTAATGTTTACAAATGGTGAGCCTGGTTGGCATCCGGGAATAAAAAGGCTGGTTTCAAAGACGGATAGAGAAAATTGGGTCAAAACATGTGAAAAAGAAAGAGAATTTGATGCACGAAACTTTGCAGATGCCAATATTTCTATAAAGGCTGAGAAAGCAGGTATTTCACACATAAATATCTGACCAGTCTCAATTACACATACATATATTAATTATTATTACTTTTATAATATCTAACAATATTTTCCAATTTCTTATAGGTACATCACGAAACCAAAAAAAAAATTTGTTGTGTCTTGTAGAGAGTATTACTGCTACAAGCTACAAATGAGGCCTGATGATATGTCATTTCTATTACATACAGGTAGGCTTTTACAACAGTTTGTTGTTGATATTTACATTAAAATTGAAACATCAAGGCTTGAATTTTTAAACTCAATAGAATTTCAAAATCGTATGAGGACAGAAATTTATAAAGGTGTTGTAGAGAGTATTATAAAAGGTCATAATTCAGGTGCTGACATTGGAAAACGAGTTATATTACCTACTTCTTTTATTGGTGGCCCTAGAGACATGCACAAACGATATATGGATGCTATGAGCCTTGTACAGCGTTACGGTAAACCAGATCTATTTCTTACAATGACTGCTAATCCAGGTTGGTCAGAAATCTGTAGTAAAAAATTAGAATCTGATGAAACACAAAATAGGCCAGATTTAATAGCAAGAATATTTAGATCTAAGCTTGAGCTTTTGAAAAATGAATTGTTTAAGAAAAATATATTTGGAATTGTTATTGCATACACATATGTAATTGAATTTCAAAAAAGAGGCTTGCCACATGCTCATTTTCTTATTATTCTTAATCCCAAGTCAAAATTTTATTCCCCTGCAGCATGTGACAGAATTGTAAGTGCTGAATTACCAGATATGAGAAGCCATCCTTATCTCTATGCATTGGTTGCAAGACATATGATGCATGGACCTTGTGGAAGTCTTAATCCAAATTGTCACTGCATGAAACCAAATTCTGGCTGTAAGTATCAATACCCAAAAGAATTTTCAGCCACAACAATTTATGGAGAAAATACTTATCCTACTTATCGGCGTAGACATGATCAAAGGTTAGTCAAAGTACGTGGCCATTATTTAGATAATCGTTGGGTAGTTCTTTATAACCTATATTTACTTGCAAAATTTAACTGTCATATCAATGTCGAAATTTGTTCAACAATTCGTGCTATCAAATATATATTTAAATATATTTACAAAGAACATGATAAAATTGCATATAATCTAGCATTACAACAGCCTGATGGAATAATTGATGAAATCAAAAACTTCCAAATAGCACGGTGTGTTTCTCCACCTGAAGCTATATGGAGAATATTCAGATTTGATTTAAATGAAACATACCCTGCTGTTATAAGCCTTCCTATCCATTTAGAAAATGAACAAAATATAGTCTTTAAATCTACACAATCATTGCTTAGTATTGTTAACAACCCAGTTTGTAAAAAAGCTATGCTTACTCAATATTTTTTTATGAATAGGTCAGATTTATATGCACAAAGCTTGAATTGTCTATATGTTGAATTTCCAGAATATTTTATATGGAATGGCCAATCGAAAGAATGGCAGCGCCGCAAAAAAAGAAAGGTTATTGGAAGGCTGCATAGTAGACATCCATCTCAAGGTGAAAAATATTATTTACGACTACTCTTAATGCATCGACGAGGAATTTCTTCATTTACAGATTTAAGGACTGTTAATGGTGAGGTCACAAGTACATATAAATCAGCAGTTGAATTATTAGGCTTGTTTCAGAATAATGATGTTGCGTACCTTTGTATGCAAGAAAGTGCTCATTATATGATGCCAGGTGGCCTCCGACAATTGTTTGCAACTTTGCTTGTTTACTTAAATCCAAAACATACGAAGCAGCTATGGACAGACTTTGAGGAAAATCTTTCTGAAGACTTTGGTCAAAACAAAGCGTTACACCACAGTCAGATAAGGAAAAAAACATTATGTGCAATAGATGATTGTTTACACTCTATGAATAAAGCATTGCAAGATTTTAGTATTATTGATGACCCAGGAGAGTTACAGCAAGTTGACAGACTCTGCCAAGAATTGGAAGCTGAATTAAACATTGTTGTTTCAACAGAAGACCTACAAGCAATATCAAAACTAAACAAAGATCAAAAAGATGCTTATCAGGCTATAGTATATCATATAGACCAAGGTTTGGCAAAAGCATTCTTTATTGATGGTCCAGCAGGTACAGGTAAGACATTCCTCTATAAATGTTTACTTACAAAGGTTAGGTCAGAAGGTGGAATAGCACTCGCAACAACCAGTTCAGGGGTTGCAGCTTCTATTCTTCCAGGTGGAAGAACGGCACATTCCAGATTTAAAATCTCTATTAATGATGATACAAATAGATCATACAATATAAGCAAACAAGGTACATTGGCTCATTTATTGAGAATTGCAAAACTCATTATTTGGGATGAAGCTACAATGATGAAGAGAGACATTATTGAACATTTTGATAGAGCCTTAAGAGATGTAACAAATGCTGATCAACTTTTTGGTGGTAAAGTTATAGTATTTGGTGGTGATTTCAGACAAACGTTACCAGTTATTCCTAAAGGCTCGAAAGAAGATATCATAAATTCAAGTATTGTTATGTCACCGCTTTGGCCCAGATTTGAGAAGCTACAATTACAACAGAATATGAGAGCACAAGCTGATCCTATGTTTTCAGAATATTTGCTTCAAATAGGGAATGGACTTGAAGAAATGAATGAAGACAACCAAATTCAGATTCCAAATACTATGAATATTCCATTTGTTGATGAAACGACATCATTACAGGCTCTTATGAAGGCTGTTTTCCCGGATTTAAGCCATTTTACCAGTGATCTAAACTTGGTTATTAATAGAGCACTTCTTACAACAAGGAATGATTTCGTTCATGACATGAATAACATGTTGATAGCCAAGTTTCCAGGAGAAGAATTTATATATTATAGCATTGATGAGGCCATTAATTCTATGGATCAGGTTGATCAACAGGATTTGCTACATTCATTGACTCCTCAAGGTTTTCCGCCTCATCAGCTTATTCTAAAGATCAATTCTCCTATTATGCTATTATGTAACATCAATCCAGCTAAAGGGTTGTCAAATGGAATCCGGCTTATTTGCAAGGCATTTGACAGAAACATTATCCTGGCTGAAATCTCTACTGGTTCATATATTGGTACACCTATTTTTATTCCACGAATTATGCTTGAGTGTTCAAAGCATGATTTCAGTTCTATACCCTTCAAAAGAACACAATTTCGAGTACGCTTATGCTTTGCAATGACTATTAACAAAGCTCAAGGCCAAACATTAGATTTTGTTGGCATATATCTCAAAGAACCTGTTTTCTCCAATGGCCAGTTATATGTTGCTTTGTCAAGGGCTAAAAGTGCAAAGTAAGTGAAAGTCTTGATCAGGCCTCTAACTACTGCTACTGCTAGCACTAACTGGACAAAAAATGAAATATATACTGAAATCTTATCAACAATTGTTCCAGATTTATTCATTTAAGCCAATCTGCAAATGTTATCTTCTGCAACATTATTAGGCTATACTTTTAGTTTGCATGTATAGATTTCATTATTGCCAATATTTAAATTAAATCAATATATAAAATTGGATTTACAAGCATTAACTAATTATTTTAGTATTTTTATAAAGTTTAGTTACATTTGTTAATATATTTAAAGGTTATAGTATATACTCTCAGACAGGTACTTCTTTATATAATTTTATTTAATTATGTCGTAATATGCAGGTAGAATTTTTTTACAAGATCATACTAACTTCACATTTTTTATGATCTCGCAGATTTTTCTATATACTTACACAAAGATGAAGAACAGATGTATCCCAATTTCAGCCTTAACAGATACGGTTAAGGATTGGGTAGCCAAGCTAATTTTAGTCGAAAAGACACCCATACGGACTGGAAAAGAAACAGGAGGTGCATACCAACGATTTGTTTTTAACGATGTTCAGGTATATATATATTGTCATACACAACTATTTCCTTTAGATTTAAACAAGCCAAATAATGTGTTTAAAATTAATTCTACAGAAAAACAGCATCCAAGCAATTGCCTACAGTGAGGACGTGCATCAACTTGACAGAGTTTTACAGCTTTACAAGACGTTCTACATTGGCAATGCACTTATAAGGCCAATTCTAGGAACATTTCCACGCTATGGGGCCTCTTGTTACCAAATGATACTGAAGAAAAGTGCTTTTATAAGACAAGTCCACCAGTCAACAGAACTGCCACTAATTGATTACTATAACTTCACCAAATTTGCTGATTTTGCGGACAAAATGGACAACCCTGACTTGAAAATCAGTTAAGTTTATAACTTTTTTATAATTATTTTATATTAATAAGAAGCTACATCTTTTTCATTCCAATTCATAATTTATAAATAATTATTATAACCCATTTTCCTCCAAATTAATAATTATACCTTTATACAGATATCTTAGCTGCTGTAATACATATCCTTCCATCACGGACTGTGCCGGTGAAAGGAAGAAGTGTTGCTATCCAAGAATTTATCATTTTAAATGAAGAGTAATGATCATTTTCATTTGCTATACTATACTCTAAGCTAAAGCAAACGCCAATACAATTGATTAGTATGCAGTTACAAACTTATGATTTTTCCATTTTGGTTATTATGCAGGTGCAGGCCTAGGATCTTTACATTTTGGGAAGATTTTTTACACATGGAAGCCCCATATATCATTAATAATGTCCATGAAATGCCAATCATCTTGGGCACACGCTTAGCGGTTACATCATTTCACGGTAACATTAATTCTTTGGCTATTAAACAACTTAATATACCTTTATAACTATATGCACTTACTTAAATATCAGGAATCTCAGTTCGAACCATGTCAAACAGCATGATTCTGTTTGATCCCCCTTTACCCCAAACGATAGAGCTAAAAACCTGGTGAGATTACACCTAAATATAACAATAATCTTGCATGTTTAAAACTATTGGCATATTTTTCTGGTCCTCAAAGCTATTTTATTATTCATACAGGTTACTAGCAAATACAGCTCATATCGAAAAGATCGTGGCTGAGAAGCTGTATGAAAAGCAACACCAGATTATTAGCACTCCTTCTGACACCCAAGTTCGCAAAATAAGCCAATTACTGAGCCTCACTGAAACAGTAACTAATCTACTTTTTCTATTCTAAAAGATACATGTTCAAACTATTGCCAAAACAAATATTTGTTCATTTATATACACATGCGAAGAAAGCTAAACACTTATTGTTTTACCTTTAGATCAAATCATGCTGGGTCAAAGCTGAAGTGAAGATAAAGAATCCAGCCAAAAAATTCTACTATCTGATTTGCCCAAACTGCTCAAAGATGACTGGTGCAGGCCTGGATATGGAATTTACTTGTTTATATTGCGCTGCAACATCCCCCGCACCTCAAGCTCAGTAAGCTACATATAAAAAAATTATATTAGCAGATCAAATTATATAATAACTTAATAACTTAATTTATATAATAACTAAAATATTTTTTAGGCTTCGATTTCAGGTAGATTTATTTGATGGTTCTACAAGCTTGCAAGCATCAATTGATAAAAAGAATGCAGAATTATTACTAGGCCTAACAATTGAGCAGGTTATAAGCATGGAAAAAGAGGTACACATATGCACTACTCTGTTATGCCATTGCTTTTTTCTCTATTATAATACTGCTAACTTGGCAAACAATATGCAACTATACAGCATCAAGAAATAGATTGTGATGCTTTCAATGACAAATTTGATGGGCTTAAACTGTTATTCCATCTACGGATCACTAGCTTCATGACCAGAACAGGACAAGGAACACGGTATAATATCATAACGTGTTTGCCAACAGAAAGTCAATCTTCCAAACTATTACAAACCACAGAGGCTGGAACATCTACAGAAATTGTAACAGGAGCAAAGTTTGATGCCAGTACAGCTAAATCTCCTGATATTACAAGCTCACAAATAGTTGAAAAACCTAGCAGACAAATAGCCATGTTTTACAACCTGATGTCACAAAGACTCCAGCAGAAGAAGTAATACCTGCTGAAAGAAAAACAGAAGCAAGCACAGCTACAGCAAGTCTACCTGCAAAAAGATCCTTAGACCCAGTATTTGGAAAAGAAAGCAAGCAAGGTAAAACTAGCAAGTAATCATTTCTCCTTTCAAACAATATACTTAACTGCAATACCATTTTGAACTTTGTATATTCTTATATAAACCTGATTTACCATGTATTTTGTTCAACCTAATGTAAATTTTTCTACTCATTACAAATGTCTTTTTTATTATAAATACTGCTGCTATTTACCAAATATTACATTTAATAGTTTTATTACCACGTTCTCCAAAATCTATTTTAAGCTCTTCATAAACCAACTGCTTAAAATTTAGCTTACTCTATTCTGATACACATAATTTCTAACCAATATATTAGTCGATTCAAAAAACAACAAATTAAAATTAATGCTACAAATTCTCAATTTTATAAAGCTTAGATAGAAAAGATTAGTATGTAGCCTTGTTTACAGCAGGGCTATAGAAATTAAACCTCCTTTTTGCCCGGTAGACATGGTGTTCAACCAATATACCAATCTATTTATCAAACAAAGAATTAAAATTAATCCTACAAATCAACAAATTTTTAAAGCCTATATATAAAAGATTAGTACGAGGCATTGTTTACACCAAGTCTACGGAGATAAAATATTTATCTCTTTTTCTTTTGACAGTCTTGGTTTCCAGGCGATATACTAATCTCTTTATTAAACAATAGATTAAAACTAATATTCTAAATAAGCAAATCTTTAATACTTATATACAAAATATTAGTGCATGACTTTATTATATAAAACCTAGAGGGAAAAAACCCCTACTCTTGTAACAAACATAATTTCTAATGCTAATCTATTTATAAAACAAAAAACTAAATGCCCACTTCCATCTATTTTCTCTTAAGCTTAAAACTCATGTCATAAATTAGCAAATCTCCAAAATATACATATGTAAGATTAGTATGTTGCATTGTTTACACCAAGCATACGAAAATTAAAGCTCTTTCTCGCCTAACAGACATAATGTTTAGCCAATATACCAATCTATTTATTAAACAGAAAACTGAAATTGAGCCTAAAAATCAACAAATTTTTAAAGCCTATATACAAAAGATTAGTACGTGGCATTGTTTACACCAAGTCTACGGAAATAAAATATTTATCTCCTCTTCTTCTGACAGTCCTGGTTTCCAGCCGATATACTAATCTTTTTATAAAACAATAGATTAAAACTGATCTTCTAAATAAGCAAATCTTTATTAACTATATACAAAATATTAGTATATAATGTTACTATATAAAGCCTATAAAAAAAATCCCCTCTTCTTCCAATAAACATAGTTCCCAATGCTAACCTGCTCATGAAACAAAGAACTAAATACCCACTTCCTTCTATTTGCTATTACTATATATATATACCTTCTGAACCTTAATATAGAACAAACAAAAAACACTCAAAAAAAGAATAAATAGCTGAAAAACATATTTATGATAACGAAAATTATACAAGGTAAAGCAGAAAGGATAAACCTTTAGATCTGAGCAAGAGGCTTGTTTTGAAGGGAAAATTAAAAGCTTAACTTTTTACTTAAGCTTTCCCAAGCAAGTCCTTAACCTTATCTGTGAGAAATGCCTTCCCTGAAACAAAAACATATCCAAAAATTGTACTCAAAATAAAACATTTGATAGCCTTTTCTAATCATTACATTTTTAAACTTCTAATTTCAAGGCGCAAAAAAACCTTGCAAATTATCAAGGCAAAGATTTTGAGGCGAAATATTAAATTTTCGGCACAAAAAATAGATCGAAAAAACAAAAACAACAAAAAATAAAAGCCTCATCATAGGTAGAACTAACAGCAACTATGATTGGCTACATATATAAATTTGACTTAATTAACCTATAGATGGTTTTCACCAATTTGCATTTGCCAATTTGCTGCTCTTAGCAACAGACGGCTCTAAAATTAGAGCCGGCAGCCTTTGCTCCCAAATTTGTTAATATATAGGATCAAAAACCTACCCTAAAAAATAAGCTCAAATCTTTAAAAATAACAAACTCGCTTTAACCAAAAAAAGAACAAACCTAAATATACAGCCCAATAACAATATTAACAAATATAAGCCCACAAGTCTAGCTCTGGGTTGCCGCACTTTGTGCGGCAATGCCCTTACTAGTAATAATTAAAGATTGATGATAATCTATAAATAAGTATTTATTGTGGATACATGCAATGGCATCGAGATGAAGGATCCCCTCCCTTCCAAAAATTTAAAATTTAAAAGTTTTATACCTTTTTATTATGAAAAATTAAAAATTTCATTTAATTCATTAAAAAATTTAGAATTTTTAGATTTTAATCATTAATGTAATGCTTTCTAAATCCGCCATTAGGTACATGAGTTAATAAGTGATAATAAAACTTCTTATATGTAGTTTTCCGATCTCTTCTAATTTTTATTTAAAAAAAAACTCATTCTCATTATCATTACTCAACAATAAAATACAATCAAGATACACATTGCAATTAATATATTATAGAATTACTTTGAAGACTTAGTTTAACAAATAAAACAATTGAGTATGAATACAATTAATTGTTGTCAGGACGAATTTGATACACAACTATTGGACTTCGAGCAATATGAAAGCCATCAGACCATTCAAGTGAGGCAGATATCATATCCGTTTTAAGTTCTCCAATGATTGTCACTACAAAAGATTTCTGTTCATTCAACATTTTAAACGAAAGAATGTTGGGCACCACAGTGATATTGCACTGCGGATTGCTAGTGATTGTGGCCTTGTATGTTGAATTTGCGATACCAACGTTTGTAACTCTTCTTTGGAACTTCATTCTAAATGTTCCATAGCCTGCAACTTTACCAGTCAAAGAGGGATAATTCAAATCCTTTGCTTCTATTGGAACTACATCAGCACATGTAATGTTATATCCAAATATTTTCGTCGCTGCGAATGAGGTTTTGTTCAATCCGCAAATCATTTTAATGTAATCTTTGTTGAGGTCTCATACAAAATTCCTGGATTTATAGCTTTTACTGGATCAAGATGTCCTGCCCCATAAGAGAACTCAGAATCTTCTAATTTTGCACTAGTAGCAGTTATGCGCTAAGCTGTATACGAGGAAAATGGAAGTTTTCATTAATTTAGCACATTGTAATTAAAAATCAAACTTGTATTAGTATATTTTTCCATTATTAGGGAATGAAAAAAAAAATTAAGAGAGGAAAGTTGAATGAATTAAACCATGCATGGAAGAATATTGAATATTATTACCTGTAGTCATCAAAGCAGATTTTATTGCTGAAGGAGACCAATCGGGATGCAACGATTTCACATAAACAGATGCACCAGTGACATGAGGACATGACATTGATGTTCCAGATAATATATTGTAAGATACTGATCTCTTATCTAAAGAAGGATAGGCTGAAGGAGAACTTACAGGTGAAAATTCAGCTAAGATATCTACTCCAGGAGCAGTTATGTCGGGCTGTATAATAATACACATTCATTTCAATATATAAACATTCATTGACTTAAAATATCTCATGAGTTTTGAGTACCTTCATAATATAGGAATTATGAAATTTGGTCCTCTTCTCTAGGCAACCATTGGAGCATTCAAAATTGTTGTAGTTTCACTTTTCAATATGTTCATCATGGGATTTCTGTATAAAAGAAGAATGTGGAATTAAATTGATAAAATGGTCATAAAGGAATTTGAAATCTCATAAGAAAATTAAAGGTAATGTAAATTTTGCAAATAAAGAAATTGCTTACTTTGTTGATTTATAATAGCTCTCTGCAAGTTTAAATTGTTGATCATCATTGAAAACTGATGTAGCAAAGGGAAAAACTCTTGAGACATCATTAATCTCATCATAATCTGGCTGTGCTATTAAACCAAGGGCTCCTACTCTAGCTGCTTCTTCGACACTTTTGTAACGTAGACAAAATACAATCTTCCCTTTCACTAACTCTTCGTCCAAACAATTAATCATACAATACGTAAAATTCAAAAGAAACTTTTATTCAATATTACTACTAAATCTTCAATGATAAAAAGAGTTATTTGATTGATAAAATAATGTTTACTCTGCTGCCAATTTGAGGCATCTTTTTGAAGCATCAACTCCATATACAACTGGAATTTGTGTCCCATTCAACTTGAAAGAGTTAACTGAATTACCCTGCAAAATATAAGCACCATATAAACAACGTATCAACTTTTATGGATTTAAATTCTATGAAAAATAAGATGAGAATACGTACAACTAATACTGTTCCATTTCCAAGTACAATTTTGCTGATGATGTTGCGATTTATAGTACTTGCTGCGACTGTAAACAACCATGGTGCACTGCTTGAGATTTCTCCTGGGTTAGAACCACTATTTCCTGCTGAATGTAGAGTCGGGATGCCTTTTTGTGCTGCATGAAAAGAACCGATTGCTATAGTATCAACACTTAAACCACGGGGATAATTATATCCAATTGAAATTGAGATAATATCAACTCCATCAGCGATTGCATCATAAAATCCAGCTAACAATTCTGCTTCTAGGCAACCTCCAGATGCACAAACTTTATATACAGCAATACGTGCTGAGGGACCCCTTCTCTTGCTGTACCATTAGCAATTCCATAAAAACTTGCATTTTCAACATTGTTTCCTGCTGCTGTTGAGGCAGTATGCGATCCGTCGCCATTTAAATCTCTAGCAGACTCTTTATTTTTATCAAAGTCTTTAATATAGTATCGAGCTCCAATTATTTTCCTGTAACAAAAACATATGTATATATATACCCAAATGCTGCATGTAAAAATTTCATGCGAATGACATTTTTCATGCATGAAATATGATATTGACAAAAGATAAAAGAAGAAAAAAATTACTTGTTACATGTGAAATTCTTGCCACCTTTACAGACACCCTTCCACTTCTTAGATATAGGGGCAAAACCACGATCGCTGAAACTTTCTGATTCCGGCCAAATTCCAGAATCTAGCATTCCTACTATAACGTCACCCTCAATGCTTAAATTGCGATGGACATTTTGAGAAAAACCCATGAAATCCCATGATTTTGTCGTATGAAGTTGAAGAGTTTGACTTGGAAATATGGACACCACATGTTCATGAACTATAGATTCATGTAAAATTAATGTTAGTAATTTACAACACTGAATAGCACAAGACGAATAAATCGTATAAAAATAGTGAAAGGCTATCATAACTTACTGGACAATTTTTTGGCTTCTTCTTCGGTAAGATTAATTGGTAGCAAAACCATTAAAACTCCTTGAATAGGTTCTAATCATAGATTGCTCTACATAACTTTTAAAACAGAAAGATAAAATCAGTGTATTTATTCAGACACTAAAAAAAAAAAAAACTCGTCTTATCACATTTATGATATCTGTGTTTGAACCAGAAATGATTATTAATTACCTTCTACTAACCACTTCTCGAAGCATACTTATATGGTGTGCTAATGGTGAATATTCTTGTTCATAAGGAAGGGCTCCCATGTACACTATATAAGCCTGCCATCAAGGAAAAGATTAAAATCATCAAAATTCTGAAACTTTCATTCACATCTTACCATTTTGAAAATACCTATCGATGAATTTCATGCACTACTAACTCTTGATTTATGAATGCCCTCCTCCACCAGATTATAATTAATAACATCTTGTATTAATTTTCTCCAATTAATAATCATCTGGTTTGGCTGGTAAAATGACAAATTAATATGTCTATCAAAATCAAGGTAAAACATTCCATGTCACTCTATGAATAAGATTCTATTGATGGGATGAATGAAAAGAAAAAATGGGCTTGCCTTCCTGTCTTCATTAGCAACAATAAAAGTTCCTCTTAAGTTGGCAAAACAAATTGCAAGAAGTGCAAAAGAATACCAAATGGATAAATGAATTGCAGCCATTATGGAATTAAGCAAGAATTGCAGTACTATAGATCTTTTGATGCAACTCAGCTTCACTTTGCCTATATATATTTTTACTGTTTTGATTATCAGTTATGATCTGTATTTGGTGGTAGATGTAACAACTTTTCATTTCGGATTAATGTCTCTCTAACAGTAAGAATTATAGTTCATTAACTTTTCTTGGTGGATTGGTGAAGATTACAATAATTTCATTGGATGAATCCTTACGTGGTATTATAGAAATATGATTTTGAGGAAGTTATTATGAAAATCCAAACAATTAAACTCACCATTGCTACTCCCATATTCATTAACACTGTCTGTTTATATAAATAACGACTCAACTCAACTCATTCCATACACGTAACAAAATCCAATTTGCAATTCTGTATACCAACCGGCGATGACTCTCAAGTTTCATCTTGTCATCCTCACAATCCTTCCGCTGGTCGGCCTTTCCTCCGCCTCTGTAGGCGTTCAGAAACGTGGTAGACTTTGTGGTTACCAAGACTTAGACGCCACCTCTCCCTGAGGTTGTGGAGAATGCCAAATTCGCTATAAAGGAGCATAACAAACTAGCCCATACCAATTTGAAGTATAATGGTGTGATCAAGGCACAAATGCAAGTTGTTCACGGCTATAATTACAAACTTGTAATTCAAGCAACCGACGATGGTGCTTCTTCTAATCAGTAGGAGGCTATTGTCTACCAGATGAATTTCGAACAACTTACTTTGTTTAAAAAATTAGATTAGATTTTTAGTTTTGCATCAGGGGCTGTAATGATTATGATGTTCTAAGTGAAGATCTTTCTTTAAATTCATAAATTGAAAATTTGAATTTCAAGAATTACAAGCAATTTTAATTTCTCTTGTCCAAGTCATCTAGAACCAATACGTAAAATTTTTAAATTAATGTGTTTTTGCCTCTACACAGATTAGGGCTCATAAACCCTTTCTTTAATGGAAGTTGTTATTGCCAGAGCAAATATTATCACCTAGATCAATAATTAACTCATATTCCTAATTTACCCTTAATGAGTTAAAATTCTTATATTCTCTCTCCAACCTTATCAGTAAGATTTATCCATTCATTTTAACATATTTTCTCTAATATTTGAGTTTATTCTCATTTACACTTATTTTTCTCCAAATATTTATTAAAATAAGACTTATTTTCATTTCCAACTTATACAAAAAGAAAATTTATATAAAATAATATAACACTTATTTTATTAATAGTTTTGTTCTCTCAATTAAATTATAAAATATTTATCAATATACACTTCAAAAAATTTAAGTTCAGTTTGTTTAGAGTTGTTTTGGTATTTTATTTCACATTAATTAGTTTTAATATATTATGAGCAATTTAATATTTTAAAATGTTAATAGATCACAAAAAAAATATTAATAACATTTTAAAACTCAAATATAAATTAATATTTTATGAGTTTATTTTGTTAAAAAAATGGTGTTAGGAAGAAATTTTCATTATTATATATTTAAAAGTGAAATTTAAGTATAAGAATTTATTTATAAGAAATGTTAATATTTAAAAATGATAATAGATCACAAGAAAAAAAATATTAATAAAATTTTAAAATTTAAATTTTAATTAATATTTTATTATTTTATTTCGGTAAAAAATTTATGTTATGAAGAAATTTTTATTATTATAAATTTAAAAGTCAAATTAAAATATAATAATTATTTATAAAAAATACGAAGCAAAAAATTACTATAACAATGTTTTTGTTTTTAAATATTTTGGTAAAAAATTGGACAAAACAAATAAGTTAAATTGAATTTTTGAAATAAAACACCAAAACAACTCTAAACAAGCTGAGCCTAAATTTTTTGAAGTGTATATTGACAAATATTTTATAATTTAATTGAGAGAACAAAACTATTAATAAAAATAAATGTTATAATATTTTATATAAATTTTCTTTTTGTATAAGTTGGGAATGAAAATAAGTCTTATATTAATAAATATTTGAAGAAAAATCAGTGTAAATGAGAAGAAACTCAAATATTAGAGAAAATATGTTAAAATCAATGGATAAATCTTACTTATAAGGTTGGACAGAGAAGATAAGAACTTTAACTCATTAAGGGTAAATTAGGAATATGAGTTAATTATTACTCTGGAGGATAATATTTGCTCTGACAATAACAGCTCCCTTCTTTAATTCATCAATAGGCTAGTCTCAATTTGTAGGATTGAATAATCAAATCAGCAAAAAAAAAAAAATGTCCCAAAAATTAATAGGTCGTAAGGCTTAATCACAAATCAAGAAAAATAACAGTTTTTAAATAAGCCTTATATGCATGGTTTATCTTGTGAGACAGGAACAAAACGAAGGCAAAAAAAAATTGAGGCAGGACTTTTATTATTGTGAACGGTTGTTTTTTTTTTCTCTCTTTAAAAAGGAATCCAATTGCCTTACACCTCAATTTATAGTAAGAGATTTTCTTATCCATATCAAGAACTAATTAAGAAATAAATTCTATTAGAAAACTAAGTTCAACTTAATTAGTTTAGTTTTATATTTGCCTCCTTTAAATTAAATTTTCATGCTTAACCATTACCGAAAAGTTTCTTCAACTTCAAGAGTGTCTTATCTTTAATGCTTTCATGAAAATGTATCCAATCGATTTTTATACTTACAATAGTCAATTGCAATTTTTCTTTTTTTTTTTGTCTCCAATCAATTCACGAATAAAGTGAAATTTGATATAAATGTACTTAATTACTTGGTCTATGAAAACATTAGTTTTTTTTTAATTCAATAATAGATTTTCTATCACGAAATATTTTAGTAGGATAATCTTGTTTATATATGTTGAAGAAATCCAAACCTTGTCCTTAACTATAATACTTGTGTAGCGTTGATAGTTAGTGCTATATATTTTACCTGTGTTGTAGATAAGATAATCACTTGTTTTTTTTTAACTCCAAGAAAATATGTCTGAGCCAATGAAAAAAAGCATAGCTCAAAATACTCTTTCTTGATCCGTGTCAAGTGAATGCAAAAAATCAGTTCAATAAATAAATGTTATCTCCCCAAATAGTTTTAAAATATTTTAAAACCCTTTTACTGCTTGCAAGTGTCATTGATGTGGATTCTCCATCAATTTGCTATTTAAACTAGTTCAAAAATTGATATCTGGCCATCTTCAAGTTACATATTTCAAATTTCCTACTAAATTTTAGTCGGATAATCTTGTTTATATATGTTGAAGAAATCCAAACCTTGTTCTTAACTGTAATACTTGTGTAGCGTTGTTAGTTAGTGCTATATATTTTACCTGTGTTGTAAATAAGATAATCACTTGTTTTTTTTAACTTCAAGAAAATATGTCTGAGCCAATGAAAAATGCATAGTTCAAAATACTCTTTCCTGATCCGTGTGAAGTGAATGCAAAAAATCAGTTCAATAAATAAATGTTATCTCCCCAAATACTTTTAAAATATTTTAAAACCCTTTTACAGCTTGCTAGTGTCATTGATGTGGATTCTCCATCAATTTGCTATTTAAACTAAATTCAAAATTTGATATCTGGCCATCTTCAAGTTACATATTTCAAATTTCCTACTAAATCAGATTTAAGAGTCTCAATATTATCTTAATTCCATCCATTATAAATTTTTTTAATATATGTTCACCATATTTGTTTTTGAGAAATAAATATTGATTAATCACATTATAAAATTGGAAAAATTTGTATTAACGGTGGGCTCCAAACCCATATTACTAAATATGGCGTAACTTTAATCTATTCATTGTTAAGGGTATGAAAATAATTTAATTAGTTAATATAATTAGTTAAAGACTTTATTATCCCTTTATAATCTGTAATCTTTTTTCTCTTTAGCGATTTCGTACAAGTAAATTTTCCTAAACAAAAAGATAAAAAAAATATATAGCGTTCTATTTCAATTGAATAACTATAAAATAAATAAAACTATGACAATAAAAAAATTAAAAAATAAGAAAAATAAACAAATTATTAATCATATTAATGATAGAACTTTATCTCCACAATTCTAAATAAACAAAATTATGACAATAAAAAAAGGGATAGAATAATACATTTTTTTAAAAAAATAAAGAAATATAAATAAATTATTAATCACATTAATGTTAGAACTCTACCTCAAATCTAAAATGGTAAATGAATAAAATTATAAAAAAAAATAATTCAAAATGAAATTCAAGAAAATAAAATAAAAATGACTTACATTTCAAATTGAAATTATATTATTGACACAGTGATTCATTCAATCCAAAACAAGCAAAAAAATTAAATTTGGACAAGAAAAAAAAAAGAAAATAATTATAAGTGAAATTGAGAAAAAAAATAAATGAAAGATATATTATGTCTCAAGTTGAAATTATATAATTGTCATAATTCTATATTCAATTTAAAACAAACAAATAGCAACAAGAAAAAAATAAATTATAACTAATTTAGAAAAAAATGTGAAATTTTATCTCAAATTAAATCATAATATTACCAATGATGGGCACGTCGAAATCCTCTAGTTCAAGTTTATTTTTTTTTAACTTTTTTATTTTTTTTCACCAAGGGTAAAATTATTAGAAGTGAGTGCAAAATGTTCTTATTTATTTTTTCTTCAAAGTGAATGCGGAATTAATTATTTCTATCTGTTATATTCAAATATAAAAAAAATATTTTCTTATACTAACATAATTATTTTATAATTTTATGATTGATATGATTAAATCATTAGTTAATATATATTGTGTTTAAACTAATGGACAATGTATTCTAGATTTAAAGAAAAAAATTAAGATGAAAATTGAATCATTCAATGGCAAATAAATCTCTATAGTTTAAGACTGGATGAGTTTAAAAGAAGAAGTGATTGAAAAGAATTAAAATTGAATTGATTGAATGACGTTTGAATGAGTGATTGAAAATGATTAGAAGTGGATTAATTGGATAATTATTGTTTGTTGTTTGAGTTTATCCATAGATAACAAAGTCTTTTACTAATTATATAAACTAATTAAATTATTTTGATGCCCTTAACAATAAATAGGTTAAAGTTACGCCATCTTTAATAAGGCTTTGAAGTGCACCCTTAATACAAATTTTACCTATAAAATTTATATCCCAAAAAAATAAGACATATTATAAATTCTATCAACTCAAACTATTTGCTTGGCCTCCTTAATTTTTGCAATCATCTTCAAAATAAAAATTAAATCGCTACACACAAGTCGATCAAAAAACATCGTTTGAATTTTCCAGTCATCCTCAAAATAAAAATTAAATCATCTATATACAAGTCTATCAAAAAAATATCACGGCAACTTTGAAAGTCACGAGCAACAAAGAAGGAATCAATACCTGTATCCGACACTCTTGAATTTTTTTTTAAACCATAAAATAAATAGGGAAAATTTTTATTAAGGGTGCGCTTAGAACCATTATTATTAAACAGGGCATAACTTTGAGCTAATTATTGTTAAGGGTGTATGGATAATTTAACTATTAAATACATTTAACAAAATACTTAACTACCCTTTAATCTTATCTTTTAATACATATCAAACAAAATTCAACATTCCAATCACTCCTAAACTCAAAAAAAAAAAAAATTACAATAAAGAAACAGAAGATCTAAAGCAAACAATTTTTTTATAACAAATTGAACATACAGAAACTAAAAAGAATATCATCAAAAGGACGCCTATTAAAACTAAAAATTGATTATTAAATTTAAAATCTTGTTCCTAATACTTTAGTAGATTTTTAATCCCTTTGTTACGACTAATTCTCGTATTTGGTTGGCTTAACAAGATATTTTAAGAAAATAATAAATTCTAGATCTAATTGAAAATTATCAAATTAATCTATAAACTATATTATTTTTGTAAGGGACAGTGAAACTTCTAGTAAGTGTACAAAAATAATTAAGTTTATTTCTAAAACACTAAAACATCAACATGATTTCAATTAATCGTGTATAATATTATATTCTAATTCATTAGATTGTATATTTTATATACCAAGAATTATTTAATTAAGAAGAGTTTTAATAGGACCAAAAACTAAAACACTAAAATATTAAATCATCAACACACTTCTAACTAATCATGTATAATATTAATTATATTCTAATTCTGATTGAATTTTATATTTTATATACCAAGAATTAATTAATTAACAAGAATTTTAATAGGATTTAAAGATTAAAATAGTAAAACACTAAAACATCAACATGCTTTTAATTAAATAATCATGTATAATATTATTTAATTAATTATGTATAATATTATATTCTAATTATGATTTAATTTTTATATTTTATATACAAAGAATTAATTAATTAAGAAAACTTTTAATAGAATTTAAAGTCTAACACTAAAACACTAAAACATCAACATATTTTTAATTAAATTAGAATTAGAATTAGATTTAAATAATCATGTATAATATTATTTAATTAATCAGTTATAATATTATATTCTTATTATGATTAGATTTGTATATTTTGTATATTTGATTGATTATATTTAATTATATTTGGAAAAACTTATCTAATTTCTTATTATATTTGATTAGTATTTTTTATTACATTTTATTATCTTTAATCTTTAATTTAATATATAGACATATATTAGAATACAAAAACTTAAATTTATCCAGTTTCTAATTTTAAAGATAAGTATAAAAGATTTTCTTAAATTATCATAAAAGAACCAATAAAAAAACTAATTAAATTTTTAAGAACTTTCCTAAATTAACATAAAACGAATTGAATATATAAAGAAAAAAAACTTTCTTAAATTAACATAAAAGAACCAATAAAAAATGAAATAGATTTTTAAGAACTTTCCTAAATTAAAAAAAAATAATTAGATAAAGATGCATAAAAATATGACTAAAATGCTAAAACCCTACAATATAACATGCTTTTATATATTGTGTATAATATTATATTCTAATTATGATTGAATTTGTATATTTTATATACGAAAAATTAATTATTATTTTCTTAAATATCTTGTTAAGTCAATCAAATACAAGAATTAGTCGTAATAAAGAGATTAAACATCTACTAAAGTATTAGGATTAAAATTTTAATTTTAATAATCGATGTTTAGTTTTATCGGCCTTTTAATGATCATAAATTTATTTCTTCTCCTTAGTTTATGTATTTTCAATTTGTTATGCAAAATTTTTGTTTTATTTAGATCTTTTATTTCTATATGGTATGGTAAAACTGTTTTGAATTTCTGAATGATTGAGATAGTTGAAAGTTGTTTGATAGATGTTAAAAGATAAGATTAAAGGGTAGATAAGTATTTTGATAAATATATTTAATAGTTAAATTATCTACACGCCCTTAACAATAATTAGGTCAAAGTTATGCCTTGTTTAATAATAATGATTCTAACGCACCCTTAATAGAAATTTTTCCAAATAAATATTCTTTTCAACTATTGTAAATCTTGTCTTCTTGATTTTTTTTAACAAAACCTACGAGTTGTTCTAGATACATTCCTTCTCCAAGTGCTCTATTTAAAAATAACATTCACTAAATATTTATTGCCACCATTAAAAGTTCCTCCACTGAATACAAATCTAAATGAATAAGTTCCATTGGATGATTAGCTTCCAAACCTTGCCTCTTAGAAAAAATTTCCGTGTCTTTCTTTTAATATATGACTCACATTGTTTAGCAAAAAAATCAAGTGAATTAGTAGTCCCAAAACCATATCTTCTTGAAAAGAAAATCCAAACCTCTAAATTAAATGGTTCAAATTATATTTGCCACAACTATTCATCATTAGAAACAGTGGAGCGAGAACAAGATAAATCATTATACTTAACATATGCAGTGGTGGAACCAGAACATTTTGTTGAGGGGAATCTACAGTACAAAAATGTTTTTCTTATAAAATAAATATATATAATTACTAAAATATCAAATTGATAATATTAGAAAATACACCAAAAATTTAAACATTACTAATATTTTAAAAAAACTTTACAATAAGAGACGACGTTATGGATGACGGAATAACCTCTATCGAACTAGACTAAATTCATCTAAATAGCAGTGAAAAAACAAGTCGAGGGAGGTGAGGTTGAGGAGAGTAGTAGGCCGCAAATGTTAGAGTGAAAATAAGAGAGAGAAATTCATATTTATACTTTAGGAATTATGGTGAAAATGAAATTTTAGTAATAAGAGTTAAAAAATTCATGTTAAGATTTTTAAAAAACAAATTACGTACTATTAAAGTAAAACAGCATCATTTTAACTAAAGAGCTTTTTTTTTTGTTTTACTCCTAAGTAAAACGATGTCGTTTTACAACTGAGTAAAAAAAAGGCAATATGTAAATAAATAAATACGTTATTTTACTAAATATTAATCACATACAACATATTATTCAAAAAATCACTTTAAGTAATATATAATTTTTCTGTCATGAATTTATATGTATATTATTTTTAATTATATTAGAAATTATTTAATTGAACAATTTGAAACTTGTATAGGTTAAAATATAATTTTCAAATTTTTAGGCCAACAAATTTGTATAAGAAGCAAACCTGTGGAATTAAAATAGAAATAAAGAAATCAATTCTTTTTTTATTAAAAAGCGTGTTCAAACTCCAATGTCTACATAGACATCTTTCTTTTTTTCTTTTCTTTTCCTTTTTTTATATATTTTATTTTATAATATTAAATTGATGATGTCATCATCTTCTTCAAATCAAAGAATGACGAAAATAAAAGAAAATGCTTCTGCTTCGTTTTTTCGGCGACATTTCCGGTGAGATTGCATCAAATAGAAATCAACATAGATAATATAATTTCTTTATTATCTTCATCGCAACTAAAAGGATTTGCATATGTTGAGCGCCACCACGCGGTGGCAAAGGAGGGGCGGAAGTGGTGGAGAGGAGTACTACTCCTCTCTCTTCCAAAAGCAAGGGGGCGGCTGCACTGGCTCGCCCCCCTCTGGTTCCGCCAGTGTGTCCTCACCCACGTCCCAAAAACAAAAGGCATAATACTCAGAATTTAATGATGTGGGACAAGACTTTTAGGAAGCCTAATTACTTTTCTTATGTTTTGTAATAAAACAAATGGCCCGCAATCATCAGCGTACATTCTTAACTTTGAGAAATTTGGACGGCATACGAAATTGGCTATGCATGCAATTGAAATGGTTGAAGCACGCGTCTCATACAAATATACAGCAAATGCCTTCAACCTTTGCCTATAAAAGGGAAACCGTTATAGCATTCTAAAGGCATCCAATCCCAGAAAAGCTTCAAAGCTTTCATCTCTCAAGCCTTAACTCTCTTTCTCCCATTTCTTTTACTTAAAGTCTTTTGTATAATTAGTGTTCCACATTTGTAAATTGTCTCCATATATTAGTGAATTTTGGTACTGCCTCCGGCCGTGGACGTAGGTCACATTGACCGAACCACGTAAATTTTTGTTTCCATTGTCTCATTTATTTTTCTTGCTACTGTCATCCATTATTATTTTGGGCTATTAGATATAATGTGAGATTCGTTTTTCCCTAACAAATTGGTATCAAAGCCATATCTTATTTTAGATCTTTTAGCTACGATAACAGTAACTAAGACCTCTATTAAAAGGTTTGACCGGAGTATCAACTTCGGTACATGGCAACTCAAAATGGAAGCCATTCTAATTCAGGATGGGTGTGACTTAGCTCTTGAAGGGGTAGAGAAAAAGTCATCAGAAATGTCGATACAAAGTTTCTTAGATCTAGATAAAAAGGCTAGATCGGATATTGTATTAAATCTCTCTAACAAGGCTTTGCAGAAAGTTGTGGTAAGAAGATGGCCAAAAGCATGTAGGACAAATTAAAGTCCATGTATATGAAAAAGACGGTGGAGAATCGGCTTTATTTGAAGCAAAAGTTGTACATGTTAAAAATGATTGAAGGTACATCTATTATCTCACATCTCGATAAATTTGATTCCATTATTTTGGATTTGGAGAATGTAGATGTTAAGATGGAAGATGAGGATCAAGCCATTTTGTTGTTATGCTCTCTTCCCCACTCATTTAAACATTTTCGTGATACAATTATTTATGGGAAAGATTATGTCTCATATATTCATGTAAAATCTGCATTAAAATTCAAAGAGCATATTGATAGTGATATCACAGGGGAGACTAGTGAAAGTCAGGCAGAGGGATTAATGGTACAGGGCAAACTTGAAAATAAATTTTTTGAAAATAATAGGTCTAAAGGTAAGTCTAAATCCAGACATAAAAATAAAGTTTGTAATTAATGCAAGAAAAGTGGGCACATTAAGGCTGACTGCTACAAATTGAAAATAAAGAAAAATATAAAAATGAGCAGAATAACAGCAACACTGCTGAAGCTAGTGTAGTTACAGATGAGAATGATGGAACTTTGTTTATAGCAACAACAAATAAATTTAGGTCTAAAGATGAGTGGATTCTAGATTCTGGTTGTTCTCACCACATGAGTCATGAAAAGAATTATTTCTCCACATATGAAAAATATGATGGTGGAGTTGTTTTGATGGACAATAATGCTCCGTATAAGGTTGTTGGTAGGGGAACAATCCAGATAAAGATATATGATGGAATTGTTAAAATACTCACAAATGTTAGACATGTTCTAGATTTGAAGAAAAAATCTCATCTCGTTAGGTACCCTTGATTCTCTCGGGTACAGGTATTTAGCTGAATGTGGAATTTTAAAAATTTCACGAGGTGCTCTTGTATTGATGAAAGCTTGCAATTCTTGTAGTTTGTATATCTTGCAGGGATCTACAGTTTCAGGTGCTGCAGTAGTCTCTGTATCATCAAATACCGACATCACCAAATTGTGGCATATGCGATTGGGACACTTGAGTGAGAAAGGCTTAACGTTGTTAAGCAATAGGGGCCTAGTTTGTGGACAAAGTACTGGTAAGATGGACTTTTGTGAACATTGTATTTTTGGAAAACAGAAAAGAGTCAGTTTCAGTTCACATGCAGTCCATAAAACAATTTGAATTATATCCATTATGATCTTTGGGGGCCTTCTCGTGTTCTTTCTAAGGGTGGTTCAAGGTATATGTTAACATTTATGATACATGTAGTCGTATTCGCACAATTTAACCCTAGAAGTACTGTAGAAGTGGAAGTAGGGATCGTATCCTCAGGGAAGGAGTTGGTTACCAAAATATTAATGAAATGCTCCAGGAAATTCACAAGTACAGTTTCACGAGTTTAAAGACAATAGTAACACTCAAGAACAGTTGAAAAATGAAATATAAAACTACAAGTAAACACAGAAATGAGATATCAACTATAAGGCAAATGTCCTAGGGTTTCTTTCTGGATGATCATGCAAGTTAACTATGTAAATGCATTGCAATTGACAAAAATGAAAACGAAAAGGGGATCAAACTGCCTGAGAACCTAGATTATGACTGGCATGGCGACCAATTCATTTTCTATGTTCTCTAACTCTACAATTTCTCATGGCGAGGCCTAGAGTGAAGAATTAAACCCGCAGAGTCCCAACCTTCCGAGATTCACTACTATTGCAAGCAAATTCCAAGGTTTTCCTATGGCGAGGCCTAACCTAATTCCAATTGTCTTCACAAATCTCGGAAAATCTCTCCTCACTTAGTTCTAAGCTCTCAACAAACCTCCACCGGCATGACGACCACATTTCGGTTCATGATCAAGCAATTCAAGTGAGAAGACTCGGTTGATCATTTGTTTGGTTGGTGTCTGTTTTCGTCTCGTATTTGGGAATTTTTCTCATCTCCTATTGGTCTTTTGAAAGGGCCTCGAACATGGCGGGCGTGGTGCCTTCAATGGTGGAGATGGGATGGAACAAAGTGTGCGCATTTTGTTGGTAGGGTTATGCCTCTTCTGATTTGTTGGCATCTATGGAAAGGGCGTAATTCTGTAATGTTTGATGGCGCTACGGTGTATTTAGAGGGGATTCTGCATGCTATATTTCGGGATATGACTTTGATTGTGCTGATTTTCTTTCGGACTGATACTCAATGGGATAACTGGGTTGGATTGGTGGAGTATTGTTCAGTGCCTACATCTTTCAGACCTGTTCTTGTGCGATGGTTTCCTCCTGTATCTGGTCGATATAAGCTTAATGTTGTGAGTAGGATTCGTAGTTCTGATGGTTGTAGTGGAGGGGGTGTTGTTTTGTGGAATTGGGATGGGCAGTTTCTTGGGGCGATTGCGTTAGGTGGCGCGGGATTTTTCTGGAATTCATGCTGAGGCCATGGCCTTATTGGAGGGACTTCGACTTTGTGAAGACTTGTCTTTGAGAGATGTTGATGTGGAACTGCAATCGAAGATACTGGTGTGTAGTTTGACTGGTAGGTGCTTAGTGCCTTGGCGAATTCGGGGGGTGGTGGATGAGATAAGGCGGGTAGGGTTTGGAAGGTTTACCGAGGTCACGGTGAAAGGTAATCGGCCGGCTTCATTGGTGGCAAACATCGGACTGCAGTTGGGGTACCGAGTGGATTTTACACACTTGTGTATGCTTCCGGTTCGAGTTAGGGGATTGGTTCATCTTGATCAAATTCAAATGCCTTCTTTTAGGTTTAGTAGGTCGTGATTTTGTAATGGGGATTGTTTCCCTTATTTTGCATTGAATTTTACTTTGTAATGGTTGTGATACGTTGCATCCCCAGCCCGCGGAGAGGGATATTGCCTTAGAAAAAAAAAATGAGAAGACTCATTTTCCATACTGTCTGTTCTCAATTCAAGCATTTTAACTCCTATTGTAGAATTAAACTCCAACCGAAAGGTGATTCAAACAACAAGAGCTCAAGTGAGTGGATTTTAACAAGATTTAAGCAATATTTACCAGTATGAGATCATTCTTAATGAATTACTGCAATTGCAAGGCAATACGTAGTCTAATTACACTACATCCGGATCAAAACCCTAGAACATAGCGAATTTAGCCAAAGAGTTCCATTTCCAGTCTACGATCTTCAAAATTCAACAAATAGCAAATCATATTCATCAATTAGGAAGAATTTACCAAATACTCTGCTTCAATTGCTTCCAATTCAAAAGAATCCGTAAAAGCTTTCTTGATTGAGAATAGAATTACAATTATCGGTTCAAATTCTCGAACGGAAATGAAAATGGAGATCGAATTCGTAGAGAGAGAAAGTAGAGAGAGAAAGCTAAAACGAGAGAAAATTCCAGCTCTGAAAATCAAAAGTCGGTTATGAAATCTCGAATATTCGTCCCCCGAATCCCCCTACTAATCCTTTATAAATAGAGGTTATAGAAGAAACATAAATGATACGCAAACGTACAATGACATACTACAAAATAATCAACAAAGTCCAACTAGGGCATAAGCTCGAGACAGATCACGCCTTTGAGCTCTGGGATCTCACGCCTTCAGTAACCCCCCTACGCCTTCAAGCTACGAGCCTATGTGCCTTCAGCAACTTCCAGCGCCTTCAAGCCCCCGCTATCCACGTCTTTGGCGAACCTGCACACAAGAAACAAACACATCTCAGCACTTTGCCAAAATTTGGCAAAGTATAGGATTATAGGGCGAGGTCTCGCGGCGAGACCTTGCCGCTTTGTGCATTTGTATGGCGAGAACTCGTCGCGAGGTCTCGCCGTGCAACCCTTTATGTGACGAGACCTCGCGGCGAGGTCTCGCCGTGCAACATGGTGAATGGCGAGGTCTCGCGGTGAGATCTCGCCGTGTATGTACAAGTGTACGTGTGCATTGAGGTTTGAGTGATCAAAAGTGTGAGATGTCTTGAAGATTCAAAAATGTAAAACACAAGCAATAAAAATGTATCATAATTGAATGCAAGAATTGATGGGCTAATGAAATGTAAAAAAAAACCGAAACATGAAGAATGAGTTATGCAAACTAGAAACAAATGAGTGAGATGTGTGGTGAAGTGTGAGTGAAGTGGATTGTGTGTTGAATGTATGCTATGAGTGTGTGTGGAAGCTAGTTGAAATGAGTTTGTAAAATGGCATGTTCTGGAGCTTAAAGTGAGCTGTGATTGATTTAGTGCATAAGTGCAAATGGAGTGAATGGTGTGTGCAAGAACTTTGTTGTGAAAAATGTGTGTTGCATGCGGCGAGGTCACCTCGCCGCATGATATTCGTGCAAGTGTGCATGCAGCGAGGTGACCTCGCCGCATGATGTGCTTGCGTGTCACCTCGCCGCATGGTGAGTGCATACTAGTGCGCGAGTGGTATGAAGTGTGTGCGAGTGATGTTGTAGGAGTAGTGTGCATATGTGCGAGTGTTAGTGCGAGGTGGGTGCGAGTGTTAGTGTCACCTCACCGCACAAGTGTGTGCGAGTGCTAGTGTGCAAGTGTGGTGCGGTGAATGTTAGAGTGTTGTGTATGCGTGCGAGTGTGTAGTGCTAGTAGTGTGCGAAGTGCATGTGCAAGAGTGTGCGAATGCAAAACTTTAATATGGCTAAGTATTCATTTCAGCATAAGACCCAACGTCTACGCCAAATTAATGTGCCTTAACCCTTAAATTAGACTTGATGGTAAACATAGAAGTTTTAGGTCTATTTATTGGATTTCCATAGGATCAAGAATCACCGTCATTGGGTACCTGAAGCTCAAGATATCGTCAATATACCAAACAGTGGCAAGAAAGTAAAACCCTAAAAAAAACCCTAATCCAAACCTAGCAAAGAAAAAGCTCTTATTTCTCATGTATGCATATAGAATTTGAAGAAAGTTAGATCATGACAATTAAAGTACACACATAGAGCTTTCCATAGCTACCAAAATCTCACAATTCGAATAAGGATTGAAAGAGTTATACACGAAACAAATCGCACACTCAATTCTGCCAAAAACCCTAAACTGGCCGAAAATGCATTCTGAGTTCCTTCATTTTTCTTTTAACACTCTTCACTTCATATACCATCATTTTTACTCTTTTTGCACCATTTCATCATTACCAATCAGTACACCACCTATATGCACAAAACAACCTAAATCACCACACATTAGCATCAAACACAAGACAAAAGCCAAGATATTTAGCACAAAATAGTTGGTATAAAACCAACTCATCAAATTCCCCCACACTTGAGCTTTTGCTTGTCCTCAAGCAAAACCCACACTCACGACCACTTAGCACTAGACTCAACTCTTTTGTTAACTTATTCTCATTTGAGTTCATCAAAACAAATTTTTCATGCGATATCAAAACTTTTATGATATCCTTAACTCCTACCTTTCAAATTTCAGCACAAGTTATCAACCAAGGCACGATGAATAAAGACCAAAATGTCATGCGTGGAAGTGTGTGCTGATTAACTCTGATTCATCCACTCTCTATGCATGCATTATGTCTTCTGTTCCAAAACATCTCTTTGCACAAACAATCTCAATTTCCACACCCAAGAACTCAAAATCACACAAGATCAATGGTCGCACATTGGTGCTTTTCTAAATTGATTTCACATTTCATTTGCTTTTGCACTTTGATAATTCTGCTTTTTACACACATTGGTGTGCTTGCCTTGGGTCTTTTGGCTTATTTTTCCCTTTAGCTACCTGGGTTTTATGGCTATTTTTTTCCCAATTATGCTTGCCAAGGGTATTTCAACTTTTCATTCTCAATTGCCAAAGGCTTTTTCTCCATATCCTTTCTTGTGTGACCAAAAGTTCATGAATGTCTCTAAAGGACTATGTATGCTAGAGCATCCAAAACAACCGAAATAATGCATAACAACAAGAACAAATTGAAACAGTTTCATCCTATGTCAAAGAACGTATTTTGCATGGCATATCTATCTTACTTTAATATGATGCCTTGATTAACAAAATGTACCAATTCATCAAGATTGGAATCAAAGACAACTAAACAATTTTCACATGCAAAAATGAAAATAGCACCTGATGAACCACAAATTTCGAACAAGATTTCAAAAGAGCCAAAGTCTAGTACAAAGTGTTCTAAACCTTACAAGACCTTACAACGACTTACACTTATCACTAAACTTTCAACATTCACTTAGTACAATCACTACCCCACACTAGAAAAAAAACTACACTATTTATTCAAATTCAACTTTTAAAGAAAACGTCACACATAATTCTTCAAAAGCTTCACTTCACAGAACCAACCCAAACAAGATCATCCAGTCATCAGCAAATTCCCACACTTCAACTTCTTAAATAAACATCAAGAAAACTGATTCCAACAATTTCATGGCATCACACGATCATGCTTCAAAACAAGTAAAACCATCTTCACAATATCAACTCAAAATCTCTTCAACGAAAAACTTCATACTTCAACAAGTCATCATGCTTCAAGACACGATCCAGCCACTTCAACTCAAAACACTACTTCACAGCAGATCATCATAACTTCCAGCAACCCAAAACCTTCATCAGAGAAAGAAAAACAACCACATGCTACTGAAAAAAAAATTACTCCCCCCTTTAACAACGTTCAGCAATCAAAGCATCCAACAGTCACAGCAATCAAAGCCACTTCCTCAACATTAACAGAAATATGAAACACAACAACAAATTCACCCCCCCACACTTGAAATATACATTTCCCTCAATGTAAAGGTTTAAGAAGGAGGGGGAACTCCCTGAGAAGATGATGATGGAGCCGAGGAAGAAGGAGATCCAAATGCAGCTGCTGTTGAGAATGATTGTCCACCCAAAGATGCTGTAGCAAATGAAGGAACACCAAAAGGCTGAGCTACATAATGGAAAGGGCCATGAACAAGTATTAGTATTTCAAGTATTAGTATTAGTAGTTTACGTGTGGGGGGGAGTCTAGTGATTGACTTAGTTGTGTTTGAGAGATGGTTTTGCCAAAAATTGAATTTAGTGTAGTATTAGTAGTAATATTTCACGCTTTGTTTAGCATTTTATAGTAGATGTCTTGGTGTCGTAGTTTGTGAAATTTTTTTTTAGTGTTACTATTGAAAGCAATTTTTTTTTTCAGTTTTCCGAGTATTAATGATGACTAATTCGCACAAGCATTGATGATTCATCTGCACCCTCTGAGCACAAATTAAATCATTTGAAAAGCTGATGAAATATTGAATTAGATGTTGGAGTGTAGTAGTGTGTGAATAGGATGATGAAATGAAATGAAAGGAAAAGTTGCAGTATTGGTTTGGACGTTTTTGTGTAGAGGTTCACATGCAAAATCTAGGCTTTGTCTTGTTGTTGGGTTAAATTTCTCTGAAAGCATATATTGGAATGCAAGTTGGCGAAATGACCAAAGCGAGCATAAGCCTTGGAGTTGTTGTTTTGTGGGAATTGAATGCAATTGTATCAGTGAAGGGCTGAACGTTCACATGGCTTGAATTCAGTAGTGTTTGGTGGGAATAATAACTCTTCAAAGTTGACCGATTGAATGCATTTACATGACTTGTCTTCCTTTGTGTTTCTATAAGTGCAAGAAGTATTGCTAGTTAATTCTAGACATCATAAGCTGGAAACACAAAGTGGTGGTAGTAAAGCCATATTGCTCACATTGAACTTCTCAATTCCATTTCTTCAAAGACTACATTTTAGCTCTCCATAAAGGTATGTCTCATTGTCTTTTAAAGCTTTGTGATTCTTGTTGTTGAATGAAACGTGGAAGGGGATGATAGTAAGAGCATGTCATGAAAATAGTTCTATGGTGGAAATGGTGAACATGCAAGATATTATGTGATGAGCCAAGGGAACAAATGCATGACAAGTGTGGGGGGGCGATTTAAAAGTTTGATTTTCGATTGTTCCAGCTTTGCCATGTTTATGTGTTTTGGGCATAACTTGAGTTTGGGATGTTGAAAATGTATGCTTCTAGTTCCAGAATTTAGCTAACATGATGATCTTCAATGTTTATGTTGTACATTGTTGCTAATTGTGACTGGAAAATGGGCTAAATTGGCTTTAGAATGTGAAGTTTATGCTGAAAACAGAATGTTAAATCTTTGAATCTGTCCAGTTTGTCACCATTCGGTATTCTGGTCATAAATTTCTCAATTGTGGTGATTCCAGTTGGAGCATTTAGCTAAGAGATAGGGCTACAATTTTTTTGTTGAGCACTTTTTCCAGTTTTGAATGGAAAGTAGTCTTATTTCCGGGTAAAGGCTGAATTCATGTTGATGTGTTAGTCTGAAATTTCTGGATTTGACTTGTTTGGAGAGCCTCGGTTTTTTGGCCATAACTTACTCAAGTTTGGTCCGAATGGTGTGATTCTTGTCCCCAAATTCAGCTAAGGATGTGCTTTACAACTTTGCAGTAGCAAGTTTTGACTAAATCGAATGGATTCTATACGGTTGTTGGTCTATTGCATGAAGTGTAGAAGCTGAAGTTTGCTAGTTGTTGTTACAATTCATTTCGGGAATGAGGAAATTGCATTTTGGTTATATTTTGTTTACATTGATTATTTCTAGCTCTTAGAACTTGCCATGATATGATTTTGTACATTTGAAGTTTTACATCCTTGTGGTTTTGTGGATTGGAATGCCTATCATGTTTATGATTTGTTGGTGGAAATGGAAAGTGGAAGTGTTAATGAAAATTTCAATGTCAAAATTCTTACGTTTGTGGTTTTTAAAGTGAGTTGAGATTTATATTTGAACTTTTGGAAATTATTTGCCAAGATGCGTCTAGTGTTCACACGGATTAATTTGTTTCTTTGTTGTGATTGAACTTCACAGAATGGCACCAAAGAAGGACTCCACTCCCAACAAGGCTTCAACTTCACGAAAAGGAAAAGGAAAGTAACAGAAAACACCACTTGTTGATTCTGACTCAGATTACTGTCCTGATGAAGATTTGCCTTTGTTCGAGGATCCACCTCAGTACACAATGCAAGCTCAAACTCCCAAGAAGAGAAAGGGATCATCGAGTCAAGATAATGAGCCTTCGATTTTCTTGGATAAATTTGCACAGAAACGATGGGAGGATGAAATCGAAGCTCACGAGTGCACTAGGGTATTGCAATGCAAGTTTTGCACGAGAATTTTATGCCAATGCAAAATTTCCGAATAAAGATGGTGCAATTTATGTGCGAGGGAAATGGGTGCATATTACGAGTGAAATAATCAACAATCATCTGGGAACACCCAATTTCTCTCATGATCCTTTGCCGATTTCAGAGAACGATGATGACTATGACTTTGCATTATCAGAAGAACTAGCCCTGCCAGGAGCTAAATGGGAGTTGAATGCAAGTGGTGAGCGTAAGCATATCCGAGGGGAGTGGCTGAGAAGTGATGTTAAAATATGGCTCATGTTTGTATTGTCTCGGTTGATGCCCAGTTCACAAGCTACTGAGGTGCTTCGCAGCAGATTGCATTTGATATCGGCTATTCGAGGGAGGAAACCAATTGATGAGGGGAGAAAAATTTATTCTATTATACAATCTGGGATTGCAATGGACAGTGCAGCTTTGTATTTTCCTGTCTTTCTTGAGGAGATTTGCATGGCTCAGGGAGTGGACACCGAGGCTGGGGAGTGGAGAAGGAATCCAGGGCCTATTGGAACACCATTGTATATCAAGTACCAGGCACTGGAGAAGGAGATGAGAAAGGCAAAGAAAACTGGAACAAAGAAGTCTAAGAGCAAATCTGGCCCTTCACCTTCTGAGGCGGAGGAAGAACCACAGGTGTATGATTTTAGTGCTTTACAAGGAACAATTCAAGAGTTCCAACATTTTGTGGAGAATCGGTTCCAGGATTTTCAACAATCTATTGATCAGCGTTTCTCAAACATGGAGGAAAGGTGGGAACGGATGCATGAAGGCATGGATAATATGCATCAGGAGTGGATTTCACATGCTGCACACATGGATCATAGATTTGAAGATTTATCGTCAGTGGCATAGCAACAATTTGAAGTACTCTACCATCGACAAATGATGATGCAGCTGGCATTGGATAAATGCAACAAGATGGCAGTTTACTATCATAGTGATGCTGGTCCCCCAAAACCAACTCCGACATATGCACAATTGGCTGGTTATCGGATTCCAAATCTCTCAATGGATGTGTTTAGTGGTGCTGTTCATTTGCTACCAGCGGGGGTGCCTACAATGCCTTCCCTTCCACCACTGCCTACATTTGGAAGAATCCCTTCAATGCCTCCAACTCCAGAGATTCTCCCGAACTCTGAATTCATGCCAGCAGTGCGGTTTCCATTAATAGCATCTAGCCAACCACTTGAAGGCCCAGTTTATGGCCCTTTCCATTATGTAGCTCAGCCTTTTTGTGTTCCTTCATTTGCTACAGCATCTTTGGGTGGACAATCATTCTCAACAGCAGCTGCATTTGGATCTCCTTCTTCCTCGACTCCATCATCATCTTCTCAGGGAGTTCCCCCTCCTTCTTAAACCTTTACATTAAGGGCAATGTATATTTCAAGTGTGGGGGGGTGAATTTGTTGTTGTGTTTCATGTTTCTGTTAATGTTGAGGAAGTGGCTGTGATTGCTGTGACAGTTGGATGCTTTGATTGCTGAACGTTGTTAAAGGGGGGAGTAAACTTTTTTTTCAGCAGCATGTGGTTGTTTTTATTTCTCTAGTGAAGGGGTTTTGGGTTGCTGGAAGTTATGATGATCTGCTGTGAAGTGGTGTTTTGAGTTGAAGTGGCTGGATCGTGTCTTGAAGCATGATGACTTGTTGAAGTATGAAGTTTTTCGTTGAAGAGATTTTGAGTTGATATTGTGAAGATGGTTTTTACTTGTTTTGAAGCATGATCGTGTGATGCCATGAAATTGTTTGAATCTGTTTTCTTGATGTTTATTTAAGAAGTTGAAGTGTGGGAATTTGCTGATGACTGGATGATCTTGTTTGGGTTGGTTCTGTGAAGTGAATCTTTTGAAGAATTATGTGTGACGTTTTCTTTAAAAGTTGAATTTGAATAAATAGTGTAGTTTTTTTTTCTAGTGTGGGGTAGTGATTGTACTAAGTGAATGTTGAAAGTTTAGTGATAAGTGTAAGTCGTTGTAAGGTCTTGTAAGGTTTAGAACACTTTGTACTAGACTTTGGCTCTTTTGAAATCTTGTTCGAAATTTGTGGTTCATCAGGTGCTATTTTCATTTTTGCATGTGAAAATTGTTTAGTTGTCTTTGATTCCAATCTTGATGAATTGGTATATTTTGTTAATCAAGGCATCATGTTAAAGTAAGATAGATATGCCATGCAAAATACGTTCTTGGACATAGGAGGAAACTGTTTCAACTTGTTGTTATGCATTATTTCGGTTGTTTTGGATGCTCTAGCATACATAGTCCTTTAGAGACATTCATGAACTTTTGGTCACACAAGAAAGGATATGGAGAACAAGCCTTTGGCAATTGGGAATGAAAAGCTGAAATACCCTTGGCAAGCATAATTGGGAAAAAAATAGCCATAAAACCCAGGCAGCTAAAGGGAAAAATAAGCCAAAAGACCCAAGGCAAGCACACCAATGTTTGTAAAAAGCAGAAATATCAAAGTGCAAAAGCAAATGAAATGTGAAATCAATTTAGAATAGCACCAATGTGCGACCATTGATCTTGT
The DNA here is from genome assembly GCA_016586305.1 of Ophiorrhiza pumila. NCBI lineage: Eukaryota > Viridiplantae > Streptophyta > Magnoliopsida > Gentianales > Rubiaceae > Ophiorrhiza > Ophiorrhiza pumila. The sequence continues at coordinate 26,795,394 of BLIW01000011.1, forward strand.
GTAATTTTGAGATCTTGGGTGTGGAAATTGAGATTGTTTGTGCAAAGAGATGTTTTGGAACAGAAGACATAATGCATGCATAGAGAGTGGATGAATCAGAGTTCCTCAGCACACACTTGCATGCATGACATTTTGGTCTTTATTCATCGTGCCTTGGTTGATAACTTGTGCTGAAATTTGATAGGTAGGAGTTAAGGATATCATAAAAGTTTTGATATCGCATGAAAAATTTGTTTTGATGAACTCAAATGAGAATAAGTTAACAAAAGAGTTGAGTCTAGTGCTAAGTGGTCGTGAGTGTGGGTTTTGCTTGAGGACAAGCAAAAGCTCAAGTGTGGGGGAATTTGATGAGTTGGTTTTATACCAACTATTTTGTGCTAAATATCTTGGCTTTTGTCTTGTGTTTGATGCTAATGTGTGGTGATTTAGGTTGTTTTGTGCATATAGGTGGTGTACTGATTGGTAATGATGAAATGGTGCAAAAAGAGTAAAAATGATGGTATATGAAGTGAAGAGTGTTAAAAGAAAAATGAAGGAACTCAGAATGCATTTTCGGCCAGTTTAGGGTTTTTGGCAGAATTGAGTGTGCAATTTGTTTCGTGTATACCTCTTTCAATCCTTATCCGAATGGTGAGATTTTGGTAGCTATGGAAAGCTCTGTGTGTGTACTTTAATGGTCATGATCTAACTTTCTTCAAATTCTGTATGCATACATGAGAAATAAGAGCTTTTTCTTTGCTAGGTTTGGATTAGGGTTTTTTTTAGGGTTTTACTTTCTTGCCACAGTTTGGTATATTGACGATATCTTGAGCTTCAGGTACCCAATAATGGTGATTCTTCCTCCTATGGAAAGCCAAGAAATAGACCTAAAACGTCTATGTTTACCATCAAGTCTAATTTAAGGGTTAAGGCACATGAATTTGGCGTAGAAGTTGAGTCTTATGCTGAAATGAATACTTAGCCATATTAAAGTTTTGCATTCGCACATTCTCGCACATGCACTTCGCACACTACTAGCACTACACACTCGCACGCATACACAACACTCTAACATTCACCGCACAACACTTGCACACTAGCACTCGCACACACTTGTGCGGCGAGGTCACCTCGTCGCACAACAACCTCGCACCCACCTCGCACTAACTCTCGCACACATGCACACTACTCCTACAACATCACTCGCACACACTTCATACCACTCGCGCACTAGTATGCACTCACCATGCGGCGAGGTCACCTCGCCACATGCACACAAGCACGCACATCATGCGGCGAGGTCACCTCACCGCATGCACACTTGCACGAACATAATGCGGCGAGGTGACCTCGCCGCATGCAACACACATTTTTCACAACAAAGTTCTTGCACACACCATTCACTCCATTTGCACTTATGCACTAAATCAATCACAGCTCACTTTAAGCTCCACAACATGCCATTTTACAAACTCATTTCAACTAGCTTCCACACACACTCATAGCATACATTCAACACACAATCCACTTCACTCACACTTCACCAAACATCTCACTCATTTGTTTCTAGTTTGCATAACTCATTCTTCATGTTTCGGGTTTTTTTACATTTCATTAGCCCATCAATTCTTGCATTCATTTATGATACATTTTTATTGCTTGTGTTTTACATTTTTCAATCTTCAAGACATCTCACACTTTTGATCACTCAAACCTCACTACACACGTACACTTGCACATACACGGCGAGGTCTCACCGCGAGACCTCGCCATTCACCATGTTGCACGGCGAGACCTCGCCGCGAGGTCTCACCACATAAAGGGTTGCGCGGCGAGACCTGGTGGCGAGGTCTTTCCATACAAACGCACAAAGCGGCGAGGTCTCGCCGCGAGACCTCGCCCTATAATCCTATACTTTGCCAAATTTTGGCAAAATGCTGAGATGTGTTTGTTTCTCGTGTGCAGGTTCGCCAAAGGCGTGGATAGCGGGGGCTTGAAGGCGCTGGAAGTTGTTGAAGGCACATAGGCTCGTAGCTTGAAGGCGTATGGGGGTTACTAAAAGCGTGAGATCCCAGAGCTCAAAGGCGTGATCTGTCTCGAGCTTATGCCCTAGTTGGACTTTGTTGATTATTTTGTAGTATGTCATTGTACGTTTGCGTATCATTTACGTTTCTTCTGTAACCTCTATTTATAGAGGATTAGTAGGGGGATTCGGGGGACGAATATTCGAGATTTCATAACCGACTTTTGATTTTCAGAGCGGGAATTTTCTCTCGTTTTAGCTTTCTCTCTCTACTTTCTCTCTCTACGAATTCGATCTCCATTTTCATTTCCGATCGAGAATTTGAACCGATAATTGTAATTCTATTCTCAATCAAGGAAGCTTTTATAGATTCTTTTGAATTGGAAGCAATTGAAGCAGAGTATTTGGTAAATTCTTCCTAATTGATGAATATGATTTGCTATTTGTTGAATTTTGAAGACCGTGGACTGGAAATGGAACTCTTTGGCTAAATTCGCTATGTTCTAGGGTTTTGATCCGGATGTAGTGTAATTAGACTACGTATTTCCTTGCAATTGCAGTAATTCATTAAGAATGATCTCATACTGGTAAATATTGCTTAAATCTTGTTAAAATCCACTCATTTGAGCTCTTGTTGTTTGAATCACCTTTCGGTTGTGGTTGCCATGCTAGGTCGGAGTTTAATTCTACAATAGGAGTTAAAATGCTTGAATTGAGAACAAACAGTATGGAAAATGAGTCTTCTCACTTGAATTGCTTGATCATGAACCGAAATGCGGTCGTCATGCCGGTGGAGGTTTGTTGAGAGCTTAGAACTAAGTGAGGAGAGATTTTCCGAGATTTGTGAAAACAATCGGAATTAGGTTAGGCCTTGCCATAGGAAAACCTAGGAATTTGCTTGCAATAGTAGTGAATCTCGGAAAGTTGGGACTCTGCGGGTTTAATTCTTCACTCTAGGCCTCGCCATGGGAAATTATGGAGTTAGAGAACATAGAAAATGAAGCGGTCGGCATGCCAGTCATAATCTAGGTTCTCAGGCAGTTTGATCCCCTTTTCGTTGTCATTTTTGTCAATTGCAATGCATTTACATAGTTGACTTGCATGATCATCCGGAAAGAAACCCTAGGACATTTGCCTTATAGTTGATATCTCATTTCTGTGTTTACTTGTAGTTTTATATTTCATTTTTCAACTGTTCTTGAGTGTTACTATTGTCTTTAATCTCGTGAAACTGTACTTGTGAATTTCCTGGAGCATTTCATTAATATTTTGGTAACCAACTCCTTCCCTAAGGATACGATCCCTACTTCCACTTCTACAGTAGTTCTAGGGTTAAATTGTGCGAATACGACTACACGTATCAAGAACACCCATTGAATCCAACGTGGTTTCGCCTATTTCTTTGCAAGCAAGTATTTCAATGCCGCATGGTCTGTATGAACAATAACCTTAGACCCCAGAAGATAGGCACGGAATTTATCAAATGCAAAAACCACAGCTAACATCTCATTTTCTGTAGTTGTGTAATTCATTTGTGCTTCATTCAGTAGCCTGCTTGCATAATAGATGGTGTGAAACACCTTGTCTCTTCTCTGGCCTAAGACAGCTTCCAAGGCATAATCACTGGCGTCGCACATAATTTCAAACGGTTCACCCCAATGTGGGGTGACTATGACAGGAGCTTCCACCAATTTAGCTTTTAAGGTCTCAAATGCCTCAACACACTCTGTTCCAAACTCAAACTTAACATCCTTTTCTAAGAGACTACACAAGGGTCTAGCTATCTTGGAAAAATCCTTAATGAAACGTCTGTAAAACCCAGCATGACCAAGAAAGCTTCTGATTCCCTTAACGTTGGTAGGTGGAGGGAGCTTGGCAATGACATCTATCTTTGCTTTATCAACTTAGATCCCCACATGAGAAATTTTATGTCCCAACACAATTCCTTCTTGAACCATGAACTGGCATTTTTCCCAATTCAACACGAGGTTTGTCTCTTCACATCTCTTCAATACCTTTGCTAAATTTTTCAAACATACATCAAAGGTCATCCCAAAAACAGAGAAATCATCCATGAATATCTCTATTATAGATTCCACCATGTCGTGAAAAAGCGCCATCATACATCTCTGGAAAGTTGCTAGGGCATTGCATAAACCAAATGGCATTCTTTTATAAGCAAAAGTACCAAAAGGACAGGTAAAAGTCGTCTTATCTTGATATTTGGGATCAATTACAATTTGGTTGTAACCAGAATAACCATCCAAGAAGCAGTAGAAAAGGTACCCAGCAATTCGATCCAACAATTGCTCCAGAAAAGGAAGAGGGAAATGATCATTCCTTGTTGCCTTATTGAGCTTCCTGTAATCCATACATACCCTCTAAGCACTCACAATTCTCGTTGCTAGAAGCTCATCGGCATCATTCTTTATAACCGTGACCCCTCCTTTTTTCTGGACGCATTGGACTGGACTTAACTATTCACTATCGGAAATGGGGAAAATCATTCCAAAGACGAGTAATTTTATCACCTCCTTCTTAACATCTTCCATCATCTGTGGATTGAGTCTTCGTTGTCTATCACGAACTGTCACAGCATTATCCTCAAGCAAGATTTTGTGCATACAGAAACTTGGACTAATACCTTTTATGTCAGCAATTGTCCATCCAATAGCCAATTTATGTTGCCTCAGAACTTCCAAGAGCTTTTCCTCTTGCCATGCTTCAAGTTTGGAGGAAATAACAATAGGCAATGTCTCATTCTCTCCCAAGAAAGCATACTTGAGATAAGGAGGAAGGGGTTTTAACTCCAGCTTTGGTGCCACCACAATGGAAGGTAAAAGCTTTTCATTCCTGCAAATAAACTCTTCTTTCCTCACCTCAGTGGGAGAACAAATTTCATTAGTAACAGCAAATGTTTCTTGTTCATTTTCACATTTCCTATCACACACTTCCTGTACATTGTTCTCTCCCACACTTTTATGCATTTTTACCTCAACAACAGTATCTTGCATCTCACAAATAGACTCATCCAAATAACAACATTTAACAAGGTTTTCAATTTCATTCTCAATTTTTCTATCTTCCTCATCTATCTCAACATCATCTTCCTCATCATTATGCAAATTTAACTCATCAAGGCACATAAATTCATGCTTTCCATTTACATCATTTACATTCACAGCACATGCAATGGACCGAATAGCAAAACAAGACTCCACATTCAACGGGTGTTTCATTGTATAATTCACATCGAAGACTACTTGTTCATCATTAATTCTAAAGGTGACATTTTTATTTTTAAATCCAATCAATGCATCACCAGTAGCTAGAAAAGGCCTACCAAAAATCAATGGAACCTCTGGATCTTCTTCCATATCAAGAATAATGAAATCAACAAGGAAGGTAAATTTATCAATACTCACCAATACATCTTCCACTAAGCCTGTTGGAGTCACCAAGGACCTATCAGCTAATTGAAGTGTTACTGCAACTGGACGAATTCTTCCACTCAATCCAACATTTATTGCAATTGAAAGTGGCATCAGGTTGATCCCAGCACCGAGGTCACAAAGTGCTTTTGCAAAATATCTGGTTCCAATCTTGCAAGGAATGGTACAACTACCTGTGTCCTTCAACTTTGGAGGTAATTTGTGAACCATCCATGCTTGACTACATTCGGATAACATCATTGGAATTTCACACCTCAAGATTTGCTCCTTATTTGAAATAAGATCTTTTAAGTACTTAGCATACTTAGGCATGACTGTCACCAAATCCAACAGAGGTAAATTGACATTCACTTGCTTGATCATATCCAAGAAACGATTGAATTGAGGTCCCTTCTTAGGTGGAGGTTTCTTTCTCTCTGGAAATGGTGGTTTTGGAGCATAATCTGGAAAATTGTAAGGATTGGAATTTTTTGTTATCTCATTTCCTACCCTTGCTGATACTTTCTTCTCTTCAGATTTACTAGCCTCTTGCTCACCATTCTTCTCAAATTCCAGAACCTCCTCAGCCTTATCTTTTTGGTCTTCCTTCATGCAATCACTCTTATCTTCTGAAGTTTTGTTTCCTGGCAAAAGTTTTCCACTCCTCAAGGTGATAGCATTACAAGCTTCTCTTCCTTTTGGATTTGGAATTGTGTCACTCGGAAGTGCTCCTTTCGGCCTTTGATGCACAGCATTTGCAAATTGTCCAAGTTGCATTTCAATATTCTTCAAAGTAGCTTCATGATGTTTAACAATAGATTCCAAACCACCAAACATTTGTTCGTTTTTGTCCATCTTCTCCATCAGCTTCTGAAACATGTCTTCAACAGATAGTTTCCTTTGCTCTGAAGTACTGGCTTGATGATCAAAACCAGGAGGTGCATTTGTTGCCCTTCTTTGGTCATTTCCTTGATAGTACTAACCTCCTTGGTTCTGTTGTTGACTCCAACTTCCTTGGTTCCCACCATGATGTCTGTTACCTCCACTGTAATTGCTTTGAGAGTAATTACCTCCATACTGAGGTTTGTTACTGTAATTATTCACGTACTGAATAGACTAAGTTGTGATTGTACATTCGTCGGTATGGTGTTCATCCTTACATAATCCACAAGAAAGAACTGGGGCCTTAGCTTGAGCAGATTTCAATGTTTGCACTTGCTTAGCAAGGGCTTCAAATTTAGCACTGAGTGAAGTCTCCTCATCTAAATCAAGAACTCCTCTTTGTCTTCTGCCATGCGGCTTACGGGTCTCTAGAAAAAGATATTCATCCTCAACTATCTGATTGAATAACTCACGCACTTCAGGCACAGATTTGTCTTTAAGTGCCCCATTGGCACAAGCCTTGACCATCATGGATGCTTCAGGAGTAAGGCCTTTGAAGAAGGTATTTAATTCCCTGATCTCTCCCAAATCATGATTGGGAGATTGCCGAATCAAGTCATTAAAGCGCTCCCAAGCTTCCCTAAATGACTCACTGTCTTGTTGCTAGAAATTCATAATTTCCATCCCTCTCTTCTCAAGCTTGGCAAGTGGAAAGTATTTAGCCAAAAATTTTCTCTGAAGTTCTTCAAATGAAACTGTTGCATCTGCCCCCCCAATGGTTTTAAACCAATGCTTCGCTTTACCTCTCAAAGACAGAGGGAACAAGATCCTATGAACCTCAATTCGCTCCACCCTTGGTAGCTTAAATGTGCTACATAAGCCTAGAAACCAATCTAAATAGTCATTCGGATCCTCGTTGTCCAAACCTTGAAAAAATTGGCCCTGTGTGATCATTGATACTATCTGTGGAGGAATGTGGTAGCTTTCGACATCGATGTCCTGTTGTCCAAATCTATTGTCGAAGTTCACTGCATAGTGGTCTCTAAACCGACGTGCTCTAACTCCTTGGGCAGCCATTTCTCTTTGTTGTCTTAATTGTGCCCTTAAAGTCTTTGCCAATTCAAGATCCAATTGAAATTGCGGTTCTCCTGCAGACCTGCTAGATCTTGGCATACACAACACACTGTTGTGGAGTATAATAGCAAAGAATCAAGAACTTCAAATGTGTAGCAAAGAAACAAACCACAATTCTCAATATGTATTAGAAAAAGAAAGAACAGAACACAGAAGCAATTCTTCAACTGTAAACAACACACGCAGAACAAAACCACAAGCAACAACAATTACAATGAAATAGTAGAAAATGAACAGGAAACACGAAACTGAACAAGACCAAAACACAATGAAACTATTGAAACTCAAAGAACACTTGATCAAATTTTAGAAACCGTGCCCTTCCCCGGCAATGGTGCCAAAAATTGATACTTGTAGTCGTATTCGCACAATTTAACCCTAGAACTACTGTAGAAGTAGAAGTAGGGATCGTATCCTCAGGGAAGGAGTTGGTTACCAAAATATTAATAAAATGCTCCAGGAAATTCACAAGTACAGTTTCACGAGTTTAAAGACAATAGTAACACTCAAGAACAGTTGAAAAATGAAATATAAAACTACAAGTAAACACAGAAATGAGATATCAACTATAAGGCAAATGTCCTAGGGTTTCTTTCCGGATGATCATGCAAGTTAACTATGTAAATGCATTGCAATTGACAAAAATGACAACGAAAAGGGGATCAAACTGCCTGAGAACCTAGATTATGACTGGCATGGCGACCGCTTCATTTTCTATGTTCTCTAACTCCACAATTTCCCATGGCGAGGCCTAGAGTGAAGAATTAAACCCGCAGAGTCCCAACATTCCGAGATTCACTACTATTGCAAGCAAATTCCTAGGTTTTCCTATGGCGAGGCCTAACCTAATTCCGATTGTCTTCACAAATCTCGCAAAATCTCTCCTCACTTAGTTCTAAGCTCTCAACAAACCTTCACCGGCATGACGACCGCATTTCAATTCATGATCAAGAAATTCAAGTGAGAAGACTCATTTTCCATACTGTCTGTTCTCAATTCAAGCATTTTAACTCCTATTGTAGAATTAAACTCCGACCTAGCATGGCGACCACAACCGAAAGGTGATTAAAACAACAAGAGCTCAAATGAGTGGATTTTAACAAGATTTAAGCAATATTTACCAGTATGAGATCATTCTTAATGAATTACTGCAATTGCAAGGCTATACGTAGTCTAATTACACTGCATCTGGATCAAAACCCTAGAACATAGCGAATTTAGCCAAAGAGTTCCATTTCCAGTCCACGATCTTGAAAATTCAACAAATAGCAAATCATATTCATCAATTAGGAAGAATTTACCAAATACTCTGCTTCAATTGCTTCCAATTCAAAATAATCCGTAAAAGCTTCCTTGATTGAGAATAGAATTACAATTATCGGTTCAAATTCTCGATCGGAAATGAAAATGGAGATCGAATTCGTAGAGAGAGAAAGCTAAAATGATAGAAAATTCCCGCTCTGAAAGTCAAAAGTTGGCTATGAAATCTCGAATATTCGTCCCCCGAATCCCCCTACTAATCCTCTATAAATAGAGGTTACAGAAGAAACGTAAATGATACGCAAACGTACAATGACATACTACAAAATAATCAACAAAGTCCAACTAGGGCATAAGCTCGAGAAAGATCACGCCTTTGAGCTCTGGGATCTCACGCCTTCAGTAACCCCCCTACGCCTTCAAGCTACGAGCCTATGTGCCTTCAGCAACTTCCAGCGCCTTCAAGTCCCCGCTATCCACGCCTTTGGCGAACCTGCACACAAGAAACAAACACATCTCAGCACTTCGCCAAAATTTGGCAAAGTATAGGATTATAGGGCGAGGTCTCGCGGCGAGGTTTGTGCGTTTGTATGGCGAGACCTCGCCGCGAGGTCACGCCGTGCAACCCTTTATGTGGCGAGACCTCGCGGCGAGGTCTCGCCGTGCAACATGGTGAATGGCGAGGTCTCGCGGCGAGACCTCGTCATGTATGTGCAAGTGTACGTGTGTAGTGAGGTTTGAGTGATCAAAAGTGTGAGATGTCTTGAAGATTGAAAAATGTAAAACACAAGCAATAAAAATGTATCATAAATGAATGCAAGAATTGATGGGCTAATGAAATGTAAAAAAAATTGAAACATAAAGAATGAGTTATGCAAACAAGAAACAAATGAGTGAGATGTTTGGTGAAGTGTGAGTGAAGTGGATTGTGTGTTGAATGTATGCTATGAGTGTGTGTGGAAGCTAGTTGAAATGAGTTTGTAAAATGGCATGTTTTGGAGCTTAAAGTGAGCTGTGATTGATTTAGTGCATAAGTGCAAATGGAGTGAATGGTGTGTGCAAGAACTTTGTTGTGAAAAATGTGTGTTGCATGTGGCGAGGTCACCTTGCCGCATGATGTTCGTGCAAGTGTGCATGCGGCGAGGTGACCTCGCCACATGATGTGCGTGCGTGTGTGCATGCGGCGAGGTGACCTCGTCGCATGGTGAGTGCATACTAGTGCACGAGTGGTTATGAAGTGTGTGCGAGTGATGTTGTAGGAGCAGTGTGCATGTGTGCGAGTGTTAGTGCGAGGTGGGTGCGAGGTTGTTGTGCAGCGAGGTCAAGTGTGTGCGAGTGCTAGTGTGCAAGTGTGGTGCGGTGAATGTTAGAGTGTTGTGTATGCGTGCGAGTGTGTAGTGCTAGTAGTGTGCGAAGTGCATGTGCGAGAGTGTGCGAATGCAAAACTTTAATATGGCTAAGTATTCATTTCAGCATAATACCCAACTTCTACGCCAAATTCATGTGCCTTAACCCTTAAATTAGACTTGATGTTAAACATAGAAGTTTTAGGTCTATTTCTTGGCTTTCCATAGGATCATGAATCACCATCATTGGGTATCGGAAGCTCAAGATATCGTCAATATACCAAACTGTGGCAAGAAAGTAAAACCATAATAAAAACCCTAATCCAAACCTAGCAAAGAAAAAGCTCTTATTTCTCATGTATGCATACAGAATTTGAAGAAAGTTAGATCATGACAATTAAATACACACACAGAGCTTTCCATAGCTACCAAAATCTCACCATTCGGATAAGGATTGAAAGAGTTATACACGAAACAAATTGCACACTCAATTCTGCCTAAAACCCTAAACTGGCCGAAAATGCATTCTGAGTTCCTTCATTTTTCTTTTAACACTCTTCACTTCATATACCATCATTTTTACTCTTTTTGCACCATTTCATCATTACCAATCAGTACACCACCTATATGCACAAAACAACCTAAATCACCACACATTAGCATCAAACACAAGACAAAAGCCAAGACATTTAGCACAAAATAGTTGGTATAAAACCAACTCATCATTTTATTAATGATTATTCAAGAAAGTTTTGAATGTATTTCTTGAAGAATAAAAATGATGTTTTCCTGACATTTAAACAATGAAAGACTTTGATTGAAAAGCATATAGGAAAACATATTAAGCGGCTGCGGACTGATAATGGCTTGGAATTTTGTGGAACAGAATTCAATGAATTCTGCAAAAATGAAAGAATTGCTCGACATTGTACCATTAGAATAATGCCTCAACATAACAGTGTGTCTGAACGTATGAACTGGACTCTTTTGGAAAGAGCTCGGTGTATGATCTCAAATTCTAGGTTGACATCAGATTTTTGGGCAGAAGCCATCGCTACATCTTGTTATATTGTCAACCATGTTCCGTGTGCTCCTCTTGATTTCAAAACTCCAGAGGAAGAATGGTCAGGTACTCCTGCTAATTACTCCAATTTAAAAATATTTGGGTGTCCAACATATATGCACGTTAATGAGGGAAAGTTAGAGCCTTGGTCTGGAAAATATATTTTTCTTGGTTATGTTTCAGGAGTGAAAGGATACAAATTATTTTGTCCTGATCCCAAATCACCTAAATTTGTTATTAGCAGAGATATTACATTTGATGAGTCATTCATGTTAAATTCTAAAAAAGAGTCTTGTAATCCTTGTAATTTAGAAAAAGAAGATATCATACAGAAACAGATGGAGTTAGATGTTATAAATTTTAGTCATTCTCAAAGATCTTCTACAAACTAAGGTGATGAACCAGATCCAGACCTTGTTGAGAATGAACCAGTAGAGGATGAATATTCCATAGCCAGAGACAAACCAAGACGGGAGATTCGACCACCACATAGGTATGCAAATTTGGTTGCATATGCTTTATCAGTGGCACAGGAAACAGGTGGAGACGGAGAACCTTCCACATATATAGATGTGATTTCAAGTGTTGATTCAGATAAGTGTGTGGTTGCCATGAATGAAGAAATATAATCTCTACACAAGAATGATACTTAGGATTTTGTGACGCCGCCGAAAGGAAAGAAAATTGTTGGTTGCAAATAGGTCTTCAAAAGAAAAGAAGGTAATTTAGGTGTTGACGATGCAAGGTATAAGGCATGATTAGTTGCAAAGGGCTATAGTCAGGTACAAGGTGTTAATTTTAATTTTTTTTCTCACATGTTGTGAAACATAGCTCTATTTGTGTATTGCTTGCATTAGTAGCTATGTTTGATTTGGAATTGGAACAACTTGATGTTAAGATAGTGTTTCTACATGGTAAATTAGATTAACAGATCTATATGAAACAACCAGAAGGCTTCGAATTTGAAGGTAAGAAAGACCATGCTTGTTTGTTGAAGAAATCCTTGTATGGATTGAAGCAATCTCCAGGACAGTGGTATAAAAGATTTGATTCATTTATGTTGAGTCATGGTTTCTCTAGGAGCATGTATGATAGTTGTGTTTACTTCCGGAAGTTGAATGACAATTCATTCATTTATTTGTTGTTATATGTTGATGACATGCTCATTGCGGCTAATAATCTTGCAAAAATTCACCAGTTGAAAGACTTATTGAATGGTGAATTTGAAATGAAAGATTGAGAGCAGCTAAGAAGATTCTTGGTATGGAGATAAGACGAGATAGAGGAGTTGGTAATTTATATCTGACCCAAGAAAGTTACCTTAAGAAAGTTTTGGAGAGATTTGGCATGTTGGATGCCAAACCAATTAGTACTCCTCTCTCTAGCCATTTTAGGCTATCTACTGCACAATCACCAAAAACAGAGGAAGAGGAAAGTTATATGGCACGTGTTCCTTATTCTAGTACCGTTGGCAGTATCATGTATGTAATGGTAGCAATTAGTGTTGTTAGCAGGTATATGGCAAATCCAGGCAGAGAACACTGGCATGCTATGAAATGGATACTCAGATATTTGAAAGATACTTCAAACTCTTGTTTGGAGTTTGGTAGAACCAGCAACACTTTGGTTGGTTTTGTAGATTTAGATTACGTTGGTGATCTTGATAAGCGCAGGTCTCTTACAGGTTATATATTTTGCATTAGCGGTTGTGCAATTAGCTGGAATGCTACTCTATAACATGTAGTGGCTTTATCCACTACTGAAACAGAAAATATGGCAGTCACTGAGGCTATCAAATAAGCTTTATGGTTGAAAGGTTTATTCGGCGAATTAACTCTACAACAAGGAATTATTACCATTTACTGTGATAGTCAAAGTGCAATTCATTTGACTAAAGACTAGATGTATCATGAGCGGACGAAACATATTGATATCAAATGTCATTTCATTCGAGATACCATTGCTGAGAAGAAGGTCCTTGTTCAGAAGATCAATACCAAGGACAATCCTGTAGATATGTTTACGAAAGCTCTTCCACTATACAAGTTCAAACAGTGCTTGGACTTGATCGGTGTTCATAATTTGTGATTCAGCCCGTTGGGGCTTTGCCGGAGGTGTATTTGATTAAGTCACTATTTTTTCGGGTTCCAGACCAAAGTGGAGATTTATAATAAAACAAATGGCCCGCAACCCTTTGCCTACATTCTTGACTTTGAGGAATTTGGACAGCATACGAAATCGGCTCCGCATGCAATTGGAATGGCTGAAGCATGCGTCTCATAAATATATACAGCAAATGCCTTCAACCTTTGCCTATAAAAGGAAAACCATTACAGCATTGTAAAGGCATCCAATTCCGGAAAAGCTTCAAAGCTTACATCTCTCAAGCCTTAACTCTCTTTCTCCCGTTTCTTTACTTAAAGCCTTTTGTATAATTAGTGTTCCACTTTTGTAAATTGTCTCTACATATTAGTGAATTTTGGCATTGCCGCCGGCCGTGGACGTAGGTCACATTGACCGAACCACGTAAATATTTGTGTCCATTGTCTCATTTATTTTTCTTATTATTGTCCTCCATTATTATTTTGGGCTATTAGATACAACGTGAGATTCGTTTTCCCTAACATGTTTCCTAATTGAACACTTTTATTTTCTTTTCTAATTAACTAGGAATAGGAATTACACTTTTATTTTCTTTCTTTTCTAATTCGAATTAGGAAATTACTAGTCCTATATAAACCTTTGTATGCATTTAGAATTATTCACAATTCAGATTTTGATATTTTAAACAAAACTTTCAGATTTTGCGGATTTTTTTTTGTTCTATGTGAAGACTGAATTTAAAAGTTTATTGAAAATATCAAAATCTGAATAATCTGAACTCTAAATAATTCTAAAGGCATACAAAATTTTTTTATTGGACTAGTAATTTCCTAATTCGAATGTGAAAAGAAAAGAAGAGTGTAATTCCTATTTCTAGTGAGAAAGAAAAGAAAAGTGTTTAATCAGGAAACAAAAGAAAAGTAATTATGTTTCCTATCCCGCATCATTTAAATAAGAGCGTCGATGCAATAGACAGGTAATATTGAAATGAGAAATGGTAATTAATTAGAAAGGGATGATAATAACAATTAATTAGATGTTACAAAATTCATTTGTTTTAAAAGGGATTAGAAATTAATCAAAAATATTAAAAAATTATTTTTTTCCTTTCAATTTGAATTCTAAAAATATATATATTTTTTTCAAACTTGAACTTGAATTTAAAAACATTAAATATTAAATAAATTGAAAAACAAAATCTAAAAAAAATAAAAACAACTATTTCTCAATTCAAAAATATTTTTCTTTGAAAAATAATTTGAGATTTATTTTTCATCCACAAGAATTAGGATTTTGATTTTGATTTGATTCAGGAGATAGTGTTCATATAATGGATTACAATATACAGCTTAGATGTGAATAACAATTGTATGCGTGAAAGTGGATAAATGGAGGGATTGTATAAATGAAAGTTGAGAGATTGAGATGTAAGATGGTAGGATAGTGATATAAGAAAAATAGGAGAAATGGGAAGAAATAAGAGTATAATGAAAGGGTGGGGGTTTTAAGAGTTACAAAATAATTATCTTAAAGATTATAAAACTTAGAGTTTGAAAAATAAGAGAAGAGTTGAAGGAAGAGAAAAGACTAAAAGGATAATTAGGGGATATGTGGCATCATTGTACACTCCAATTCGGCAAATTCAAATTTAGATTAATTAGCATGTTGTTGTTGAATGTTTGGATTCACAATTTCTTTATTGGAACTTGTTATTGTTATTGTGTTCTAACAAAATGTATATTTTTGGATGGGTAATTACTATTTGACATTTTATGATAAAAAAATACCCTCTTTTCAAAAGATTTTACTACTAAGAGGAGTAAATCTTTTCGAAATTTCAATTGTTCTTGTCTAAAGATTGTTACAGCTTCTTCATTATTCAAGTCAAAAACTCAAAATTCAGATGCCTTATTGATTGTGACGAATAGATATCTCGCTACAATTGACCAATTACCTATTGTATTGACAAATTATTGGCCTAGATCAACTATGTAATAAATTATTGCTAACATATTTGAAAGGTAGAAATGAACACCTTTTTAATGGAAATACATGAATGTTGATATTATATGCTCTAATGTACTAAATAATATTAGGATTTTAGTGCATACTAAATTCCCTAATTCGAGTGGTTTGAATTAGGTAGATCTTTGGTTATCGATCTATATCAAATATTAAAAGTAATGTTAGATACAAAATGATCAAGTGGTTCCCTCTGCCAGTTCATTGGATCCGCCCTGATTTGGACAATTTGAAACTGAACAAATGTGTTATACTGATACAATGTGTCATAATGTTTTGTTTTTACATACGGAAACAAAAGTTTTATTATTTAGGATTAAACTGTAGTTTGACAAAGGTACATGCGATGGTATAATTGAAACAAATTCACTTATTTTGATATAATATTAATACAAAGAAAATTAAGTGCCCTCGAATTATTGCTATAGATAAAGAAATGGTTCCATAGTTGCTGCCTAATTTGAATTGCATATAGTGATTGAATGAAGCAAACATACTTACAGATAGTTCAACAAATCATGATAGGCAAATTGAATCGTCAATATGCTACAATGTTGAAGTAGAGCTTTCGAATAGAACCAAAGGTGCGATTAGACTAGATAGATTAGGATTCCCTTCCTTGAAAATATGTAAATATTCTAACTTTAAATTTTGCCTATGGGTAAATTACACAAATCGTTCTTTAATTTAGGGGTTGATTTCGAATTTGTCCCTAACTTTAAAACTTTTCATTTTAATCCCTCATTTTGCATTTTGAGTTTTAAATCGTCATCGGTTTGTTTTTCGTCTATGTGTAGACAGATTATGTCTATCATGTGCGTGTCACATGACAAATCGAAAGGCTAGATAAAACAATTTCGTTTATTATTTATTTAGTTTTATTTATTTTATGGTATTGTTCCTTATCTTCATCTTTTATGTCATATGCCACGAACGTGAGAGACGTAATCTGTCTACATATGGACAGAAGACAGATCGAGGACAATTTAAAACTCAAAATTCAAAATGATAGACTAAAATGAAACGTTTTAAAGTTGGGAGATAAATTCAAAATTAACTCCTAAGTTAAGGGACGATTGACATAATTTACCCTTTGTCTATTTGTGATTGTAGTTTTGTCTGGACTGAACAATTCATTCTTAGATTGTGATGTGGCTCCTACTTTTGGATTAAACAATTTATTGATATAGTGAGATGTAATTTTATTTTGTTTTATATCTATAAAATTGAGTCTCGCATTCTCTTCTCGCGATAGGCAGTTGTGGAACTAAGGTAAGGGGAGGGGAGGGGAGGGGAGGGGAGGGGAGGGGAGGGGAGGGAGGGGGGCGAGCTGGTGCGGCTACCCCCCGTTCATTTTAGAGAATAAGGTAAATATATATATATATATATATTGCCTTTACGCCCACTCTATGCTTACTTTATTAGGGCGCAGTCGCCAAGCTCGCCACTGAGTTTTGAGTTCAGGTTGTTCAGGAGAAACCACGAAGAAGAAGAAGATTAGAATGATGTCTCCAAAAATTCAAAAGGAATTAACAAGTGCTTGTGCTACTGAAGTCACAAATGTTATTCTTAATGATATAGGGGACAATATATTTTCTCTTATGGTTAATGAATCTCGAGATATTTCAGTCAAGGGGCAAATGAGAGTTGTTTTGAGATATGTGAACAAACATGAAAATGTTATTGAACACTTTCTTACTATTATTCATGTGCCAGACACTTCCTCTATTTCCTTGAAGAAAGCTATTGATGAATTGTTTGCAAAACATAAGTTGTCGTTATCGAGATTGAGAGGTCAAGGATATGATGAGGCTTCAAATATGCGTGGCAAATATAATGGATTGAAAGCTCTCATATTGAAAGAAAATTCATCTGCATGGTCTGTTCATTGTTTTTCTCACCAACTTCAGCTTGTTGTTGTTGCAGTTGCTTAGAGTAACAGAAGTATTAGTGATTTTTTCCAATATGTTACTATGATTGTGAATGTTACTAGTGCTTCATGTAAAAGAAAAGACAAACTTAGACAACTTGAACATGGTAGGCTTTTAGAATGTTTGGAAAAAGGAGATATTGTTAGTGGTAGAGGAAAAAATCAAGAAACTAGTTTAATGAGACCTGGGAATACTCGTTGGGGATCACATTACATAACTATCATCCGTTTAATGTCTATGTGGATTTTCGTATTACAAGTGCTTGAAAATGTGTATGATGATGGTACTAATGATAATAATAGCGATATAGCCACAAGTTTAATTGATAAGATTGAGAGTTATGAATTTGTGTTTGTTATGCATTGATGCAATATTTGTTGGGAATTACAAATGAGTTGTTCCTTGCTTTACAGCAAAAGGATCAAAACATTGTATTGGCTGTCAGTTTGACCAAGAAAATGAAAGTTCGATTACAAGAATTCAGAGACGAGGGATGGGAGAATCTTTTGGATGAAATCAATACATTTTGTGGTAACCACATGATTCTAGTGCCTAATATGGAAGAAAGTATGAGAACTCATGGTCGTAGCAGGAGAAATGGGCAAATGATTACTAATTTCCATCACTATCGTATTAAAAAAATTTGTGAGGTATTACTTTTAAATTTCTTTTTTCATTATGTTATCTTTAAATTTCAATAATATTTTCTCATTTACTTTTTTATTGTTACAATATTAGGTTGTTGATATGATGGTTTAAGAGATGAATAATCGTTTTTCCGAAGCAAGTACGGAGTTACTAACTTGCATTATATGCCTTGATCCAAAAGACTCTTTCTCTCAATTTGACATTGGTAAGTTACTCCGTCTGACTGAACTTTATTTGCAAGACTTTTCATTGACTGATCATGTGGTACTTAAGGAGTAACTTAAGACTTACATTCATACTATAAGAGCTTAATTTCCTATGATTGAGGATTTGGAGAGTCTTGCTAAAAAGATGGTTCAAATTAGAAAGAATGTAGCTTTTTCATTGGTATATCGTCTGATCGAGTTAGAATTGATTTTACCAGTTGCAACTGCTTCTATTGAAAATGTTTTCTCTGCCATGAAAACTATCAAGATTGATTTGCTTAATAAAATGGAAGATGAGTGGATGGATGACAGTTTGATAGTTTACATCGAAAAGGAGATTTTTGCCACAATTCAGAACGAACAAATTTTGCAACGTTTTCAACAGATGCAGACTCGTAGGACACAGTTGTATCCTCTTATTTGTACATAATACGCTAGTAGTTCAAGTGTGAACAAATAACTGTTTTATTGGTATGTGGATATATTTATATTTTTATTATTATAATTATCAATTTCATACTTTAGCCGTGAATTTTTTTTTCAAATACAATTGAGTCCCCCTCTAAATATGTTCTAGTTCTGCACTGGCGATAGGGTTTGTCTACTTAAAAAAAACTATACTATTATTTGTCCATAATATTTACACCAGTTAGATTTGGCCAAATTATAACTTAGATCCCTTAATTTAAAAAATTTTGAACACACACAATTATCAAACCAACCATAAAAAAGGAATTGGGTTCTAAATTTTTTGAAATAAAACTCAAATAATGAGAATAAAGTTAGTATACATTAATAATAGTAATAAATTTATAACTAATGCAATTATTAACTGGATAATATAGAAGAAAATTAGTTTTAAAAATTTTGTGAAACAAAACTCAAATAATAGAATAAAGAGTTTTAAAAGTTTTGTGAAACAAAACTCAAACAATAGAATAAAGCCAGTGTCATTAATAGTAGTAATAGCATCCAAATTTAAAGAATTGAATACTTGGTTTTGATTATGTAAAATCCCTCTAAGAAGTTAAAAAAATCAGTAATATTTTTTGAACTAGTCAAATAGGGTGACTATAACATTTAAATGTCAAGCTTCACTAGTCAAATAAGGTGACTGTAACATTTTAAATGTCAAGATTCGTTTGGTAATATGACTATAATAAAGGGGAGATAATATAATTAAGGGTAAAATACAATAAATTCCCTTGTAATATTCCTTCGTTCCACAACCACCCCTTATAGTTTTAATTGAAATATTTAACCTCCTTAATTTTCTAATTTTAGAATAATTAGTCTAATATATTAATTGTACTTAAATAATTAAATAAAATTGAACACATGGCTTTATTATAAGATAATAAAATGACAAGATTAACTTCAAAACAAAGAATTATTTTAATAAAAGTAATCAATAACTAAAAATTTAAAATTCTAACAAAAAAATAAGAAGGAATTCTTTTATGCTTTTCTAAGGAAGAAATCATGACAAAATTTTCAAGATATATCTTGAAAAATCTCTTTCATTGCTGGTTAGTTTCATGTCAATTTATTATATTTTATATTTTTTAAAGTTTAATTGAGTGTTTTAAATATTGAACAATTCTAGTAGGAATATAATTAATGTTTTAGGTATTGAATAATTCTAATAAGGTTAAAATTATATTTACATTGGCTCTATTTATTTATTTTCATAAATTAATTGGTTGTCGTATGTATTATAAAGAGTTTTAGTCAAATTAAAATTATCTTTTCATTGACTATATTTAACGTTGTTATTGATTTTCTTTAACTTGAAAAGTTAAGGGAGTTAATTATTGTAATTGATAAGTTGGTTTTATACCAACATATGGTTTTATACCAACTAAGGGAGTTAATTATTGTGTGTTTTATGTACATATGTGAGGTTTTGAGAGGTTTTATGCATTTATATGTTTGCAATGTGGAAATGATCAAATGGTGTAAAAGGTGCAAAAAGTGTTTAAACAATGATGGAAAGTGGAGTTAAAAGAGTTAAGGCAAATGGAGGAACCGAAAGTGTATAATTAGCCATTTTAGGGTTTGGGCAGCATAGTTTTGCAAATGCATTTGAGCATAACTTCTTCAATATTAATCCAAATGATGAGTTCTTGGATGTTCTGGAAATCTATTTGAGTGTACTTTAGTTCTTATGTTTTAACTTTCTTCTAATTCTGTGTGCACATATGAGAATCGAAAGCATCTTGATGATTGCTACTTCAGAATTTAGTTATGAAGTTCATATTGCCACAGTTTGGTAGATTGTTAATAATTTGAGCTACGGTCATCCAATTGAAATGATTCTTAATCCATTGGAAAGAAAAGAGATAGACCTAGAACTCTTATGTTTACCATCAAGTCCAATTCAGATGTTAAGACACACGAAGTTTGTGTGGAAGTTGATTATTATTCTGAAATGGTGTCATCACATACTAGGCATTCACAAAACTCTCGCGAGCATTTTCACAAACACCTCACGAGCACTCCACTACTGCACAGCACTAGCACTCACCTCACGCCACACTCTCGCACACACCACACATGCGGCGAGGTGATCTCGCCACAACACTCCTGCACATATGCTGTGCGACGAACTCACCTCGTCGCACGCATCACTCGCACACCTCGCACATCACTCTCGCACACACCGCAAAACACTCATACGAACACTTGCACACTACTTCGCACACACATGTGCGGCGAGCTCACCTCGCCGCACAGGCCTCACGCATCACTCGCACACATGCACCTCACAGCTCATGCATCTCACCACAACACTCACACACAAGCATTTGCACACTCTCGCACACTACTATGCACACACACATGCGGCGAGGTGACCTCGCCGCATACACACACATACACATATCATCCAACTCACAAATCACTAACTTCACAACATGCTCATTTCATTCCATCTACCCAAGACATTATTCGTTCACTCAATTTTGCAACATTCACAATATGTCTTTTTTCATTTTCATTTGTAGAATTCTTCACCCACACTTTTCAGTCATTCACTCATATACCTCACAATTCACAAACATCACAATTCACTCACAACATTATCGCTCACTCAAAACTCACAACACTCCACGCACATTGTTCACTCACTCACACACTCGCACATTGCTGGCGAGACCTCGCCGCGTGAGGTCTCGCCTGCCAAACATTTTCACGGCGAGGTCTCGCCACGAGACCTCGCCAGCAAATGCACACACGGCGAGACCTCGCCGCGACGTCTCGCCCTGCAATATGTTCCATGAAATTTCCAGTTTTGTGCACTAAAATGATTGGGTTGTAACTCTTTTGTCTGAGCTCCGAATTGGGTGATTTCGATGTCTATGGAAAGCTTAGACAAAGGGTTACAACTTTCATGCTTTAAGTTTTCTCTAATTCACAGGGCATCATGATCAAATCTTGGTGGGAAGTTGCTGCCATGAAACGTGTTGTGTTTGAGTTTCTGGAAAAATGGCTAAGAGTTTAACTTCTGAATTTCTAAAATTTTAGACAGCTGAAGGCGTGGTTTTATTTGGCAGGAAGACGTGAATTTCAAAACGTTGGATTCTTAAAGGCTCGCTGAGTTGCTGAAGGCGTGATTGGATGAGGCCTGAAGGAGTGATTCGACTCTGATTTCTTCACTTGGAAGTCAGAAGCAGCGAAGGCGTGACAGCTTAAGCCTGAAGGCACGCGGCTCGTGGCTGAGTTACAGAAGGCGCGATTTGCACAAGCCAGAAGGCGCTGGAATGCTGAACTTTTCTCCAAACTTTGAATTTTCACATCTTAGGCTGATTTTTGGTTTTCTCCATTCAAGGGCACTCTTGTAATACTTTAGATAATTTACGGTAGCGTATTAGTTACATTTTCATAGCTCTATATATAGGAGATGTAGCTAATGTGTAAAGGATCCCGGAGACTATTATTTTTCATCCATTAGTTAGATTTTACATTTTGGTAACAAACTTTTGAGAGCTGGAGAGCGGGAATTTATTTGAAGATCTACTTTCTCTCTCTAGTTTCTCTCTCTAAATTTTGAGCTCCATTTTCTATTCCGATCAAAGATTTGCTCCGATCATTGTAATTCTCATATCAATTAAGGAAGCTCTTGGAAGAATTCATTGGTAAACTCTTTCCATTTATTAAAAATGAATTGTTTCAAGTTCCAAATTGTTGATCGTGAATTAGTAATGAAGTTCTATGACTAGATCTCTCATGTTCTAGAGTTTCAACCGGTTAAATGTTTAATTAGACTATGTAATGCTATGCAATTGACATAATTTCTTAACGATGAAATCATATGTGATTTTAATTGTTAAATCTTGTTGAGTTTCATGAATTCACACCTCTATTGAATGAATTGAACTTTGATTGTGGTCGCCATGCTGAGTTGAAGTGAGATTTTACCAATATCTGTGAGAATTGCGTGAGATGAGAACTTGAAAGTGATTTCCTGAGTCTTTACACTTGTCTTAGCCGATTAATTCATTACTGAGATTTAGGCCTCGCCATGGGAAACTTCGAAGGAATGAAACTTTAGGAAGAAGTGTTGAAGAAACTCTCTGAGATAGCAACGAAGGCATTCATACTTAGGTCGGGCCTCGCCATAGGAGTTCCTAGGAATTGTATGTTAGAATTGCTAACTTTGGAGAGTCTGCATTGCGGGTTGAATCCATTCTACTTGGGCCTTGCCATGGAAAAAGTGGAATGTTAAGGAGTATAGAAAACACTGTGGTTGCCCTAGGCAATAGAGATCTCCTCATTGATTTACTTGTGTGTCAAGAGCATTACAATCATGGCCTAATGTGCATTCAACTAGTAGAAATACTCTAGAGCACCCACTCTCTTCCTGTTTTCACACTTTATTTGTTGCATTTGTTTCTTCACTAGTTAGTGTCTAGTTTTATTTCTTCCGTGACATTCTGTGAGCAAATTCTGAGTTCTTGAACCATCCCCTTCCTTGTGGATACGATCCCTCTCACTACTACTACATTAGTAGTTTAGGGTAAAATTGACGTGGTACGACACTCGCATATCAATTTTTGACGCCGTTGCTGGGGAAGGCACGGTTTCTTGAATTTTGATTTGTTCTGCTTCCTTTTCTTGTGTAGTTTAGTAGTCTTGTTATTTTTCATTTTGGTAACTTTTGTTGCATTTTGTAGTTTTCGTGTTTTGTTGTCTGCTTTGGTGTATTTGTGTCAAGTGCAGGACATTGAAGTTAACTGTAATTGAGTATTGCACAAGTACCCAAGCATGTCTAGATGGTACGAGGACTTCCCTCCACCACCATTTGAAAGAGGCTTACCAAAGGGAGAGCAATGGTATTACCAACAACAAAGCAATGAGTGTGAACTCAGAGAAGAGACAAAAATGGAAAACATGTTGTCTCAAGTGTTAGAGAAAATTGATAGAAATGAAACAAGGTTCGCGCGACTGGAAGAAGAGCTTCAAGGGCGACAAGAACGGTTTGATCGAATCAACACTTTAATAAGCAACCTATGGGAACAAATTGAGACATCAACTTTAGATGCACAATACCACTCACAAGGTACACCTCTCATTCCTGAGGACAATCATTTTGATATGCATGCTAATGTTGATTGTGGCTTAAAGTGTCTAAGGGAGGAGGAGTCTACATGTGTTGGGGATAGTGTACATGAGTGCTTTGTTGCTGATTCTTTTGAGCATGAATATGTGCACTTTGATGTTGAGGATGATGGCTTCTTTAGTGATCTTGATAGCGATGACTCTCGTGTTCTAAGTTGCCATGTTACTAAGTTGGAAAATGTGTCTAAAGTGGAATCTTGCATGAATTTCATGGAATTCAATGAGTCAAATGATGTCGATTGCTTAGCTTTAGATGTTTTTCCTCTTGATAGCTCTGTCAATTGCATAGAGTCACTTCTTGAAGATCAATGTGATTTCATAAAGGAGGATAATGTTGCACTTGTTAATGAAAGTGTTAGCACATTGCTTGAAACTCTGGTTGAGGCACCAATTTTTGAAATAGTCAATGAATTTAAGTGTCTAAATGGTGACTCACAAGAAGTGTAAAGTGAGATACTCTTGTTAGTTGATGATAATGCTTGTTGTGTTGTTGAGAAAGAAAAGCCTCAGGAATTTCCCAATGTTAGTTTTGATGATAAAGATGTTAACATTTTGAATGACAATGACAATGAATGCCATGCTAAGTTTGATCATACTGATTGTTACTCTCTGAATGTAACTTTTCTTGATGAATTGATAAATTGCATAGAGTCTTATCTTGATGAACATTGTGATATCATGAATCAAGACAATGTTGAACGTGCTAATGGAAATGTTGATATTAGTCTAGTTGCTAAAGATGTTAACATTTTGAATGACTGTGAGTTTGAGACATTTGTCTTTGATCTTACTGGTGGTTTTGAATTTACTGATGGTTTTGATGAGACCATGAATATAGAACCCTTGGTTGAGCCTTGCAGGATTGAAATGGTTAGTGTGGTGGGAGAAGTATATGATGTGTTTCCAATGGAAGAAGAAGTAAAAGAGGTGCCTACAATGGGGGAGTCTCAGTGGTTCGAAATTAAATTTGTAGAGATTTCTCCCCATATCCATGAGCTCAAGCACCTCTTTGCCACTATTTCACAAGTGCCATACAGGAGGATAATGAGTATTGTTGAAATATCATTTTTCTGGTACAGAGATGGTTATTCCGATTCTTGAGGGAGAATGTTTCATGAATAAAGTCTAGCTGGAGACTACAAAAATCCAGAACTACTTCTTTTTCACTTTACTTTCACTTCAGTTGTTTTTGGTATAACTAGTTGTTATGTTATTTTGCATTTTTGCTTATACTCACCAAGGCCACTCATGATGTAGGTGTATGCAAAGGAAGGAATTGCAAGGGAAATAAGCCATGCACACATGAGGCTAAGTGTGGGGGAGTGGAGTCATTAACCAATCCCACAATACACTTATGCATTTTATCTGCCTTTCAAGCGTGATTGTGCTTATTCCTTTAGTGTTAATAGTTGTTTAATTTTACACCACCATGACACCTAGTCTTGGTGTGACACATTGCTTGCACAATAGTTCTATGACATGTCTACCGTGCATCAATGTAGGGTACTTGAGTGAGTGATCTCTAATAAGCCTTGTTTTACCTTGTACAGGAGTTATTTTCATGCAAGATGGAATTATGGACAAGAACGCTACATCAAGCAAACGTTGGATTTCATGCAAGATCAGGGAGTTCCTAAACCTATCTTTACTTTACATTGAGGACAATGTAAGTTTTAAGTGTGGGGGAGGGAATGTTTGTTTTGGGTTGTGTTTTTTGTGCTTTATATGCTACCTTGCTAGAACGAAATTTTTGCAGAAATTTTTGCATTTTTGCATTTTGTGTTCTTTTTGTGCTATGTGATGCAAAGCATGCTATTTTCTTGTTTTGTTTTGTAAATTTGAGTGTTTTCATATTACTTCCCGTTACATGTTATGTTTCTTTTTCATTGTGGTGCAAATTGTAAATTTTTTGTGAAAATTTTGACATTTTTGTGAATGAATGGTGTAGGGTGACTATCCATGGAATGTGTGAGTGTGCTAAATAAGTGTGATAAGTGTGGAATGAAATGAAAAGTGTGAAACAAGTGAAATGGAATTTAATGTAAAGAGGTGTAGTGTTAGTGAATGAAATGGAATGAAGTAACACGTTATACTATGGTTTTTCTCTTTTGTTAAGCTATGTTCAAAATTTGAAGTTCATCCATTTTACTTTTGTATTGCATGCGAAAATTGTTTTGATGTCTTTGATTCCAATCTTGATGAAATTGGTACATTTTGCTGACTAAGGCCCGATGTTAATGTAAGATAGATATGCCATGCAAAATTCAATTGACATAGGAGGTAATGTGTATGGATTCGTTTCTTTTTGTTATGCATTTATCTGGTGTCTCCAGAATTCGTGCATGTTTAGTCAATTTGGGATTCTTATGAACATGTGCTTGCACAAGAAATGATATGGGAGAAAAAGCCATAAGAACCTGGAATACAAATTTGGAGAAAAAAGCCATAAAACCCAGGCATTATTTCAGTCATCAATATGTGCACCAATGTGCAGCACTAATGTGCAGAATAAGGGCAATGTCCCATAGAGTACCAATGTACGCATAGGTACCATTGATCTTGTGATTGCATGTTCATAAGGATGTACAAGGAGATTGGCATGTATTGAATGGTATGTGAGACCAGCTAGATGGTGTATAGCAGGGGAATAGATGAAGTGCATGTTCCTCAGCACACACTTGCACGCATGACATTTTGGTCTTTATTCATTGTGCCTTGGTTGATAATTTGTGCTGAAAGTTGATAGGTTGGAATTGAGGATATGTTAAGAGTTTTGATATTGCATGAAAAATGTGTTTTGATGAACTCAAATGAGAACAAGTTTTACAGAAGAGTGAGGTCTAGTGTTAAGTGGTTTTGAAATGTGAGTTTTGTGTTGTGTCTTTGCTTGAGGACAAGCAAAAGCTCAAGTGTGGGGGAATTTAATAAGTTGGTTTTATACCAACTAATATGTGTAAAAATGCTTGGCTTTTGTTGTGTGTTTTATGTACATATGTGAGGTTTTGAGAGGTTTTATGCATTTATATGTTTGCAATGTGGAAATGATCAAATGGTGTAAAAGGTGTAAAAGGTGCAAAAAGTGTTTAAACAATGATGGAAAATGGAGTTAAAAGAGTTAAGGCAAATGGAGGAACCGAAAGTGTATAATTGGCCATTTTAGGGTTTGGGCAGCTTGGTTTTGCAATTTCATTTGAGCATAACGTCTTCAATACTAATCCAAATGATGAGTTCTTGGATGTTTTGGAAAGCTATTTGAGTGTACTTTAAGTCTTATGTTTTACCTTTCTTCTAATTCTGTGTGTAAATATGAGAATCGAAAGCATCTTGATGATTGCTACTTCAGAATTTAGTTATGAAGTTCATATTGCCACAGTTTGGTAGATTGTTAATAACTTGAGCTACAGTCATCCAATTGCGGTGATTCGTGATCCATTGGAAAGCCAAGAGATAGATCTAGAACTCTTATGTTAACCATCAAGTCCAATTCAGATGTTAAGACACACGACTTGTGTGTGGAAGTTGATTGTTATTCTGAAATGGTGTCATCACACACTAGGCATTCACAAAACTCTCGCGAGC
The DNA here is from genome assembly GCA_016586305.1 of Ophiorrhiza pumila. NCBI lineage: Eukaryota > Viridiplantae > Streptophyta > Magnoliopsida > Gentianales > Rubiaceae > Ophiorrhiza > Ophiorrhiza pumila. The sequence goes on from BLIW01000011.1 coordinate 26,822,620, forward strand.
ATTTTCACAAACACCTCACGAGCACTCCACTACTGCACAGCACTAGCACTCACCTCACACCACACTCTCGCACACTCTCGCACACACCTCACATGCGGCGAGATCATCTCGCCGCAACACTCCTACACATATGCTGTGCGACGAACTCACCTCGTCGGATGCATCACTCGCACACCTCGCACATCACTCTTGCACACACTGCAAAACACTCATACGCACACTTGCACACTACTTCGCACACACATGTGCGGCGAGCTCACCTCGCCGCACAGGCCTCACGCATCACTCGCACACATGCACCTCACAGCTCATGCATCTCACCACAACACTCACACACAAGCATTTGCACACGCTCGCACACTACTATGCACACACACATGCGGCGAGGTGACCTCGCCGCATACACACACATACACATATCATCCAACTCACAAATCACTAACTTCACAACATGCTCATTTCATTCCATCTACCCAAAACATTATTCGTTCACTCAATTTTGCAACATTCACAATATGTCTTTTTTCATTTTCATTTGTAGAATTCTTCACCCACACTTTTCAGTCATTCACTCATATAACTCACAATTCACAAACATCACAATTCACTCACAACATTATCGCTCACTCAAAACTCACAACACTCCACGCACATTGTTCACTCACTCACACACTCGCACATTGCTGGCGAGACCTCGCCGCGAGGTCTCGCCAGCCAAACATTTTTACGGCGAGGTATCGCCACGAGACCTCGCCAGCAAATGCACACACGGCGAGACCTCGCGGCGAGGTCTCGCCACACACATGCACTGCACGGCGAGACCTCGCCGTGAGTTCTCGCCATGCAATTTGTTCCATGAAATTTCTAGTTTTGTGCACTAAAATGATTGGGTTGTAACTCCTTCATCTGAGCTCCGAATTGGGTGATTTTGATGGCTATGGAAAGCTTAGACAAAGGGTTACAACTTTCATGCTTTAAGTTTTCTCTAATTCACAGGACATCGTGATCAAATCTTGGTGGGAAGTTGTTGCCATGAAACTTGTTGTGTTTGAGTTTCTGGAAAAATGGCTAAGTGTTTAACTTCTGAATTTCTGAAATTTTAGACAGCTAAAGGCGTGGTTTTATTTGGCAGGAAGACGTGAATTTCAAAATGCTGGATTCTTGAAGACTCGCTAAGTTGCTGAAGGCGTGATTGGATGAGGCCTGAAGGCGTGATTCGACTCTAATTTCTTCACTTGGAAGTCAGAAGCAGCGAAGGAGTGACAGCTTAAGCCTGAAGGCGCGCGGCTCGTGGCTGAGTATTACCTAAAGTTTATGCTTTGTGAAAATGACTTACCTAAATATTTTTGGGCCGAAGCGGTTAACACCGCATGTTATGTCATGAATCGTGCTTTAATTAGACCTTTGTTGAAGAAAACTCCGTATGAATTAATCCACAAGAAAACTCCAAATGTAGGATATTTCAAAGTCTTTGGTTGTAAATGCTTCATTCTTAATGTAAAAGATACCTCAGGAAAATTTGATAAGAAATCGGATGAAGGAATATTTCTAGGATATTCAGAAATTAGAAAAGCATATAGAGTATATAACAAAAGAACCATGATAATAGAAGAGGCAATTCATGTAAACTTTGATGAAGATAACACAAGTAAAAGCCATGAAGAAAGTGATGAAGAAATAGGAATAGAAGAAAATCCATCTAATGAGCAAGATAAAATTGAACTAGACAACAATTCATCTTCACAAATTGATCCCAAAGATGATAGTAAAACTTTAGATAAAAGTCCACAAAAGAATGATCTTCCAAGAGCTTGGAAATTCATTCAAAGTCATCCTAAAGACTTAATCATAGGAAGTCCATCTAAAGGAGTCAACACTAGGTCGTCTTTGCATTTAGATAATAATTTGGTATTCCTCTCACAAATTGAGCCAAAAAGCATAAATGAAGCCTTAAAAGATGATAATTGGAATGTAGCTATGCAAGAAGAATTAAATCAATTTGAAAGGAGTAAAGTGTGGAATCTAGTAGAAAGGCCTAAAGATACTTCAATCATAGGAACTAAATGGATTTTTAGGAACAAACTAAATGAACAAACTAAATGGATTTTTAGATTGGTGGCTCAAGGGTATAGGCAAGAGGAAGGCATAGACTATGATGAAACCTTTGCTCCCGTAGCAAGGCTTGAGTCTATCCGCATGTTACTTGCATATGCTTCTTTTAAAGGATTCAAACTTTTTCAAATGGATGTTAAAAGTGCATTCCTAAATGGATTCATTCAAGAGGAAGTATATGTAGAACAACCTTCCGGTTTTGAAAATCATAAGTTCCCTAATCATGTATATAAATTGGTTAAAGCATTATATGGATTAAAACAAGCTCCTAGAGCTTGGTATGAAAGACTTAGTGGATTTCTAATAGAAAAGAACTTTTACAAGGGTGTAATAGATACTACATTGTTTACAAAGTATTGTGATGATAAATTACTCATTGTTCAAATATATGTTGATGATATTATTTTTGGTGCTTCAAATGAATCATTATGTGAAGAATTTTCAAATTTAATGAAAGATGAATTTGAGATGAGTATGATGGGAGAATTAACTTTCTTTCTTGGACTACAAATAAACCAAATGGACGATGGAATTTTTATAAGTCAAGAAAAATACACTAAAGAGTTGCTTAAAAAATTTGGCATGGAAGAATCAAAACAAAATGGAACACCTATGAGTACTTCAACTAAACTAGATAAAGATGAAAATGGTGTAAAAGTTGATGAAACACAATATAGGGGAATGATAGGAAGTTTGCTTTACTTGACGGCTAGTAAGCCGGATATTATGTATGCTGTGTGCTTATGTGCTAGATTTCAATCATGTGCTAAACAATCTCACTTGCTAGCTGTAAAAAGGATATTAAGATACCTTAGAGGAACAATAGAACATTGATTATGGTATCCTAGGACAAATACGTTTGAGTTAGTAGGGTTTACCGATGCTGATTTTGCCGGATATAGGGTTGATAGAAAAAGCACGAGTGGAACATGTCAATTTCTAGGAAAATCACTTGTATCATGGTCAAGTAGAAAACAAGCTTCCGTGTCCTTATCAACGGCGGAAGCCGAATATATAGCCGCCGGAAGTTGTTGTTCCCAAATTCTTTGGATGAAACACACTCTTCTTGATTTTGGTTTAGATTTTGGATGTGTGTCCATTAAATGTGATAACACAAGTGCCATTAATCTAACCAAGAATCCAATTCAACACTCTAGGTCAAAACATATTGACATTAAACATCACTTCATTCGTGATCTCGTTCAAAACAAGGAAATTCATATAGAATATGTTTCCACTAAAGAACAATTGGCGGATATTTTCACCAAACCACTTCCGAAAGATCAATTTTCTTTCCTAAGAGATATCATTGGTGTTATACAGCTTAAATGAGTCAAAAACATTGATTTTATGTTTTAAAAATAATTTTTCAAAATTTTTTCAAGTTTCGGACGACAGAGACCATCCGAACCTAAATTTCTGAAACTAAAAATTTTTCTCAAGAGTTTCGGACGACACTTTCGGACGACCTAGCTGTCCGAACCTAAAGTTCAGAGAGGGTGAAATTTTACAGCATTTCGGACGACACTTTCGGACGACCTCCAGAGTTTCGGCCGTCCGAAACTATCGTATCAGGCTTAAAATCCCTATTTTTTCAAACATTTTTCAAAATCGTTTCAAAGCCTCCAAAACCCTTTCTACACCCTACGAATTTCAATCTAATTTTTTGGCCGATCATTCTCCAAATTGTTTCATTAGAACTCACTCTTATCCTCTAGAGAACACTTCTACCGATTCGAAATTCAAAATCTCACATCAAATTCTCTCAAATTGATTCAAACCCTAACTTTTGGGTTAAAATCAAATTCTCCACGTTTTTCGAATTATTTGATTGAATTTTTCAATCATAGTTTGTGTCTAATCTTCCACTCAAGTTTCCACACTTCACACGTGATAATGAGTTCATCCCGGGGTAGAAATAGGACGAAGACCATGGCTCCTCCACATGTTCAACAATGCTCTTTAGGTGCCACTCCTCCTTCTCCATTCGTTAATAACGAATGTGCAGCTAAGTATAATAGCTACATTACAAATCAAAAGAAGATTATTATTCCTAGAATTGTTAGGAAAGAGGAATTTAGTAGTTTTTCGAATATTCTAGAACTCTTTGATTATCAAGATTGGAATGATGTCCTATTTACCAATGAGCCTATTTACACACATTTAGTGTATGAATTCTTTGCTAATTTGCATACTTCACATGACCCAACGGTAGATAATCGTCTTTTCACTAGAGTCAACAATAAAGACATAACGTTATCTCTTGAAAACCTTAATGAACTGTTTAAATCTGATCACCCAAACACTTTAGCTAAAGATGGCAAGAAGGTCATTCAATACTTTAGGTTACATTATTGGGCTGATGCTTCTAATGGTTTTAACTTCAATGATCTAGTAGCTAGTGTGTTTAATGGTAAATCTTTTGCTAGAGCAAGTGAGGCTCCAATTAAAAATCTAAGTCCTCAACACCGTGTGCTCCTTCATGTTCTCACCAAAGTTGTTATTCCCAATCATGGCCACAAAACCGATCCTAATACCATGAACCTTGACCTCCTTTATGCCCTTCTCAAACAAATTCCTGTTGATTTTGGATATATCATGATCAAGTATCTAGGTATTCACATCAAGTATCAACGTAGAAGTCTACCATATGGTATGCTTATTACCAAAATTCTTAGGCATCATGAAATCCCATTAGACACTCAAGTAGAATACCCCGTGTCTCCTCGTAACTACTATGATTCCACTTTTCTTAAGACCATGGGTATTTATGTGGCAAATGGGGCTTGGACGTTTGATAAGCCTGTTCTTGACCTAGATGATCATGAAGTACTATGAGGGAGTGATGGTGAGGAAGAAGATCAAGGAGATGAGGCACCAGAGCCCGCAAGAGCACCCCATGTGGATGAAGACTTCAAGACCCTCATTCAAGGGTATTTTGACTCCTTAGTTGATCGTATTGATAGTGGACATGCCGGCGTGCAATTAAGCGTTGATAGTAGCATGAACGAGATAAGGGTTCAACTTGATGCTCTAACTGTTAGGGTTGATGATTTGGGGAACGAGATTCACTATGGGCATGAAGTGCTCATGACGGATGAACAACGTCAAGCTTTGGCTCAAGCTCGCCTCAAGGGGAAGGCACCGGCTCGTGATTGAAGCTTTTGTGTTATAGACTAGGGTTCTTTCTCATTTTGATTTTTTTAGTATTTAACAGATTTATGATCTTGCTGTTTGTTTGATATGGTTGACAATGTTTATGATTTTCATGTATTTGAAAATTTAATGGTATTGCTGTTTTTGATGACTTTGACATCTTTATGATATTGCGATGCTCTTGACACTTGAAGAAGTTCTATGTTTTGATGTTCTTCACTTTTTCATGATATTGATCTTAATGTTTCTTTTATAAACTTGATGTTCTTGATGATAATTATAATCTATTGTATATTGTGCAAATTGATTGGATAATTTGAAATTTGAAATTAATATTATGTTGTGCAAATTCTTGTGGAAATGTATGGGTTGTTGACAGGTAGAATCAATCCATATACAAAAGAAACTCTGTCAAAAATTTTCAAAAATTATTGCACTTAACCATTTTTTATACCTAGCCACCCATTAGGTTGCAAGGAGTGGAAAGGTAGTCCTAAGATTTGATGTTGTTTCCTTAAAATTATTGTTCATCAAGCAAAGGAAACAAGGTAAATGGAATGATATAACATGTTTCTTATTTATGTTCATCATAGCTCTTTTACTTTCATTTTTTTGTTGATGACAAAAGGGGGAGAAAATATAGAAATGTGTCTATGCTGAAGTAAAAGTAAATGCATGAATTCAAATACTGATGGAAATCATATGTTTATAAGATGAAAAATGATATGCATGAAAAAGAAAAAAATTACATGAAAAGAAAGTATACATTTAGGGGGAGCATATAAACAAAATGTCATACATTTAAATGAAGTACACATATAGAGGGAGAAACATTCATGCATTGCACTTATTATTCACTCCATCCCATAATTAGTTTGTCATCATCAAAAAGGGGGAGATTGTGAGACCTAGGGTCTTAAATCTTACTTATTTTGATGATTAACAAACAATTATGTTTATGCTAATGATTTCAAAAGTGTTTTAATATGCTAGATACTTAAAGAAGCTAAGCATGGAGTTACATCAAGTGAAGAAAGAATTGGAAATGCAAAGGATATGAGAAAATGGTAAAATAGGTCAAATTCCCAAAACCCTAAACCCTAATTCATGTAAATAGCTCAAGAATGTGTTTTACTCCCTTAAGGCTCAAGTAAAAATATTTTCAATGTGTTTTTAGTCTTTAAAAATTCATCAAAACACTTACACTAAGTCATACATAGTTGCACAAATGATTTGAAAAACGAAAATTGAAAATGAGTTAAAAATAAATAGGATCGGACGACCATGGCAAAGTTTCGGCCGTCCGAAATATAGGATCGGACGACCTTTGATCGTCCGAAATTGGTGCAAAAATTCAAGCACTCTGAAGTTTAGGATCGGACGGTGCAGGGGAGTTTCGGCCGTCCGAAACTTAGGATTGGACGACTCCTTCAAAGTTTCGGCCGTCCGAAACTGTCGTGATAGGGTTTTACATGTTTTCAATCAAATAGGTTCGGACGACCCCTGAGTGCGAAACTGCAGTCCGAAACTCATTTTTTCACATAACGGCTAGATTTTTAAATGTCAAACATAAACGTTTTCTTGTCTTTTTCTTTGTAGTATAAATACAAGATGATTCATGAACGTTTAGATACTTGATTCCCTGAGCTTTGCATCTGAAAAACACTCTCTACAACTCTCATTTCAATTTGATTTCAAAAGAAACAAAAGATCAAAAGTTTCTTGAGCCTTCTTTGAGTTCCTCATTTCATTTCTTGAGCTATATAGTTTGAGTTGTAATTTTCTTTATAGGAATCATACTTTGAGCTTCATCTTATCTTATTCATCCTAATTGAGGGTTGTAATTTCATTATCAACATTATATTGTGAGTGATTGTAAAAGGTTTCTCAAGTGAGAGTAAAAACCTTGATCACATAGCTTGGGATAGCTAGTGAAAAGGTTAAGCCTTGGTTGAAATCCTAAGTTGAGATACTTGGGTTGTAAAAGTGGTTCTTTTGATCTCACCACAAGAAGAAGATCAATTCATAGTGAAGAGGTTTGAAATCCTAAGTTGGAAAACTTAGGTAGTGGATGTAGAGTACTCCAAGGAGGAGACTTGAACCACTCTAAATTGATTGTGTTCTTGTTGATTTAATTTCTTCTTTGAGTTTAAATTGCTTATGCTTTGATTTGTTGATATTTAAGTGCTGAAGTAATTCATTACATTTCTGGAATATCAACATTCATATTACACCTATTGTGATTCACACTACATACTCATTTGTATTGAATATGTTTTGGCCAAGTTCACTTAAATTTTTAGAAACCTAATTCACCCCCCCCCCCCCTCTTAGATTGCTTTTAGAGCTTACATTAACATTATACAACATTATCATATGAGGTGACAATCCAAATTTAGGTTTGCTTAAATAAAAGCATATCAATTTATAGTATAATAATTAAAGATTGATGATAATCTATAAATGAGTATTTTTTTAGGCAACGGACCTTTTACGAGGGATGCCACTCCCTCTTATATTAATAATTAGTTTGGGTGATGGATATATCCTAATATCACCCTTACAAAAGTAAACCACCTTGATCACTACACCATTTACATGCCTAATGGCGTATCGATGAAGCGGGGAGCACAAAAGAGGAGTACTACTACTTTTACATAGGCTATTAATTTCTATATACAATAGGAACTTTACAAAAAAGCTAGTGATTAAAAGAGGGGGATTTCTCCTTAAATAATAAGTTAAAAGGTACAGGCATGACCACAAAAGAATATAGCCATTTTTTTCCAATGATGATACTGAATTCTTAGAGAAAGAATAAAAGAGCAACAGACTGATTCCTTGTATTGGAGTTCTGCCCAGCAGTAATAATTTCACCTTCAATAGCATATTGTTCCAAAGCTGAAGAAGCCATCTGATAAGGCCATGCGATAGTGCTCCAAAATCATTTATGATCTGTATGCTAGTCAGAGACATCTCAGCTTCTTTAACCATCATCATGATCAGCAATTTCAACCTTATGAAACGTGATGTGATCTGTCACCAAGAATTCATTTGTCCTTCTTCTTGTTACAACTTGCAATCCTAATATATCGGCTGTGATGAGTTTGAGGAATGCTTCTTGAGGTTGACTTATATCAGCTGAAGCTTGAGCCAAGAAGGTAGCAGGTTTGTTTGCTTTATGATGGACCAATTGAAAAGAGGCCGACTCTGTAATCTGTTTGAGCTCAGTTCTCCATTTCCCTATGCTTGGTGGTGGGGAGGTGCTGAAGGCTTTTTGTAGGTCTGAAGAAGGAGCTTCTATTATGATTTTCTGGAATCCTTTTTCTTTGCAACGATTGATACCTTCCAAGCATCCCATAATCTCGACCTGCAGATTAGTTTCATGAAGAGGGCATTCAAATATGGAGAGGAGGAAGGAAATCTTACCTGAAGCTTCCCTGGCAACTCCACCAGATTGGTAGATATCTCCTCTTTTGATGACAGCAAGGTTGATCTTGATTGCTGGAGGGTCAGGGGGCTCCCATTTGTGCATGACGATGCTGCATTTCCTTCGTATTCTTGTGGCAGAGTTCCAGAAGTTATTCCAATTCAGACCAGTCAATGGGAGTTTGAACTTTAGTTGGGCTAGGCTCCTGATCATCTTGAAACTCTCATGGATAGTGGCAGATTGATCAGGAGGTTGATTATTAAAAACCACCTGATTTCTTGTTTTCCACACAGACCAGCAAATAACTGATGTAATCAGCATTTTGAAGAATTTTTGAGCCTCTGATTTAGTACTGCTTTGCCACCAATTCTTGAAGTTTCTGGTTAGTGAGGAAGAATGAGTATTTATTGAGTATTTATTGTGGATACATGCAATGGCATATTGAGAGGAAGGATCCCCTTCCCTTCCAAAAATTTAAAATTTAAAAATTTTATATCTTTTTATTATAAAAAATTAAAAATTTCATTTAATTCACTAAAAACTTAGGGTCTGTTTGGGTGACCTTATTTTTGTGATTTATTTCACAATTGCAAAATGAGTTGTTTTTTTGCTTAATTTTTTCATCAAAATTTTTAAAACACAAAACAATGCTACAGTAATTATTTTTGCTACAAAATTTTTTATAAATAAAATATTGAATTTAAATTTGAATTTTAAATTTTAATAATAAACAATTCTTCCTAACACAATTCCCACCAAAATAAACTAATAAAATACTAATTCAAATTTAAATTTCAAACTTTTATTAATAAAAAAATCTTCAATACAAATCCCCACAAAATAAAATCATTCATTCCAAACACTCTCAAAATATTCTTTTCTCATAACAAATCTCAAGAAACAAAAATTATGATATAATCTAAAAATACCTCATCCAAACGGAGCCTTAAAATATTTAGATTTTAATCATTAATGTTATGCTTTCTAAAACTGCCATTAGGTACATGAGTTAATAAGTGATAATAAAACTTCATATATGTAGTGTTCCGATATATTCTATTTTTTAAAAAAAAAAACTCATTCTCATTATCATTACTCAACAATAAAATACAATCAAGATACACATTGCAATATATTATAGAAGTACTTTGAAGATTTAGTTTGACAAATAAAACAATGGAGTATGAATACAATTAATTGTTGTAAGGACGAATTTGATACACCACTGTTGGACTTCGAGCGAGATCACCTTGCCGCAACACTCTCACACACACACCATGCGACGAGCTCACCTCATCGCATGCATCACGCACACCTCACCGCACAAGCTTGTGCGGCGAGGTCACTTCGTTGCTTGCCCTCATAGCATACACATGTATGGCACCTCGCACACCATGCACTACACTTTGCACACAAGCATTTATCTCAGCACACACTCACATTGCGGCGAGTTCATCTCGCCGCAACACACCATGCACTCTCACACACAACTCACTTCACTTCATTACATAGCAAGATTCATTTAGCTCACACACCTATGCACATTCATTTTGCTCAAGTTCTACTCTTCTTTCTTTCTCACTTTATTCAACATTTGTTTCATTTCTATTACACTTCATGTCTACTCTTCAACATGGATTACATGCATTCATCTTTAAAACGTTCCCCGAATGGTTTTGCCCATTTCTACACTAAACAGAATTGTGCATTCAAACTCAATTCCACTTCATTCACTCTTGCATGCACTCACAATGCACTTCACTCATACTCACGTCACAACACTCTCCACTCTTCACAATTCACACAACATACCTTGCAACTCACTTCACAACACTTTGTTCACACAAAATTCACGATAGACTCGCACACTTCACACCATAGGAGCGAGACCTCTTAGAGAGGTCTCGTGGAAATAAGAGGATCATGGTGAGACCTCTCCGAGAGGTCTTGCCGGTTTGTGGAATGAATGACGAGACCTCTTAGAGAGGTCTCGCCGTGATAAAGGGTCAAGTGGCGAGGTGTGTACATTCTTTGTATGAGATTTTTGTTTGTGTCGTCCAATTTGGCAAAGTGTTGAGTTGTTATTTTTGGCTATGAATGCAGGGAGCAGAGAAGGCGTGGTAATCTTTGGCCCAAAGGCGGGTGTAAGATGCTGAAGGCGTGTGAGCATTGGCTTGAAGGCGCTGGGAAGCTGATGAAGTCGCTGAAGTCTAGGCTCAAAGGCGCGTTCTGGAAGTTTGGCGTAAACGATTTTTCTTGAAATGTTCTGATAAATGCTATGATACTCTTGTAATAAAATAGACATTTCACGGTTGCGTATTGTTTACGTTTTGTAACCTCTATATATAGAGGAATTAGTTAACAAGGATGAATACTCTAGAATTCAAAACCGACCTTTGATTTGTTTAGAGCGGGAAATATTTCTTTTTACCTTTTTCTCTCTCTATAATTTCTATCTTTCCCGATCGATCTCCGATTTCAATTTCGATTGAGAATTTGATTCGAACTTGCAATTCACTTGAGGATTAAAGCTTCCGAAACATTTTAATCGGTAAAATCCTTTCAATTATTGATGTGAATTGCTCAATTTTGAGAATTGTTGATCGTGAACTTGAAATGGAGATTCTCGACTAAATTTGAGATGTCCCAGGGTTTGATACAGATGATTGTATAATTTAATTGTGAATGTTATGCTTTTGACTCATCTTTTACGAGAGATCTCGTATATGTCCATAAATGCTTAATACTATAAATATATGTGGAATTTATTCTTCCATTGATGGTTTCGAACTCTAATAGAGGTCGCCATGCTAGATTGAGGTTCGAATTCTCATTAGAGGTATAAATCACATAAACGAGGATTAAATTTACGAGTGCGGAGTTCTTTTGCTTATTCGCCTTTGTTCGTGATCAGAGATGTGGTCGCCATGCCAATTTATGGTCATTGAGTCATAAGAACCAAGTGAAGGAAGTCTATGTGACTCTAACTAGAATCTAGGAACTTAGGTCGGGCCTCGCCAAGGGAGACTTAAGATTACACATGCTTGTTAGCTAGGGTTAAGTAGACGAGACGTTGCGATACTTAAATCATCTTATCTAGGCCTCACCATGGGAAAGGTAAGATGTGAGAAAAAATAGAGGATATTGTGGTCGACATGCTGAGTATCTTCTGGACTCCTAGGCAACCGTTGTTTTCTCCTGAAGAGTTTCGAAAGGAGTCGAGAGAATAACACAAGAGTTTAATTAGAGATCATCTGATAATTGAACCCTGGGACACCTGTTTGATTTTGTGATTTACAATCTTTTGTTGTGTGCCTATTCTCTTGCTTTTGTGTTATATTTCGTTACTAGCAATTGGTTTTGATACTTGTACTTAATTGTCCTTCTGATCAGGACACAAATTGAACACTAAAATCATATTTCTGAAACCAAATCACCCTTCCCTGTGGATACGATCCCCATTCATCACTATTATATAGTTTAGGGGTAAAATTGCAAGGTTAACGACACGCTTGTCAATTTTCAGCACCATTGCCAGGGAAGTCAAGGTTTCTGGAATTTGATTGAGTGCTCTTGAATTACATTGTTTTATTTTGTGTTGTTTTGTCCTGTTTTGTGTGTTCTGTTCTTACTCTTGTATTCTGTTTTGTTCATTATTGTTGTTGTTGCTTGTGGTTTCTGTTCTTTGGGTGCTGTTTACATTTGAAGTTTTGCTTTTGTGTTCTGTTTCATTTCGGTTATACTTCACTTTGGTGTTGTTGTATGCCCAGGCTACGATCTTCTGGAGATCCTGAGTTTGAATTAGACCTTGAATTGGCAAAGACTTTGAGAGTTCAAGCCAGACAAAGAGAAATGGCGAATCCTAGAGTGAGGGCACCGCGTTTTGGTGATGATTATGCCGTGAATTTTGACAATGGATTTGGACAGCAAGATATTGATGTTGAAAGTTACCACATCCCTACTCAGATTGTCTCGATGATTACTCAAGGCCAATTTTTCCAAGGATTAGACAATGAAGACCCTAATGATCATCTGGACTGGTTCTTAGGCTTGTGTAGTACGTTTAAACTTCCAAGGGTGGAGAGAAGTGAAGTGCACTGAATCCTTTTTCCTCTTTCTTTGAGAGGTAAGGCTAAACATTGGTTCAAGACCATTGGTGGCTCAGATGCAACAATTTCCTTTGATGAACTTTAGAAGAAGTTATTGGCAAAATATTTCCCACCAGCTAAGCTTGAGAAGAGGAGAATGGAGATAATGAATTTTCAACAGCAAGATGGTGAATCATTCAGAGAAGCATGGGAATGTTTTAATGATCTAATCCGTCAATGTCCTAACCATGACCTTGGTGAAATCAGAGAATTGAATAAGTTCTTGAAAGGCCTCATACCTGAGTCTTCCATGATGGTGAAAGCTTGTGCTAATGGTGCATTAAAAGAAAAAAGTGTGCCGGAGGCTTGAGAGTTGTTTAACCAAATTGCTGAGGATGAGTATTTCTTCCCTGAGACACGGAAACCTCACAGTAGAAGACAGAGGGGAGTGTTGGATCTTGATGAGGAAACTTCATTGAGTGCAAAATTTGAAGCCCTTGCCAAGCAAGTGCAAACTCTCAAGGCTACTCAAGCAAAAGCTCCTGTGCTTTCATGTGGTCAGTGCAAAAATGAACACCACACTGACGAGTGTGCCCTCACAACTGAGTCTCTTCAGTACGTGAACAATTACAACAACAAACCTCAGTATGGTGGAAATTATTCTGGAGGAAACTACTCCGGTGGTAATAGACCATACAATGGTGGACAAGGCAATTGGGGACAGCAACAAAATCAAGGAGGGCAATATTATCAAGGAAATGACCAAAGAAGCTCAACAAATCCACCTCCTGGTTTTGATCATCAAGCTGGTACATCAGAGCAAAGAAAGCCATCGGTTGAAGATATGTTCCAAAAACTCATGGAAAAGATGGATAAAAATGAACAAAGATTTGGAGGTTTGGAATCAACTGTCAAACACTATGAAACTACTTTAAAGAACATTGAAATGCAACTTGGACAACTTGCAAATGCTGTGCATCAGAGACCGAGAGGAGCACTTCCAAGTGATACAATTCCAAATCCAAAAGGAAAGGAAACTTGTAATGCAATCACATTACGGAGTGGAAAAGAAGTACACAAACCTATCAAACCTGGAGATAAAACTTCTGAAGACAAGGAGGAAGACAATCTTGATTGTGAGCAAGAATGTGCCAATGAGGACATGGCACCAAAGAAGGAGGGGGTGCAAGATAATGGAGTTGGAGAAGCGAACAAGAAAGTTAGGGGACCTCCTAACCCTTACAATTATCCTGAATTTACACCTAAACCTCCATTCCCATAGAGAGTGAAGCCAAAGCCAAATAAAGGACCTCAGTTTGATCGATTTTTGGATTTGGTGAGACAAGTAAATTTGAGCGTTCCCTTGTTGGATTTGGTGACTGCTGTACCCAAATATGCAAAATTTCTCAAGGATTTGATATCCAACAAGGAGCAGATTTTGAGATGTGAGGTACCTTTGACACTCACGGAGTATGGTGGAGCATGGATTGGGCACAAGTTGCCACCAAAGCTAAAAGACCCTGGGAGTTGCACTATCCCGTGTAAAATTGGAACAAGACTCTTTGAAAAAGCTTTGTGTGATCTGGGTGTTGGCATTAATCTCATGCCTCTTTCTATTGCTACTGATGTTGGACTTAAAGGGAGAATCCGTCCAGTGGCTGTGACTCTTCAACTTGCTGACAGATTTTTGGTTAAGCCCACTGGAATGGTCGAGGATGTCTTGGTGGGGATTGATAAATTTACACTCCCGATTGATTTTATTGTTCTGGATATGGAAGAGGATCCGGAAGTTCCTTTGATTTTTGGTCGACCTTTCTTAGCTACTGGTGATCTTGTTATTGGGGTAAAAAACAAAACTGTTACTTTTAGAATCAATAATGAAGAAGTTGTTTTTTATGTGAATTATGCCATGAAACATCCATTACATGTTGAATCTTGTTTTGCCATTAAGGCTGTAGTATGCTCTTCTTTACATGAATTGAATGTTAAGCATGATTATTCTGTTGTTGATGAATTACCTGACTGTGAGAATGAAATTGATGAAGTCGATTTAGATGATGAGGATAGAAGCATCTTGGCTGAAATTGAAAATGATATTGAATGTTGTGTGATTGATGAATCCATTTTCGAAATTCAAAGTGAAACCGTTGAAGTGGTAGATGAATGTGAGATGAAAGAAATTTTGAATGAAGCATGTACTAATGAGTTGAAAGAAAATGTTGAGTGCAAGCTTCCAACTAATGAAATGAATGCATCCACTGAGGTGAGAAGCAATGAAAGTTTTTGCAGGAACGAGAAGCTTATGCCATCTATCTTGGTTCCTCCAAAGCTGGAGTTGAAACCTTTGCCTCCATACCTCAAGTATGCTTTTCTGGGAGAGAGCGAAACATTACCCGTGGTTATTTCTTCCAAACTTGAAGTATGGCAAGAGGAGAAGTTACTGGGAGTTTTGAGGCAACACAAACAGGCTATTGGATTCACCATTACAGATATCAAGGGTATAAGTCCTGGTTTGTGTATGCATAAAATTCTTCTGCAGGAAAATTCTGTGCCAGTGAGATATAGACAACGAAGGCTCAATCCACAAATGATGGAGGTTGTCAAGAAGGAAGTCATCAAATTGCTGGATTTCGGAATGATTTTTCCCATCTCAGATAGTGAGTGGGTGAGCCCTGTTCAGTGTGTTCAAAAGAAGGGAGGAGTTACAGTCGTGAAGAATAATGCAAATGAACTTTTTGCAACAAGAGTTGTTAGTGCTTGGAGAGTTTGTATGGACTACAGAAAACTTAACAAGGCAATAAGGAAGGATCATTTTCCACTTCCCTTTTCATGACATGGTCGAGTCGATAATTGAAATTTTCATGGATGACTTTTCAATTTTTGGAATGACATTCGATGGTTGCTTGGAGAACCTAGCCAAAGTGTTGAAGAGATGTGAGGAAACGAATCGTGTTAAATTGGGAGAAATGTCAGTTTATGGTTCAAGAAGGCATAGTGTTGAGTCACAAGATTTCTCATGCTGGAATTGAAGTGGATAGAGCTAAAATTGATGTCATTGCCAAGCTTCCTCTCCCAAAAAACGTTAAAGGCATAAGAAGCTTTCTTGGGCATGCGGGCTTCTATAGACGTTTCTTCAAAGATTTCTCTAAAATTGCTAGGCCATTCTGTAGCCTATTGGAGAAGGATGTAAAGTTTGAGTTTGGCACAGAATGCATTGAAGCTTTTGAGACTTTGAAAGCTAAGCTTGTAGAAGCACCGATCATAGTCACTCCTCATTGGGGTGAGCCATTTGGGATTATGTGTGATGCTAGTGATTATGCACTGGGAGCTGTTCTTGGCCAGAGGAGGGACAAAATTTTCACACCATTTATTATGCCAGTAAGCTGCTCATGAGGCTCAATTGAATTACACAACCACGGAGAAAGAGATGTTGGCGGTCGTTTTTGCATTTGACAAATTCAGAGCATATTTGCTGGGATCCAAGGTAATCGTCCATACGGATCATGCTGCTTTGAAATATTTGTTAGCAAAGAAAGAAGCTAAGCCAAGGTTGATTCGATGGGTCTTATTGCTTCAAGAGTTTGATGATGAAATCAAAGATCGTAAAGGCTCAGAGAATGTTGTTGCTGACCATCTTTCACGATTGGAATCAGAAGCTCAGGAGGGATCGACCATTTTGGTGAAGGAACATTTTCCAGACGAGCAAGTGTTTAGAGCAGATGAGAAGACATTGCCTTTGTATGCAGAGATAGCCAATTATGTTGTGGATGGTCAAGTCCTGTCTTATTTCTCAAGTGATCAAAAGAAGAAGCTGAGAAGTGATGCCAAGTACTACTTTTGGGAAGACAATGGGTTGTACAAAATCTGTAGTGATCAAATCATACGCAAGTGTGTCAAAGAGGAAGAAAAGGAAGATATTCTGAGAGCATGCCATGAAAGACCTTGTGGTGGACATTTTGGCTCTACAAGAACAGGATTCAAAGTTTTACAATGTGGCTTCTATTGGCCTCATATTTTCTTGGATGCCAGAATTTGGGTTGGCAATTGTGATCGATGTCAAAGGACAGGGACCATTTCTTCCAGGAATGAAATGCCTTTGAACAACATCCTTGAAGTGGAAATATTCGATGTTTGGGGGATCGACTTAATGGGTCCATTTCCGAAATCCCGAGGCATGGAATACATCTTGGAAGCGAAGAGATTTCATGATGCAAAAATCCAATCAAAGAGTTTTGCTCCAGGACAGTTGGTTTTGTTGTACAATTCTCGTTTAAGGCTTTTCCCAGGGAAATTGAAGTCTAGATGGAGTGGTCCATTTCGGGTTATCGATGTTAAGCCTTATGGTGTTGTGAAGATTCAAAATGACAAGAATTGTAACACTTGGAAAGTGAATGGACACAGGCTTAAACCATACTTGATTTCTCAGGACATAAACATCACTGATCCAACACAAGCTTCACACGAACTTTTCTTGGATGATCCTTTACCTTCACAATGAGTCCAGAAGCATGGTCGAGCTGTAGACCGTAACCAAGCGCTCCTGGGAGGCAACCCAGATTTTTCTTTCTAAGTTTTCCTTTTTTTTGTGATGTCAACTTTGCATTTTTGCTTTAGTTTGTGTATAACGTATTGATAATGCCTGGCATAGTCTCTTAACCTGTAGTTATTGAAATTTTGCAGCTACTTGACAGCATTTATGGCGATACATGTAAAGGGCAATGGTAAGTTTCGGCTATTCACTCACACATGGGTAAGATACATTTCACATTTTCTACAACCAAGGTACATGCATCTAAGGTACATTTTGATGCTATACCCATGAACTTAAGTGCATGATTGGCTTGTAAGTTTCCAATGATTGAATAAAAAAAAACAAGCACTTGTGACATAAGGAACATGATCTCTTCTTATATCAATTGTCTTCATGTATGTTTTGTTTTTATGTTCCATTCACATGCCCTTGTTTGATAGCTAGCATGGAGAAGTTATGTGATGCAATTCGTCTATATATTTGCCTGGTGGTTTGTTCCTAATGTTCAATCTTTGTTGGTGAATTCTTTTGTAAGTGATGGCTTACACTTACTATAATCCCTATGAGTATGCAATCTTCAGTGAGGATCCGGGAACTACCTCATCTTCCTCTTCTTCTTCTTCTTCTTCAGCTGATGAGGATATGGTAATTGATTTTGATCCGGCTAACTCACCACAGTTTGTCATTGCAAGTGTGGAGAGCTTCTACAATAGATTCATCACCAGAGAAGTCATCATTTAGAGACCATTTGAGGATCCTTCCCGGAGATTTGAGGAGTTGATCATGAGACATTTTTGGGCTCATTTTGCAAGAGCTTTTGTTATTGTGAATATGGAGATAGTTCGAGAGTTTTATGCGAATTCACGAGCTGACAGTGTTCATTCAGTTTTTGTGAGAGGGAAGTACTTGAAAGTCAATCGCCGCAGCATTAACTTGCATTTTCTTCTTCCCAATTACCCTGGTGATACATATTGTCGTTTGGTGAGGGCGGAGAATACTGATCATTTGTTGGCTGCTGTGGCATTACCTGGTGCTACCTGGGTAAGAAATGCCAGCAATGAAGCCTTATATGTTCTCACGAGTGAGCTGACTGCGGAGGCGAAAATGTGGTTATTGTTTATCAATTCCAAGATCCTGCCTACTAATCGCATAAATATAGCATCAAGGGAACGTGTTCTCTTGATCTATGCTATTCAGCACGATTTTTCTATTGACATTGGAAAATTGATGCTAGGGTATATAAGGCGGGCACAACGAAGTGAATTTGCACCGATGTTCTTTCCAGCTTTGTTAACCACAATGGCTCACAAAAAGGGAGTTGACGTTTCTTCAAATGACAATCCTCAACATCTCTTGGTCTTTTGGGAACTCCTCAATGGCCTTTATTTCAAGAGGAAGAAAGAGTGGCCAGACTCTCCCGAGGCTTGTAGAAGGCCAGGTTCCTTCGTCCCTTTACTATTATTTTTTTTTTCTCACAGGGACCGTGTCTCTATGCAAGTGTGGGGGGCGTTTGAACAAGCTGTCTAATCTCGAGTTGTGGATTCCACGATTATGGAGAACTTAGTTGTGTTTTGAGAAATTGTTTTGCCATGATTGAATCTAGTGTAATATTAGTAGTAGCATGGGAGTAGCATTTCATTATATTGTTTAGTATTTTACTAGATATGTTGCAATGTCTTGATGTCGTGTTTTGTGTATACTTAGTGTTAATGGTGAACATTATGATGAACATTTTTTTTAGGTTTCGCACGCATGCATTGATGATGAGGACATCTGCACCCTCTGATCACGAATTAAATCATCTGAAAAGCTGATGAAATACTGAAGTAGATGTTGGAATGCAACAGTGCTATGAATAGGATGTTGAATTGAAATGAAAGGAAAAGCTGAAATTTTGGCTTGGACTTTTATGTGAAGTGGTGTCTAGGATAAGCTCACATGCAAAGTAAAATAGCTCTATTTATGTCTTGTTGCTTAAAATTTTTCATGTTTGTTGAGAGCATGCATTGGGAGCTTGCACAGTGAGATTGACCGAAGTGAGTGTAGTGCCATTGTGTTTGTTGTTTTGTGAGGAATGAATGCATTAGTATCAGTGAAGAACTGAAAACTCACATGACTTGAATTTAATTGGGTCCCACATTTGAGTGACTAAATTGGTTGCTAGTGTTTGGTGGGAACAATAATTTTTCATGTTGACCGATTGAATGCAAGCCCATGGATTTTCCTTTCCTTGTGTTCTATAAATGCAAACAATTATTTGCTTGATACTTTGAGTCATCACAAGCTGTAGAGTTGAGCTTAGCATTCAGCAAGATCACATTGTTAACAATTCTCTTCCAATTTTATTTACCTCAAGCTCTAGCTCTCCACAAAAGGTATGTCTCAATTCTCTTTAAGTTTTGTGGATTTTGTTTTTTTTTAGTAGTGCAAAGTGATGAATGTAAGAACATGACAATGATGATGTTGTTGCTAGAATGGTGGAAACGATGAGCAGATAAGATCTCATGTTGATTAGCCAAAGAGTAAATGCATGCTAAGTGTGGGGGGTTTAAAAGTTTTGATTCCAATCAGTCCAGTTTTGACATGTTTCTGTATTTTGACTATAACTTGAGCATGGTATATCCAAATGAGCTGATTCCAGTTGGAGAATGTTGTTACGAGATAAGGCTACAATGTTTATGTTTGGCACCTTTGCTAATTTGGACTGGAATGTAGACGCATTTCGGAGATAAGGCAGTATTCATGTAGATGTTGATGTCTGAAAAATTCTGGATTTAGCTTGTGTGGAATATCTCGGTATTTTTTTGGCCATAACTTGCTCATTCTTTGTCCAAATGGAGTGAATTTTGTCCCCACATTTAGTTAAGAGCATGCTCTACAAATTTTCAGTTTTAAGTTTTGGCTAATTCGAATTGTCTCAATATGTTAATTGGACGTTTGTTTTATGAAGTTCCAAGCTGAATTTAGACACTCAATTCTGCCAGCTTTGCCACAGTTTGGTAAATCAACTGTAACTTAGTCTTGGCTTGTCCAAATGGAGTGGTTCCAGTCCCTATTTTTAGCTAAGACTTCGTGTTACAACTTTGATGTTTTGACCATTTGCTGAATCTACTTGTTTGGGTTAGTTATTGTCTCGGTTGTGCGGGTACTATGAAGCTGAAATTCTGTTTGGGCAATGAACTACAATCTTGACATGATTTTATTTGTTGAAGTTGAAGTTGCCGCCTATATATGTATGCGATGAGGAAATCAAAGTGCTATGCTTTGTTGCTTTAGATCTTGTGGTTGAAAAGTTATAATGTACATGCTTTGTTGGTGGTACTGGATGTGGGGATAACATGTTAAATTTCAATGTTCAAATTTTTATGGATATTGATTGCATGAAGATTGGTCTTGCTGATTTGAGCTGGGAATGATATTTGTTATGTTGAGTAAATGTATCCTGTGAGGCTGAGTTGTTTTTGGTGGTTGGCAGAGATGGCACCTAAGAAGGATACGACTTCACAAAAGGCTTCAACTTCAAAGAAAGGAAAAGGAAAAACTCAGAAACCACCACTTGCAGACTCTGATTCGGATTACTTTCCAGAAGAATATTTGCCACTATTTGAGGATCCTCCTCACTACACAATGCAAGCAACAACTCCAAAGAAGAGGAAAGGATCGTCAAGTCAAACTTCAGAACCATCAGTGTTTGTCGATCAAAAAGCTCAACTCCGTTGGGAACAGGGTATCGGTATGAAAAAGCTTCATCTGGAGAGGGCATTCGCGGTTGAAGGAGGTTCATTCCAAGAATTGATGGCATTCCATTGTTTTGATAAAAAAACTCATGAGTGCACCAGGGTTTTGTAACGCTAGTCTGGCAAGGGAATTCTATGCTAATGCAAAATTTCCAAATGATGCTGGAGAATTCTACGTGAGGGGGAAGTGGGTACAGATTACAAGTGAGATAATCAATATTCATCTTGGTACTCCCAGTTTTTCTCATGATACCTGGCCATTTTCGGAGGACGATGAGTGCGACCAAGCATTGACAAAGGAGCTCGCTTTACCGGGAGCTAAATGGGAGTTGAATAGAAGGGGTGAGCGCAAGCATATCCGTGGAGAGTGGTTACGCAGTGATGTAAAGATTTGGGTCATGTTCGTACTGTCGCGTCTTATGCCACGCAATCGATTGCACTTGATATTCGCTATCCGTGGGAAGAGGCCGATTGATGTCTGGCGCAAAATTCTTTTTAATATACAATTTGGGATTGACATGGATAGTGCGGCTCTTTATTTCCCTGTCTTGCTTGAGGAACTTTGTTTAGCTCAAGGGGTGGATACAAAGGCTGGAGAGTGGCGACGGAATCCATGGCCAATTGGAACGCCACTGTATATCAAGTACCAGGCCATAGAGAAGGAAATGATGAAGGCAAAGAAAGCAGGGGCTAAGAAGTCTCGGAGCAAGTCTGACCCTCCACCCTCTGAAGCAGATGAGGAACCACAGCTGTATGATTTCAGTACTTTGCAAGGGGCATTACAAGAATTTCGGCAATCAGTTGAGCATCGTTTCTCAAATATGGATAAGCGGCTGGAACGGATGCATGAGGGTGTGGAGAATATACAGCAAGAGTGGACAGCACATGCTTCGAGTTTGGACCAGAAATTGGATGACATGTCAATGGTAGCTCAACAACAATTCGAAGTATTGTATCATAGACAAGCGTGCATGCAACTAGAGCTTGATAAGTGCAACAAGATGGCTGTCTATTACCATTCTGATTCGAGTCCTCCGAAACCAACTTTGACTTCGGCGCAGTTAGCTGGGTATCGAATCCCAAATTTGTCATGTGAAGTCATCAGTGGAACCGTGCATGAACTTCCACCTGGGGTCCCGGCGATGCCTGCGCTGAACCCGTTGCCAATATTTGGCCATATTCCTCCGATGCCTCGGACTCCCACTTTCATACCGAATCCTGATTTCATGCCTGCCACAAGAATTCCAATGATCGGCTCTGGACAGTTTCTTGAAGGACCAACTCATGGTCCTTTTCATTATGTGGCTCGGCCTTTCAGTGTTCCTTCGTTTGCAACGGCAGCTCCTTTTGGTGGTCCTTCGTTTTCAACAGTAGCTTCATTTTCATCTCATTCTTCCTCGGCACCATCATCTTCCCAAGGATCCCCTCTTTCTTGGACTTTTACATTATGGGCAATGTCTATTTCAACTGTGGGGGGGACGATGTATTTGCTGGGATGTTTGGTGTTTCATGTTTGGGTTGATGTGAGAAAGTTGTTGTGATTGTTTATTGCTATGATTGTTGAGATTTGCTGCAAGGTGGCTCATTTTTTTTAGCTAGCATGTGGTTGTTTTATATTGATGATGGGGGGAATTCGGATTCTGGAAGATATCTTGATATGTTGTGAAGTGGTTCTGAGTTGGAGTTGTTGGCAAGTTTCTTGAAGTATGTTATGCATTGTTGAAGTCTTGAAGTCCTGTGAAGAAATGCTAAGATTAATAGAAGTTGAGTTTGAATGGCTAGTGTGTTTACTATGTTTCTAGTGTGGTAAGTATTGAGTCTGGTCACTGAATGTTGAATAAAAGTCTAGATGGTAGTGTAAGTTGTTGTAAGGAGTAAGTAGAAGTCTAGAACACTTTGTATTAGGCCTTGGCTCCTCTGGTAAACTATGTTCGGAATTTGTAGTTCACTAAGTTCTACTTTTATTTTGCATGCGAAAATTGTTTTGTCTTCCTTGATTCCAATCTTGATGAAATCGGTATATTTTGTTAATCAAGGCATCATGTTAAAGTAAGATAGATATGCCATGCAAAACATGTTTTGGACATAGGAGGAAACTGGTTCAATTTGTTCTTGTTGTTATGCATTACTCTGTTGTTTTGGATGCTCTAGCATATATAGTCCTTTAAAGACATACAGGAACTTTTTGTCACACAAGAAAGGACATGGAGAAAAAGCCTTTGGCAATTGGAAATAAAAAGCCGGAATACCCTTGGCAAGCTAATTGGGAAAAAATAGCCACAAAACCCAGGCAGCTAAAGGGAAAAAGAAGCCAAAAGACCCAAGCAAGCACACCAATGTGTGTAATAAAGTAAAAGCACCAAAGTGCAAAAGCAAATGAAATCTGAAATCAATTAAGAGAAGCACCAATGTGCGACCATTGATCTTGTGTGATTTTGAGTTCTTGTGTGTGGACATTGTGATTGTTTATGCAAAGGGATGTTTTGGAACAAAAGAGGTAAAGCATGCATAAAGAATAGATGGACCAGTACTCCTCAGCACACACTCGCACGCATGACATTTTAGTCTTTGTTCATCGTGCCTTGGTTGATAATTTGTGCTGAAATTTTATGGGTTAGAGTTAAGGACTTGGTGTGAGTTTTATGCATGAAAAAGATTGTTTTTTATAAACTCAAATGAGAACGGGCTGGACAGAGGAGTGAGGTCTAGTGCTAAGTGGATTTGAAGTGTAAGATTGCTTGGGGACAAGCAAAAGCTCAAGTGTGGGGGAATTTGATGAGTTGGTTTCATACCAATTGTTTTGTGTTATATCTCGTAGCTTTTGTCTTGTGTTTTATGCAAATGTGTGGTGATTTATGCTGTTTTATGCACTTATGTGGTTTGCAAATTGGAAGTGTTAAATGGTGAAAAGAGGGCATAAATGATTGCTGGAATGAAGTAATGTGTGCCTAAGTTGTAAAATCAAGGAAAGAACCAAAATTGTAAATGCTTCTTCGGCTGAATTAGGGTTCTGGGCAGATTGTTGGTGCAACTTGTTTAAAGAGTAACTATTTCAATACTGATCCAAATGAGGAGATCTTGGATGTTTTGGAAAGCTGTTTTGGTAAAATGTGTATATCTTGAGCTAAAGGTATTCAATGATGCTGATTCTTGTACCAGTAGAGAGCCAAGAGAATGATTTAGAACTTCTATGTTCTCCACCAAGTCTAATTCAGGGGCTAAGACACACATATTGGGCGTAGAAGTAGCTTGTGTTGCTGAAATGGTAGCATCGCACATATGCACTCACCTCACATAGCACTTTGCACCTCACTTGCACACACTCTTGCACTCACCTTGCCATATTCTTGCACAACACTCACTCTAGGCGGCGAGATCACCTTGCCGCAACACTCTCACACACACACCATGCGACGAGCTCACCTCGTCGCATGCATCACGCACACCTCGCCGCACAAGCTTGTGCGGCGAGGTCACTTCGTCGCTTGCCCTCATAGCATACACATGTACAACACCTCGCACACCATGCACTACACTTTGCACACAAGTATTCATCTCAGTACACACTCACATTGCGGCGAGCTCATCTCGCCGCAACACACCATGCACTCTCACACACAACTCACTTCACTTCATTACATAGCAAGATTCATTTAGCTCACACACCTATGCACATTCATTTTGCTCAAGTTCTACTCTTCTTTCTTTCACACTTTATTCAACATTTGTTTCATTTCTATTACACTTCATGTCTACTCTTCAACATGGCTTACATGCATTCATCTTTAAAACGTTCCTCGAATGGTTTGCCCATTTCTACACTAAACAGAATTGTGCATTCAAACTCAATTCCACTTCATTCACTCTTGCATGCACTCACAATGCACTTCACTCATACTCACGTCACAACACTCTCCACTCTTCACAATTCACACAACATACCTTGCAACTCACTTCACAACACTTTGTTCACACAAACATCACGATACACTCGCACACTTCACACCATAGGAGCGAGACCTCTTAGAGAGGTCTCGTGGAAATAGGAGGATCATGGCGAGACCTCTCGGAGAGGTCTCGCCGGTTTGTGGAATGAATGGCGAGACCTCTTAGAGAGGTCTCGCCGTGATAAAGGGTCTCGCCAATTATGGCCGGTGTGTGCATTCTTTGTATGAGATTTTTGTTTGTGTCGTCCAATGGCCGTGATAAAGGGTAAAGTGGTGAGACCTCTTAGAGAGGTCTCGCCAATTATGGCTGGTGTGTGCATTCTTTGTATGAGATTTTTGTTTGTGTCGTCCAACTTGGTAAAGTGTTGAGTTGTTGTTTTCGGCTATGAATGCAGGGAGCAGAGAAGGCGTGGTAATCTTTGGCCCAAAGGCGGGTGTAAGATGCTGAAGGTGTGTGAGCATTGGCTTGAAGGCACTGGGAAGCTGATGAAGCCACTGAAGTCTAGGCTCAAAGGCGCGTTCTGGGAGTTTGGCTTAAACGATTTTTCTTGAAATGTTCTGATAAATGCTATGATACTCTTGTAATAAAATAGACATTTCACGGTTGCGTATTGTTTACGTTTTGTAACCTCTATATATAGAGGAATTAGTTAACAAGGACGACTACTCTAGAATTCATAACCGACCTTTGATTTGTTTAGAGCGGGAAATATTTCTTTTTACCCTTTTCTCTCTCTAGAATTTCTATCTTCCCCGATCGATCTCCGATTTCAATTCCGATTGAGAATTTGATTCGAACTTGCAATTCACTTGAGGATTAAAGCTTCCGAAACATTTTAATCGGTAAAATTCTTTCAATTATTGATGATGAATTGCTCAATTTTGAGAATTGTTGATCGTGAACTTGAAATGGAGATTCTCGGCTAAATTTGAGATGTCCTAGGGTTTGATACAGATGATTGTATAATTTAATTGTGAATGTTATGCGAGAGATCTCGTATATGTCTGTAAATGCTTAATACTATCAATATATGTGGAATTTATTCTTCCATTGATGGTTTTGAACTTTAATGGAGGTCGCCATGCTAGATTGAGGTTCGAATTCTCATTGGAGGTATAAATCACATAAACGAGGATTATATTTACGAGTGCGGAGTTCTTTTGCTTATTCGCCTTTGTTCGTGATCAGAGATGTGGTCGCCATGCCAATTTATGGTCATTGAGTCATAAGAACCAAGTGAAGGAAGTCTATGTGACTCTAGCTAGAATCCAGGAACTTAGATCGGGCCTCGCCAAGGGAGACTTAAGATTACACATGCTTGTTAGCTAGGGTTAAGTAGACGAGACATTGCGATACTTAAATCATCTTATCTAGGCCTCACCATGGGAAAGGTAAGATGTGAGGGAAAATAGAGGATATTGTGGTCGACATGCTGAGTATCTTCTAGACTCCTAGGCAACCGTTGTTTCCTCCTGAAGAGTTTCGAAAGGAGTCGAGAGCATAACACAAGAGTTTAATTAGAGATCATCTGATAATTGAACCCCGGGACACCTGTTTGATTTCGTGATTTACAATCTTTTGCTGTGTGCCTATTCTCTTGCTTTTGTGTTTCGTTACTAGCAATTGGTTTTGATACTTGTACTTAATTTTCCTTCTGATCAGGACACGAATTGAACACTAAAATCATATTTCTGAAACCAAATTAATCACCCTTCCCTGTGGATACGATCCCCACTCATCACTATTACGTAGTTTAGGGGTAAAATTGCAAGGTTAACGACACGCTTGTCACTGTTGTTGTCTCATAAAAAATTCCTGGATTTAAAGCTTTTACTGGATTAAGATGTCCTGCCCCATAAAAGAACTCGGAATCTTCTAATTTTGCACTAGTAGCATTCATGGGCCAAGCTGTATACGAGGAAAATGAAGTTTTCATTAATTTAGCACATTGTAATTAAAAATCAAACTTGTTGGAGTGTATTTTTCCATTACTAGGGAATGAAAAACAAAAATTAAGAGAGGAAAGTTGAACGAATTAAACAATGCATGGAAGAATATTGAACATTATTATATGTAGTCATCAAAGCAGATTTTATTGCAGAAGGAGACCAATCGGGATGCAACGATTTCACATAAGCAGATGCACCAGTAACATGAGGACATGACATTGATGTTCCAGATAATATACTGTAAGATATTGATCTATTATCTAAAAAGGATAGGAAGAAGGAGAACTTGCAGGTGAAAATGCAGCTAAGATATCTACTCCTGGAGCAGTTATGTCCGGCTGTATAGTAATACACATTCATTTCAATATATATATCAAATTTAATTTGATTGAAATAAAATAGATTAAGTTAAAAATATCTCATGAGTTTTGAGTACCTTCATAATATCAGGAATTATGAGATTTGGTCCTCTTGAAGAGAAGGAGGCAACCATTGGAGCATTCCAATTTGTTGTAGTTTCACTTTTCAATATGTTCATCGTGGGATTTCTGTATAAAAGAAGAATATGGAAGTTAAATTGGTAAAATGGTCACAAAGTAATTTGAAATCTCATAAGAAAATTAAAGATAATTAATGTAACTTTTGCAAATAAAGAAATTGCTTACTTTGTTGATTTATAATAGCTCTCCGCAAGTTTAAATTGTTGATCATCATTTAAAACTGATGTAGCATAGGGAAAAACTCTTGAGACATCATTCATCTCATCATAAAAATCTGCTTGTGCTATTAAACAAAGGGCTCCTACTTTAGCTACGTCTTCAACAACTATGTCAGTTTGACAAAGTACAATCTTCCCTTTCACTAACTTTTCATTCAAACAACCATTCATACATTCCCTAAAATTCACAAGAAACTTTTATTCAATTTTACTATTAAATCTTCAATGATAAAAAGAGGTTATTTGATTTGATAAAATAATGTTTACCCTACTGCCAATTGGTCGCATTTTTTTGAAGCATCAACTCCATATACGACTGGAAATTGTATCCCATTCAACTTGAAAGAATTAACTGAATTACCCGGCAAAATATAAGCACCGTAACAAAAAAACTCATAAACTTTAATGGGTCAAATTCTATGAAAAATAAGTTTAGAATACGCACAAATAATACTGTTCCATTTCCAAGTACAACTTTGCTGATGATGTTGCGATTTATAGTACTTGCTGCGACTGTAAACAACCATGGTGCAGTGCTAGTGATTACTCCTGGATGTGCACCACTATTTCCAGCTGAATGTACAGTCAGGATGCCTTTTTGTGCTGCATGAAAAGAACCGATTCCTATAGTATCAAAACTTAAACCACGGGGATAATCTGATCCAATTGAAATTGAGATGACATCAACTCCATCAGATTGCGTCATCAAATCCAGCCAAAAAATCTGCTTCTGGGAAATCTCCAGATGCACAAACTTTATATACACCAATACGGGCTGAGGGAACCCCTCCTCTTGCTGTACCATTAGCAATTCCATAAAAACTTGCATTTTCAACATTGTTTCCTGCTGCTGTTGAGGCAGTGTGCGATCCGTGACCATCTACATCTCTAGCAGACTCTGCATCTTCAGCAGAGTTTTTAAGATTATAGTATCGAGCTCCAATTATTTTCCTGCGACAAAAATATATGTATATATATACTCAAATGTGAAAAATAAATTTCATCCTAATGACATTTTTTATGCATGAAATATGATATTGACAAAAGATAAAGAAGAAGAAAAAAAATTACTTGTTACATGTGAAATTCTTGCCACCTTTACAGACACCTTTCCAACTTCTTAGGTATAGGGCCAAAACCATGATCATTGAAACTTTCTGATTCGGCCAAATTCCAGAATCTAACATTCCTATTATAACGTCAACCCTCAACACTTAAATTGCGATGGACATAATTTTCAGAAAAACCCATGAATCCCATGATTTTGTGGTATGAAGTTGAAGAGTTTGACTCGGAAATATGGACACCACATGTTCATGAGCTATATATGGATTCATGTAAATGTTAGTATTTACAATACTAAATATGGCAGGACGAATAAATCGTATAAAAATAGTGAAATATATGTGTATATATATATATATATATAGTACTTACTAGACAATTTTTCTGCTTCTTCTTCGGTAAGATTGGCAGCAAAACCATTAAAATTCTTGAATAGGTTCTGATCATAGATTGCTCTACATAACTTTAAAAACAGAAAGATAAAATCAGTATATTTATTAAAAACTTTACAAAAAGAAAGCTCACCTTATCACATTTATGATATCTGTTTCTGAACCAGAAATGATTATTAATTACCTTCTACTAACCACTTCTTGAAGCAAACTCATATGGTGTGCTGTTGGTGAATATTTTGGTTCAGAAGGAAGGGCTCTCATGTACACTATATATGCCTGCTATTTATGAATTTATATATCCAAAAGATTAAAATTGTCAAAATTCTGAAACTTTCATTCACATCTAACGATTATGAAAATAACTATTGATGGATTTCATGTCTTGACTTATGAGTGCCCTCCACAAGATTATGATTAATAACATCCCATATTAATTATCTCCAATAATCTTGTTTGGCTGGTAAAATGAGCAATTAATGTGTTATATGTAGAACTGACTATTAATTGGATGAAGAATGAAATACTACCAATCTATAAAAATCATGATAAAATATTCCATGTCACTCTATGAATAAGATTCTATTGATAGCATGGATAAAAAGAAAAAAAATGAGCTTGCCTTCCTGTCTTCATTGGCAACAATAAAAGTTCCTCTGAAATTGGCAAAACAAATTGCAAGAAGTGCAAAAGAATACCAAATGGATAATTGAATTGTAGCCATTATCGAATGAAGCAAGAATTGCAGTACTAGATTAATCTTTGATGCAACAGAGAGCCTCTGTTTGCATTTATATTGACATTTTGATTGTAAGTTATGATCTATATTTGGTAGATGTAACAACTTTTAATTGCAGAATAATGTCATTAATTATAGTTCATTGTCTTATCTTTGTACATTGGCGGATATTACAATAATTTCAATGGACGAATCCTTAGTGGTATTACAGAAATATGGATTAATTTGAGGAAATTGTATTATGAAAGTCCAGATACAAGTGTGTCATCTAACTCCCTAAATTACAGGGTATGATTGATTATATTACTTGGCTCAAACTTCCTGATTTTGATTAATATTGGTTGCGGGTCATTCCACTGAATTGATACATTATAATAATGGAGATTATGCCCTTTTTTTTTTGGTGGGGGGACATTGAGACCACTAAATTGGCGAAAGAAAAAGAAATCAAATAGTTGAGGTGTGGGAAAGAAATAATTATTGAATTCTCTCTTATATGTTATTTTCACTCCATTCAATATTTACAAACGTGTACTCCTAGATGAGTAATTATTGTTTTACATTGCATTATCAGATTCCATACAATATCTCTATGATTATTAGCAGGGGAAATTACCTGGCAAGGATATCTTTTGATCATTAGTTTTTTTA
This sequence comes from Ophiorrhiza pumila, assembly GCA_016586305.1. Classification (NCBI taxonomy): domain Eukaryota; kingdom Viridiplantae; phylum Streptophyta; class Magnoliopsida; order Gentianales; family Rubiaceae; genus Ophiorrhiza; species Ophiorrhiza pumila. Next base: position 26,853,136 of record BLIW01000011.1, read on the forward strand.
ATTTTTAATTTAGTCACTCATGAAATTAATAGTGATTTACTAATGATCATCTCGCCAAATTCAACTATTATTTTTGAATTTTTGTTAAATTTAGAGTTCTTTTAATTTATTTTTTTGGTAATGTTGTACCCTACAAATGAGAATAATTGAATTTAGAGTAGTAATTATTCATCTAACAAAGTTATGTTAAAATATTTCCATTTAAAAGTATGGTTTCATAAAAAATATATTTAAACTCAGTGATAAAGTTTAAATATAATAACCAAATTTAACAAAATAGCTATTAGTATACTATTTTTCATAAATAAGTGACCAAATTTAAAAAAAAAAAAATAGATGCTAAAAGTATAACATTTGAATAGTTTAAGTAGCCATCATTTAGTTATGGCCTTTTGTGGTGCTTTGGGTCAATTTCTTCTAATTCAGTTTGAATAAAGCTTTAACATTAGATATAGCAATTTTCACAACAAATGACACCCAAAGATGAGTGGCATAATTAATAAACTCAAATTTATGTTTGGCTGAATAAAATCTCTATCAATTTATCCTATACATACAACATAGGAGAAAATATATTTTGTAAAAGTGATGTAAAAGAAAACCTAATTAATATCATATGAAATTTTATAACATATCATAAAGCAATTTGGTGAAAAACATAGTTGATTATTATTATTTTTAATCGGCAACCCCAATACATAGGGGAGCCAGTCCCAATTGTATAAATTAACAAGTCATATAAACACATGCAATTCAAATATGAATTCTTCATAAACTTGCACCAACAAAATTTAGAGCAAAATATGGATAAAATATACATCACCGCTGTTCATGAATTATACACGTTTCTAAATAAGGGTAGATAAAATTTATCTATCCTAACTTTGGGCGACAAATCTATATTTAAAGCAAAAAAATACAATGGTAGAAATATATTATCGCAAGACAAGAAGATCGCTGGATATTAGCTTCTTTAATGCAAATGTAATGATTGGAATTATTGTAACTTGTAACAAGCCATTACTGTTGAACTCTAACTTGTTGCTAATAACTGGATTAATTTTGATTTAAATTAAAATTAAAGTGGATTAACAGTTGCAATTAATAATTCCAATCCTGGGGTAGTGTGAAATTAATCAGTAGTTTATGGGAGTTTATTATAATTTACCTAAAACATACATAAATAAATAAACCCACTTAAACTTGAGGGGGTAAAAACTAAAAAGAATTGAAAAAGAACCGGGAATTGTTCACCTCAGAAATGACAATCTGTCAAGAAAAGTCTCTCATTTTTAACTCAAAATTTCGTTTTCAATACTATTAATTAAATCACTGATAATAATCTTCAATCAAGATTTGGTGGCTTCTGTGACTTAGTCTTCTCCTTCCTTCCCTCCCTCCCTGAATCTGTAAGTGAGCAATTGTTCTTTTGACTCGTGAATCCTTTTTCATGGTTTAGATTTATGTGTATGTTTTTCTGTATGTTTTGGTTAAGATTGATTTGTTCCTTTTGTAGCTGTTTAGAATTCATGTTTTGCCTCTGGATGTGTTTTGTAAAGGGGTTTAATTCAACCAAGTGATGGGTTTTTGAAATTGATATATCTAACTTTTGAGTTTTTGAAGAACAATATATAGGGCATTAGATTCTTGTCTTTGTATGAGGTCTTTTGCCTAATTGTATCCTCTGAGAATTATGTTGATCTTTTTTGATTGCGTCCGGAGGGGTAGATTGCGGTGGCACCCATTGCTGTATATATGGGTTTTGTCAACAAACTATTGTTGTTTTATATTGATCCTATGTATAATGATCTGGATTGTGGAATTCTAACCAATGTGTGCTCAATTCAGTTTCTTTTATGAAATGACCAGTAATTGCGTATGAATTTCACTTTAATATATAAAATATAAAAAATTAGTGTATAAAGTATCAAAGATTACAGTATAAAGTGTAAAAAGTTTGTGTATTAACATATAAAGTATTAAATATTACTCAAGATTAACGTATAAAGTATAAAAAAATTAGCGAATAAAGTATCAAATATTAGTGTATAATGTATAAAAAATTAGTGTATTAGCATGTAAAGTATAATTAACGTATCACGTCTCATATATGAAACGGTCTTACAAGAGTTTTTAAGTTTATGAAATTGCTGTTTTATTTCTCAGCTTTTGCCAATTTAAATGAGTTTTCCTATTTTACCAAAAACAAGTTTGGCAATGTATCAAAGATCTTGCTTTTTTCTTGTGTTTTTGGCCTTGAGAATGCGAATTTTGCTTTTCTTGATAGGTACAAATTTCTAAGTAGAGAGCTCTGAATCCCAGATGGCTGACAGTTCTTCTCGTGCTTATCTGGCCTTGCACCATCTCAAGGAGGAACTTAACCGAAACTCAAACAAATTTTGGAAGGAACCCAACCCTTTTGAACAAATGCAACAAGTTCTCGGTTTAAAGTCAAAATTACAACCTTCGATCTACCGTTCTCTGGTTACTGAAATCAACGAGTTAAAAGTGGAGTTGGGGTTTCTGACCACTTTTCTTGATTACACTCACAAGTGGACTGATGCCCACAAGGTTGTCCAAAATTTGGTATATCTAGGCATCAAGATTGAAGCTGACATTGCATGTGTTGCAGAGGTTCTACGTAATGCTCGGGCAAAGTATTATGTTACAGAAAATCCTCTCAAGTTGATTGATGTAGCTTCCAACTTGAGAGGAAAGATTGGCCTTTTGAAATCAGAAATCAGTGATTTATGTTACTCTTTGTCAAGCCATTCATTACAATCGCTTTCTCCCTTGCATAATTATTACGGTTGGAAGAATTTTTTGAAAGATTTATCTAATAATCTGCAAGTTCTTAGTATGAATTCTTCATATGCTATACCTCTCAAGAAACAAATGGGGATAATAAACGACCATCTGTCAGGGTTCTTATCTTTTCTTGATCAGGTATGTTATCATCCTCCTTCAATTTTGCCTGCGGATTCTGAGGTTGAAAATGCCTTGATTTATGTTGGAGATGTGGCAATCCATACTGCACACTTATCTTGTGCATGTTGGTTTGGGAAAATGGATGCAAACTTTGATAAAGAAATTATTTTTATGATTTCTGATTTGGTACAGAAAATTGATTTCTGTAATACTGAGTTCATAGAGCTGATTCTGAGATTTCTTCAAGCTTTGAGAGTAACTGATGATGTTAGATCAGAAAACTTTGCATATTACTTTATGTTGTATCTACTCGGCGGGATAAATCAGGATATTCTTCGTGAGGATCTGAACTTCCTTGTGGAAACTGTCATCAATCATGTGGATTCTAGAGAGGATGTGTAAGGTGTTGGGGCAGATATCAAACAAGTTATCAAAGATGTGGGATTTTTCAGAAAATTGTTACAAAGTGGAATGGAAACAAGATTTATGCTTTTTAAGCTACTTGCAACGATCTGGCTTATCAGGGCTGAGGTTTTCCTTGTGGAGCAACTGAATGATGGTGAAATCTTTGCATCATGGTCGAATATTGGCGTCCAAACGACAAGGTTGAGTTTCTTGATGATATGTTTCCAGAATCTACCACCAGAGAAGAACACAGAAAATGCCAAACAGATGTTGACAACTATTGAAGCAGTGGACAGGAAGGTAACGTCTCTGTATTCATCCTTTTAGGCAAAGGAAATCCAAGAATCTAAAGTGAATGATGTGCTGCTTAAGTTGCTTCTAAAAATTGTGCTGTTCAAGTCAGAGTCATTTTTTATGGTTTTGTTGAATGAAGATTCCAATGTGATGGTTCTTGTAAAAGATCGCATCAAAGCCCTTCATGAAGAGATGAAATTCTTCACCACTCTAGTCACAGATAAAACAGATGAACATATGGAGAAAGGGAAAGTGATCTTGACACTAATTGTCAGAGTGGGAAAGTTGGTTATCTCTCTTCACTACTCAATTCATGAAAAGGATTTGACAGAAGAGATTATCACAAAAGTGAATGTTTTACTTTCTAATTTGTTTGATATCATTAAATCTGTCAAGGCAAAGCTGCAAGAGATTTATCTTGAAGTTCTAAGGGGTAAATTTCCCAAGACTGATGAACTGGGATTCGTTGATTTTCTCTTGAGAAAGATGAGGGAAACGCTGAACTATAGTCCTGATTCAATTATGTCTGTGAGGCACCAAATTCAAACAATCTTGACAGATCTAGAGTTCTTTAGATCTTTCCTTGGGGATGTTCTAGAAGAGGAAGTCGAACATCAAGAATTGAAATATCTTGGTAAATGTGTTATAGATGTTGCTTATGTTGCAGAATATCTCATTGACTTGATTGTGGTTGGAAAGGGTGGTACTTGGTATGGTATGTCACAACTGTATCATCTCATGGAAGACATTAGGCTTCAGAAATTTATTAAAAGAATGGCTGTAATGTCAGAGTACAGAATGTTGCACAGCATTCCAAGCATATTATATCACAAGCTACTACCCCAAAAATTGATGAAGTTGTGATGGATCTCAATGATCAGGCAGACGTGATAGTTGATAGGCTCACAAGAGGAACCTTGCAACTAGATATCATCGCAGTCGTAGGGATGCCTGGAATTGGTAAGACAACTATGGCCAAGAAAGTGTACAATGATCCAAATGTCACTTTTCACTTTCATGTTCGTGCTTGGTGTTGTGTATCTCAGGTTTACAGGAAAAGAGATTTGATGCTTGACATTTTAAGCAACATCATTGGGCTTACTAGTAACATTCTTCAAATGGATGATGAAGATTTAGATTTAGAGTTATATCAACGGTTGAGGCAGAAAAGATTCCTTATCGTAATGGATGATATGTGGAATACTGGGGCATGGGATGACTTGGTAATTAAGTTCTTTTCCCAATGATGAAAATGGAAGTCGAATTTTGTTAACGAGTCGACTACATGATGTGGCTCTGAAAGTAAAGCCAGATAGCATGCCTCATCCTCTTCGTTTGCTGTCTGATGATGAGAGTTGGAACTTACTACAAAGGAAGACATTTAACAATAATTGCTGTCTTCAGGAACTTCTTGATATTGGAAAGCAAATTGCCAAAACTTGTAAAGGTCTACCTCTGGCAATTGTTGCAAATGCTGGTCTACTTGAAAGAAATGATAAGACAAAAGACTGGTGGAAACAAATTGAGAAAAGTTTAAGTTCACATATTGTGGATGATCCACTAGTGCAGTGCATGGACATTTTGGAATTGAGCTACAACCACTTGCCAAATCATTTAAACGAATGCTTTCTATATTTTGGAGCATTTATGGGTGACAAAGATATTCCTACTCGACAGTTGACCCGGTTATGGATTGCTGAAGGATTTATAACAGAAACAGATATGAAGAGCTTGGAAGATCTTGCAGAGAATTACTTGAATGATCTAATAGGTCGAAGCTTAGTAATGGTTTCCAAAAGAAAATCAAAGGGCGGAGTGAAATCATGTCATGTTCATGATATGCTACGTGATTTGTGCCGATCAAAATCCAAGGAAGAAAATTTCTTACAGCTAATAAGTGGGGATGATGAACTTCATTCTTCATCTGATGGTTTAGATTATGGTATTGGTTTTGATCTTCCTTCAAGTTCTTTAACATGTGAGAATTGTCGACTGTGCATCTGTATGAAAAGAAATCATTTTGTTATGTCACGGCCTTCTGGCACACATGTCCGATCTTTGCTATTCTTTGCCATTACTGACATGTACCCAAGATGTCCCTATGATATCTCATTTGTTTGCCACAATTTTGAACTTCTCAGAGTCCTGGATTTGGAGAGCATCAATATGGGGTCTTCATTTCTCTCTGGAATAGAATTATTGGTCCAATTGAGATATTTGGCAATCAGTGGAGATATAGATGTTATTCCTTCGTCGATATCCAACCTTTGGAATCTTGAAACATTTTTGTTGAAGGGATTAAAAGGTAAGGTTGCATTTCCCCATACAATTTGGTGTATGGAAAGATTGAGGCATCTTCATGTAACAAGTTATGCTTCATTTGTTGGGCAAGATAATGAGGTTGGAAAGCTTTACCAATTAAAAAACTTAGTCACTCTTTCCTTCCTTCACCTTTCTTATGGACATGAAGAAGATGTTGAGATAATAAGAAGGTTTCCCAATCTCCGAAAGCTTAAATTCATCCTTTCGCAATCACAGGATTGTTCTGAAAATAATAATTCCTTTCCAACTTTGGAGCATCTCAGTCAGCTGGATTCCCTCAAGATATCTTACTATGGCAGAGCTCCAAATTTCAGTGAATTTAACTTGCCATTGAATCACAAAAAGTTAACCTTGTCAAACTTTCGCCTGCCTTGGAATTACATTTCAATGATTGGGAGACTTCCAAACCTTGAGACTCTGAAATTGCTTTATAGAGCCTTTGAGGGTAACACATGGGAAATGAAAGAAGGAGAGTTCCTCATGCTGAAATTCTTGGAACTAGACACTCTAGATATTGTCCAGTGGAATGCCTCTAGTGATCACTTTCCCAATCTTGAAAAACTAGTGTTGCGAAGGTGTAAGCAACTCCAGGAGGTCCCCCCTACTTTTGTCGAAATTTCTACATTGGAAGTGATTGAAGTGCACTCATGCGGACAATGTGTAAATGAGTTAATCACAAGGATTGAGGAGGAAGGAATAGAGGGGCTAAGAATCTCTGTCAACCGGTCGGATTCAGGTTTAATATGATCATTTCAGTTGTGGATCACCATTGCTGTATTCTTTTATTCACATGTAAGTAAATTCAAACTTCTTGATTCTCTCATCTACATTTTGGGAGCTTTATATCTGTGTTTAGTGTTGTTATTTCCTGAATCTGGATATATTGCTCAGATGTTTACAACAGATTTGCTTATCCATTGTTGCAAATCCTCAATTTTCTCTCATGTACTTCATGGATTGTTACAAAGGTCATCATTTGTCATTAATTACCCTGTGGAATTTTGCTGATCTTGTTACATGCTGTTTGATTAGTTCCCTCTGCCATGGTTGCATAAAACTGATTGACTACACCTCAAGGAATTATAATTGGGATCAAAACATCAGAAAATGTAGAAGACACAATCTTCCAAGCGAGTGCATCAAAAGAGAACTCGAACGATGACAGTCTCATCAAAATTTGGGGGTTTCATAAGTCAGTAGTTTTGTTTGACAGAAGGAAACAAGAAAAGAAAGAGGCATGCAGTTATATACAGGTAGCCAATGATGAAAAAGGCAAACAAATAAATGGGAGATCAAGTCATTCCATTGGAGTTAAATCCAATGCAATTCCTCTGCACAATGCGAATGAAAATTAAAATCAAATTCTGTGTACTGTGTGGCTATAGCCATATATAACATCCTTTAGATGATACTGGATGAGATTGAAACTTCTTGAGCTAACTTAGCTTTGCTGATTTACTATTCAGCATGACATTTCAATGCTTTCACTTCCTGCATACATCTCTCAGTAGTTGCCATTCAAGGACTATCATTTTCATCCCTGTAAATAGTGTTGCAACCTTGAACACAACTAATATTGGTCAACAAGACCGCAGGACCTATCTAAAAAGTGAGAAATGGCCATTCCAGATGGAGTTAATCGTCGAAACATGTTTACTTCTTTCGATATCGACTAATGGCATGACACATAAGATTAGGACTAAATATAATTACGGTAGATTTTGCTATTACTATCATAATGTGGCATAAAGGTTGAGTTTCATGGATAGAGTTCATTAATCCCACTTCTGTTTGGCTCAAGACTTGATGATTTAATCTTTTAATTAGGTCGAATCAACTTATGCATTGAATCTCCTTATTTCTCTTGACAATAACATAACTACTCATTTTCATGGTTCTATATGTTATAGACATTTGTAAATTCAGTGCTTCACTTTTCCTCAAAAGATATGCTAATTCCATTCTCAAAATAAAAGAAGGGATATCCATGAAAAGATGAAGATCTACTTTGAGTTAGAAAAACAAGAGAAATTAAGAACTTGGTTATAGTAGAATTGCATAATGTTTTCCTTAATCCTCTGAAAGCTTTGTTTCAGTATTTGATTATAAGAATAAAGAAGCATTTAACTCAACTGAACATCAACCAACTATTATATGCCAAAACATAGTGTCACTAGCATATCCAGAAATCCGATCTTGGGGGACAAAAGTGTACTGTCTCATATGTGAAGACAATAATTTTTAAAATATTTAAAATATAACAACTTCTCAAATTAAAATAATATTCAAAATAAAATACAATTTATATTTTATTTGAAATTGTGCCCATGTGTATTTCATACTATTAAAAACGTCTATACTAGTAGAGATGGAACAAGAAGAGCAAACTGGAAATCCTGGACACCTGGTGGAGGTGTCTTTACATGCCCTATCTTTAGCTCTGACAATAAAGACTATCACCTTGCAAGGTAAACTTTTGAACAAGGTGGTATCCATTTTGGTTTGTTAATGCACACGTGGAGTGGCATTTATTTTAATTGGCATTGATTTTTTGGCAAGATAAGGAAAGATCTTATTGGAAGCATAAATCAAATTAAATCAATCTATGCAAGGAAGATTGATTTGGAGATTAATGCTATCTTGGTATTTTTGGGCTTATCTTGGTATTCTTGTAAGTTATCTTTGGAGAGCTATCTTTGGAAAAGATAAGCATGGAAGGCACAAAGGTTTCCATCTTTCCATTTGAATTATTTGGAAATAATCTTGAAGATAAACATGGGAAGATTTGGAGATAAACATGGGAAGGCTTTGGTGTGCCTATATAATCTTTCCAACCACACGTATTTTGGAGTGTGCAAGACGTGAAAATTGTTTTGAATCGTGTGGAACTTTGATGTTTATTTTCGATATTGATCAGCTTAAAGTCGTATCAGCTCAATTTTACCCTAAACTACTAATGTAGTAGTAGTGAGAGGGATCGTATCCACAGGGAAGGGGATGGTTCAAGAACTCATAATTTGCTCTCAGAATGTCACGAAAGAAACAAAACTAAACACTAACTAGTAAAGAATCAAATGCAACAAATAAAGTGTAAAAACAGGAAGAGAGTGGATGCTCTAGAGTATTTCCACCAGTTGAATGCACAATAGGCCATGATTGCAATGCTCTTGACACACAAGTAAAACAATGAGGAGATCTCTATTGCCCAGGAGGCTAGCTAACACTTAGCATGACGACCACAGTGTTTTCTATACTCCTTAACATTCCACTTTTCCCATGGCGAGGCCTAAGTAGAATGGATTCAACCCGCAATGCCTCAACTCTCCAAAATTAGCAAATCTAGCATGCAAATCCTAAGGTATCCCATGGCGAGGCCTGACCTAGGACCTAGAGTGTTTGCTTACTTTAGAAAGTTTCTTCTCACTTTTTCCTAACAACTCAATGATTCTCCACCGGCATGGCGACCGCATCTCAAATCATGATTTAAGCAAAGCAAGTGGAAGACTCAATCATCATACATTTAGTCTTCATTTCATGCAATTCTCACTGATATTGGTAAATCTCACTTCAACTCAGCATGGCGACCACAATCAAAGTTCAATTCATTCAATAAAAGTGTGAATTCATGAAACTCAACAAGATTTAATCATTAAAATCACATATGATTTCATCCTTAAGAAATTATGTCAATTGCATAGCATTGCATAGTCTAATTATACATTTAACCGGTTGAAACTCTAGAACATGAGAGATCTAACCATAGAACTCCATTACCAATTCACGATCAACAATTTGGAACTTGAAACAATTCATTTTCAATACATGGAAAGAGTTTACCAATGAATTCTTCCAAGAGCTTCCTTAATTGATAAGAGAATTACAATGATCGGAGCAAATCTTTGATCGGAATAGAAAATGGAGCTCAAAAGCTAGAGAGAGAAACTAGAGAGAGAAAGAAGATCTTGCAAATTAATTCCCGCTCTCCAGCTCTCAAAAGTTTGTTACAAAATGTAAAATCTAACTAATGGATGAAAAATAATAGTCTCCGGGATCTCAAGTCTCTTTTACACATTAGCTACATCTCCTATATATAGAGTTATGAAGATGTAACTAATACGCATCCGTAAAATATCTACATTATTACAAAAGTGTCCTCCAAAGAAATCAGTAAAATCAGCCTAAATTGTGAAAATTCCAAGTTTGAAGAAAATGTTCAGCATTCCAGCGCCTTCAGTAGTACATTTCGGCGCCTTCATCAACCTTGCCAACCTAAGTCACGCTTTCAAGCCTCAGTGTCCGCGCCTTCACTACTCAGCACTCCAGGTGAAGAAATCAGACCAAGTTCGCGCCTTCGAGCTTGGACTCCTCACGCCTTCAGCGACTCCGCGAACCTCCAAGCAGTCGACCCTTTACGAAATCACGCCTTCCCGCCTTGACACTTCACGCCTTCTGCTGCCTTGCTGCACTCCTGAAATGAGAAGTTCCAACACTTAGCCAATTTCCTGAAAACTCAAGAACACAATGTTTTATGGCAGCAACTTCCAGCCAAAATTCGACCATGATGCACTGTGAATTAAAAGAATCTTAAAACACAAAAGTTGTAACCCTTTGTCTTAGCTTTCCATATCCATTTGAAACACCCAATTCGGACCTAAGACGAAAGAGTTATGACCCAACTAATAAAGTGTGACAAAGCTGAAATTTTCATGGAGCAAACCTTCCAACACTTTGCCATTTAAAACATCATAAAAAAAACAAGTTAAAGCAAGTAGCCTACGACATGTCGTAGGCAAAATGTTCTTGCTCCAAAATTGGCCTACGACATTTCGTAGGCCAAAAATCCTCCTTCCAAGAATTGCCCACGACATGTCGTGGGCAAAAAGTTTTTTCCTTCAAGAATGGCTTACGACATGTCGTAAGCCATTTTTTTCCTTCCAAGTTTGGCCTACGACATGTCGTAGGCAAATTTTCTTTCCTATGCCAACTGAAGTCTGTTGAATGTGATAAGTTTGAATGTAAGAAGTTGTGTACAAGTGGTGCAAATGTTGTGCCAAGAATGCTTGAGTAGTGTGCCAAGAGTTTGTGCTTGCTGATATGCCAAAAATGTGAAAATGGTTTGTGTGTGGTGGCTGCTTAAGTGATGTCCATGTCCTAGCTTGGTAGTATGAAAGCAAGTGAAATGAATGTGAAGTAGTTGTGAAGTGATGGTAGTGCCCAAAATGTGTATTGTGCTGGTGTGCCAAGGTGTATGAATGGCGTGCCAAAAATGTGCATGAGTGTGGCAAAGTGTAGCAAATGCTTGGCATGGTTGTGTTAAAGTTTGTTGGCAAGACTTGGCAAAGTATGTTAGCAATTCTTGGCAAGGTCTTGGCAACGTTGGCTTGGCAAGTCTTGGCATGTTGGTTTGGCAAAGCTTGGCAAAGTGTGTCAAGGTTGGCAAGTTGGCAAGGTTGGCAAGGTTGGCAAGGTTGGTTTGGCAAAGCTTGGCAAGGTGTTGGCAAGGTTATGTTGGCAAGGCTTGGCAAAGTTGTTGTGCCCGACGAGCTCGTGCAAGGATGGCATGCCAAACGGTACAATGCAAGACCATGTGTGACTTAGTGTTCATTCCAGCACCAAGCTCCACTTCCATGCCAGATTCATGTGTCTTAGCCTCAGAATTAGACCCAGTGGTACACATAAAAGTTCTAGCTAATTCTCTTAGCTTTCCACCAGTTCAAGAATCAGCATCATTGGGTACCTGTAACTCAAGATATACACATGTTGTCAAACTGTGGCAATGAACTTTAACACAGAAATCCTGAACGTAGCAATCTTAAAGAAGCCCCCGTTTCTCATGCTTACACACAGAATTAGAAAATAGTTAAAACACAAGAAATGTCGTGCACCCAAATGGCTTTCCAGAACATGCAAGCTCGCATCATTCGGACAAGAATTGAAAGAGTTATACCCAAAACAAGTTGCACCAACATTCTGGCCAAACCCTAATTTGGCCAAATAAGCTCATTTCGTTTTTTTTTTTAAATTCTCACTCACCATTCTCATTGTTTCAAACTCTAATCCTTGTCATTTGACACCAAGCATATATTTTCCCATTTTAACAATCATTTTTGGTCTTTTTTTCACCATTTAAACACTATGAGTTGCAAACCACATAAACACACAATATAGCACATTGCACCACACATTTGCATGAAAATCAAGGCAAAAGCCAAGTGAAATCATACATTTAAGTTGGTATAAAACCAACTTATCAAATTCCCCCACACTTGAACCTTTGCTTGTCCTCAAGCAAAGACACAAAACGAAACCATTTAACTCAATCACAAAACCATGCCACACACACACCATGCTTGAACTCCTGACGGGGAAAAGAACACTTCCTTATCCATTTCAACACCATTCACAATAGCTTGGCCTCAAGCAAATTGTACACTCAAAACTCATTTTTATCACCCGTATTTAACACATTTGTCCATTCATCCACAATGACCACATCCAAGTCCATCAAAACATTTTCCACACAAGAATTTATTCCAAAGTTCCTGGCAGCCAGCTTTTAGATTTCAGCACAAATTATCAACTAAGGCACAATGAATAAAGACCAAAATGTCATGCGTGCAAGTGTGTGCTGAGGAACATGAACTTCATTTATTCTCTTGCTATACACCATCTAGCTGGTTTCACAACCCATTCAATACATGCCAATCTCTTTGTCCACTCTTATGAACATGCAATCACAAGATCCATGGTACCTATGCGTACATTGGTACTCTATGGGACATTGCCCTTATTCTGCACAATGGTGCACATTCATTTCACACATTGGTGACTAAAAATAAAGCCTGGGTTTTATGGCTGTTTTCTCCATATTTGATTGCCAGGTTCTTATGGCTTTTTCCTTCCCAGTTGCCATAAGGCTTTTTCTCCATATCATTTCTTGTGCAAGCACATGTTCATAAGAATCCCAAATTGACTAAACATGCACGAATTCTGGAAACACCAGATAAATGCATAACAAAAAGAACGAAAAAATCCATCCACATTACCTCCTATGTCATTTGGGTTCTTGCATGGCATATCTATCTTACCTTAACATCGGGCTTTAGCCAGCAAAATATGCCAATTTCTTCAAACTTAGTACCAAGAACAAAAGTTTTCACATGCAAGATCGAAAAGTTTATTTGTGATGAACTTGGAATAAGCCATAGTGAACTAGGAACAAAGTTTCAAATACGTGTGCTATTCACTTTCCAGTTCAACACTCAAGCTCTTGACACCCTCCTCGACACACACCAACACTAACACCATATTCCATTGACACACAACACAACTCGTGCTCACCAAAGCCATCACTTATTCACAAAGTTCAAAAATTTCACCAAAAACATTCAAAATGAAAATTTGCACAAAATTTGCACAAAAAATGAAAAACACAACATATACCAAGTATAATATGCAAAAACTCAAAATAACACAGCAAAACTTAAAAGTAACATACTTTGCATCACATAGCACAAAAGAAATTTCCATAACAAAAAGTAAGCATATCAGGTCCAAAAGACACAAATCAGAGCAAACATTCCATCTCCCACACTTAAAACTTACATTGTCCTCAATGTAAAGTAAAGATAGGTTTAGGAACCCCCTGGTATTGATATATCATGAAATCCAATGCTTGCTTGATATAGTGTCCATGTTTGAAGTTCTTTATTGCCATTATTGCAATCGTCGCGGTCATATTCATCTAAGATGTTTCTTTTATCTCGCTGATTTGAGACAAGGTACTGCTAGAAAGTCTTCTTTTCGCAGGGATTCACAACAGAATCGGGTAGTGAAGTACAATTTAAGGTGCAACTTCACGTATACCTCACTAAAGGCTGCCACATATGATAAGTGATACTTTGACAGTGAGTGTTCTAGACATATGACTGGTGATGAGAAGTTTTTGAAGAATATTGTGTACAGAAATATGGGAAAAGTAACATTTGGAAATGGTGTCACAGCTCGTGTCATTGGAAAAGGTACTCTAGATGTGTCATGCCTACCAAAACTAGAGGATGTTCTTCTGGTAAATGGTCTGAAGGCAAATATGATCAGCATTAGTCATTTATTTGATCAAGATCTGAATGTGAACTTCACCAAGGGAAAATGTAAGGTAGTTGATCATAACAACATATGCATCATGAAAGGAGTAAGATCTTCGAACAATTGTTATCTCATCTCTGCTTCATCTAATTGTCTTTGATCAAGCATAGAAGATTCTATCCTATGGCATCGAAAATTGGGTCATGTGAATATAAGGATGCTGCAGAAAATTGTCTCTAAGGGAGCTGTCCGTGGAATTCCAATACTGAAGTTCGATGAAGAAAGAGTGTGTGGACCTTGTCAGATTGAAAAACAAACAAAGGTGTCACACCCAAAGTCTCAGACACTAAGGACAAATCGTGTGCTAGAGCTGCTTCACATGGATTTGATGGGTCCTATGCCTGTAGAGAGTATTGGAGGAAAACGTTATGCATATGTGACAGTTGATGATTTTTCTCGATATACTTGGGTGGAATTTCTTAGAGAAAAATCCGACTCATTTGATGCTTTCAAGGCATTATGTATACATCTTCAGCGTGAAAAGGGCTGTGCTATTATGAAGATTGTACGGATTCGAAGTGACCATGGAAGGGAATTCGAGAACTCTGACTTCTCGAATTTTTGTAATCAGCATGGAATAACTCATGAATTCTCTGCACCTAAAACTCCTCAGCAAAATAGAGTTGCGGAAAGAAAGAATTGGACTCTAGCAGAGATGTCACGTGTAATGTTACACGAAAAGAATATTCCACAGAAATTCTGGGCTGAAGCTATGAACACAGCTTGTTACACTATAAATCGAGTATATCTTCGTGGAGGAACTGAAAAGACGTCCTATGAAATATGGAAAGGTAGAACTCTAACTGTTAACTATTTTCATCCGTTTGGTAGTACTTGTTATGTGTTGAATGACAGGGAATATAAAGGAAAGCTCGATCGCAAGAGTGATGAAGCTATTTTCTTGGTTATGCTGTTAATAGTCGAGCTTATCGAGTCTACAACAAAAGAACTCGAACTGTCATGGAATCTGTAAATGTTCAAGTCGATGACTCACTCGAAGTAACTGCTGTTTCTCATGAAGATGTTACAGAACCTTTACATGAAGTAAGTTCCAGTGTTCCAGGCAGTGTTCCACTCAATCTCACAAGTGGTGTCACAGATCAGAGTATCGAGGATGATACTGTGGAAGATGTCCTCTCACCTCGTAGGCAGCCATCCACTCGTGTTCAGAAGAATCACCCTACTGAGAAAGTTATTGGAAATTTGGATGATGGTATCCGGACGAGAGAAAAATCGAGAGTGAACTATCGAGATTTGATTCAAATGGCATGTTTTACTTCATCCATTGAGCCCAAAAATGTGAAAGAAGCCTTACTCGATGAGTATTGGGTTTGTGCTACGCAAGAAGAACTTAGTCAATTCACTCGTAATCAAGTTTGGGATCTAGTTCGGTGCCACCCTAATGTGAATGTCATTGGCATGAAATGGATATACAAGAACAAGCGTGATAAGCATGGAAATATCACTCGTAACAAGGCTCGATTAGTTGCACAGGGGTATACACAAATTGAAGGAGTTGACTTTGATGAGACATTTGCTCCGGTTGCTGGCCTTGAGTCTATTCGGTTCTTGCTAGCCATTGCATGTGTGTTACCATTCAAATTGTATCAAATGGATGTGAAAAGTGCTTTTCTCAATGGTCTTCTTAATGAGGAGGTATATGTTGCTCAACCAAAGGGTTTTGAAGACCCTCATAATCCCGAATATGTCTACAAGTTGAAGAAGGCGTTATATGGGCTCAAACAAGCTCCTTGAGCTTGGTACGAAAGACTCACGGAGTATTTATTGTCCAAGGGATATGAGCGAGGGGGAGTAGATAAAACCCTTTTCATTCGCCGTGTTAAAGGCCAGTTCTTACTTGCACAAATATATGTTGATGACATAGTGTTTGGCTCAGTGTCACAGGCGATGGTAGATGAATTTGTTGCTCAAATGACTGAGGAATTTGAGATGAGCATGGTTGGAGAGCTTACTTATTTTCTTGGACTCCAAATTTAGCAACGAAAAGATGGAATCTTCATTTCTCAAAGCAAGTATGCCAAGAATTTGTTGAAGAAGTTTGAATTGGAGAATGCTCGTCCAAGGCGCACACCTATGGGCACTCATGAGAAGATATCTAAAGATGAAAAGGGAACTCCTATTGATGCAAGTCTATACAGGAGTATGATTAGTAGTCTTTTGTACCTAACAACTAGTCTTCCAGATATCTGCTACAGTGTTGGTTTATGTGCTCGATTTTAGGCAAATCAACGCGAGTCACACCTGGTGTCAGTGAAGCGAATTCTCAAATATGTTAGTGGGACAACTGACTATGGGATCTATTATTCTTTTGATACCAATACCAACTTTGTTGTTTATTGTGACGCTGACTGGGGTGGAAGTTCAGATGATCGAAAAAGTACTTCTGGTGGATATTTCTATTTGGGGAACAATTTGGTGTCATGGTTCAGCAAGAAGCAAAACTCTATTTCTCTGTCTACTGCCGAGGCAGAATATATTGCAGCTGGTAGTTGCTGTACTCAGCTTCTCTGGATGAAGCAAATGCTGAAAGATTATGGTGTCACGCAGGATGTCATGACACTCTACTGTGACAATATGAGTGCTATCAATATTTCTAAGAATCCTGTTCAGCATTCTCGGACAAAGCACATTGATATTCGACATCATTTTATTCGATCCCTTGTGGAAGATAAAATTATTGCTTTGGAGCATATGGTGACAGAAAAACAAATTGCTGATATTTTCACCAAAGCTTTGGATGGAGCTAGGTTTGAAGAATTAAGGTCTGCCTTAGGCCTTTGTGTCATGTGGAGAGGTTCTTCAGTGTTGTAAGTTTTATTTTGTTTGTATTTACAAAAATTATAAAATTATGAAAAATACAAAAATAGTGTAGAATAGCTGTTTTGTCTTTTGTGATTTTCCGTCTCACGCTTTTAGGCGGCATTATAGCTGTGGATTTTGTGTTTTGATGACTTTGATCGTCAGCACCGCAAGTGACACGTGGCTTTTTGGGATTCCTCGGCTGAATATATGGAATTTAAGAGTTGGTCTCGGTTACGTAAACTCTGACTGCAATAATTTCGGCTCTTATTTCTCTGTTTGATATTCCAAGGGTTTCTGGTTTCTGGACTTCTACTACCCAAAGAGTTGAACTCATCTCAACCGTCTTCATCATTGTAAGCTTAGTCAAAGTTTTTGAGAGTTCTAGTGAGTTAGGTGATCCAAAAATCTCAAGATGTCTCAATCAAGGTCATCATCTAGGGCTAGAAAGGTGGTTGAAACTATGGATGAAGATGATGTTCATGTTGTCGTTACTCCTGCATTTCCAGTCTCATCAAGTGAAAGTGGTAGTACTTCTCACTTAGGGGTAAAGTCTTCAAGTTCAGAAGTTGATTTGTCTTCAGAAGCGGAGATGGCCACTCCCATTCAGTATGTAGATCCATCAGGCGTTAGAACGAGATTTGGGCAAGCAAGTGGTGGAAAATTCATAACAAGTGCTGTACCCCCCAAAGCACCTGATGTTTCCAGAGTTACTGTGGAGCCTCAGAGAAAGCGATTTAGGATTGTGGATAAGTCTTCAGATGAAGATTGGGCTGAAAAGGAGAAGATGTCAGAAAGAATGTTCCATCTGAAGATGATGATCAAAGTCTTTCCGATTCAGAACCAGTTCAGTCACCAGAGACAAAGCGCCAGAAGGGAAATCTCGGTTCAGAATCTCAGTGAGTCACTCGCCAAAGACAATGTCAAAGGGAAAGTCGCTTGCTGCTGCTAGTAAGTCTTCTGATTTCTCTATCAATCTAGATGATTTTAAATCGAAATACAATGTTGGCTTATGGAGAAGAGTCTCTTAGAGGAATATCTGGGGAGAGAGGAATATTCATGAAGGAAACTTTAAAGATTGTCAAAAATTAATTGATCAATTAATTAGCCAAGGCTTAGGGAGGACAATCAAGGGGATTAAACCCTATGTCAGGAGAGTGGTACAAGAGTTTTATTGCAACCTAGACTCTACTGTGAAAGATGTTGAACACCCCGATGGTGGTTATGTGTATGTGAGGGGTAAACTGTTTAAATTTTCTCCGGATGTCATTAATACCTATCTAGGTAGCCACTGGGCTAATGTGGAAGATTTCAGTCCTGACTATAGCGTGATAATCACTGATATCACTGGGGGTGTCAGACGGGTATGGACAAGAGGAAAAGATTTTCCTACTTCACAGTTGTCTGTTAAATATGCAATTCTTCACAAGATTACAATGAGAAATTAGCTACCCACGTCTCATAAAACTAGAGTCAATAAGTCAATGGCCACTTTGCTGTTTAAGATTGGAAACTTTTTTGAGTTTGATGTTGGGCAGCTTTTGTTTGACCAAATTGTGAAGCATGCTGACTGCAAAAACGAGAGACTACCTTATTCGTTTCCCTATTTGATTTATGCAATTTTATCTTCACAACATTCGGTAATTCGTGCAAGGGAGATTTTGGAAGCTGGTAAGGAAGAAATCAGGATTAGTTACAAGTTGCTGAAGGGAGACCATGTCAATGACATGGAAGATGTCTCATAGGATGTCTCTGACACAGAAGAGCTGGGTAACTCTATCTTGCTGTCACGCACCATTAAGGTGCTGGAGGATGAGTTGAAAGCCTTAATGGCTCAGCAAACTGACATTGAGAAGAGAAGGAAGGAAGTCTCCTTGATACTTGATGATCTGGTTGCTTTAAAACCTGTTAAGGATGTTGCAGCTGATGCAGCTGAAAGGAAGAAGAAGTTTGATGCCCTGGCTAAAACTACAGTTGATGATGTTCCTGGATCCTCAGATGTCTCACCTGATGTCACTCAGGATGATACTGCAGGTATACTTCAAAATTTATCTCCTCTTTTTACAGAATCTGAAATGGATCCAGGCAATCCTATCTTTGAAGAACATGTTCATTCTGCGGAGGAAGCTGCTGCAAATGACACTCCTGTTTCTTATGCTGTTTCTGGTGAAGGCACTTCTGATGTCACTCCTGGTGTCACGTCTGGTGTCACTAACAGTCATGCCCCTTCCAGCGCCCAATCTGGTGGGTTTGATGCTGGTAAAGATTATAATAATCCAGAAACTGCTGCTGGTGTTCAATTGCTAGCAGATTCAGTTGGCTTAGTGCCTTATGATGTGCGGGATTCTAATTTATACAGCTCTGATATTTGATTAATTACTCTGATATTCTGTTCTTTGATGATTGTTTAAGACAATTTGCTATATTTTATTATTGTTTTTGTGCCCTTTTGTCTTTTTGTGGCAAAAAGGGGGAATAATTTGGGTTTTGGATATTTGTTTTGTAATCTCTTACACTATGTATGCTGGGGATCTTAGTGTCTTTTTTTCTGTCATGCACAATGTTATGTGCAGTGATGTTTCTTTAGAAACTTGGTGTCTTTTGCTGTGTCATGCACGATATTTTGTGCAGTGATGTTTCTTTACCTAGTTCCTGTTCAGGTGGAGATTTCAAGACCTTCCGATTCAGCATACAGGGGGAGTTTTGAATTTTGCCAAAAAATGCCAAAGGGAGAGATTGTTAATACACACGTGGAGTGGCATTTATTTTAATTGGCATTGATTTTTGGCAAGATAAGGAAAGATCTTATTGGAAGCATAAATCAAATTAAATCAATCCATGCAAGAAAGATTGATTTGGAGATTAATGCTATCTTGGTATTTTTGGGCTTATCTTGGTATTCTTGGAAGTTATCTTTGAGGAGCTATCTTTGGAAAAGATAAGCATGGAAGGCACAAAGGTTTCCATCTTTCCATTTGAATTATTTGGAAATAATCTTGAAGATAAACATGAGAAGATTTGGAGATAAACATGGGAAGGCTTTGGTGTGCCTATATGATCTTTCCAACCACACGTATTTTGGAGTGTGCAAGACGTGAAAATTGTTTTGAATTGTGTGGAACTTTGATGTTTATTTTCGGTCTACATTAGACTGTGAACACACTTCTTTGTTGGAGATCTTTGATCAAAGTGTGTTGGCTTAAGCATATTTATTTCATTATTATTGAAGATGCAATCCTTGTGCTCTTGATTATAATTCAATCTCGGGAGGAGGTTGTTGAGGAGCTCGGGAGAGTTCAAACGTGGGCAAGGGGATCTTGTATCAACCACGGATTGCGGGAGGAGTCGCCATTGACAAGGGGATCTTGTCTTCATTGTGGGCAAGGGGATCTTGCATCAACCACAGATTCCGGGAGGAATCAACACAAGTCGAGGGGAGCTCGCACAATCCGTTCACTGTGGAGTTAGGAAGAAGTTGCGTCAAAGATAAGAGGGAGTCTTACCTTGTGTCAGACCGAGTGTCTTGTAACTTGTGAATTTACTGGATTGTTCTTTCTGGGCGTGGCCCCCCGACGTAGGCAGATTGCCGAACTGCGTTACCAACCTCCTGTCTCTTTACTTTCCACATTTTAATATTGTCTATTATCACTTTTATTATCAGTGTCACACCTAGTGTTCCAACACACTAGAACACCGCATATCTAACATAGATCTTACAATTGGTATCAGAGTGGGTCGTCTTTGTTTATTAGGCGGGATCCGCAGGACTTGATCTTGGCTTTTGTGCAATGGACTCTATGAAGGAAGGAGGTTCAAAACCACGTCCACCTTTATTGGACGGGAGCAATTATGCTTATTGGAAGGCAAGAATGAAGCCTTTATCAAAGCTATCGATGAGAAAGTTTGGAAATCAATTTTGGCAGGATGGAATCCCCCAGTGATTACCACAGATGGTGTTTAGTCTCTCAAGCCAGAAGAAAATTGGTCTACTACTGAAGATGCCTTAGCAAACAGTAATTCAAAGGCTCTTAATGCTACTTTCAACGGCATTGATCCAGCTCAGTTTAGACTTATTTCTACGTGTGTGTCAGCCAAGAAGGCATGGGAAATTCTTCAAACTACATATGAAGGAACGACAGCTGTAAAGTTATCAAAGATGCAAATGATAACTACAAGATTTGAGAACTTAAGGATGCATGAAGACGAGAGTATTACTGAATTCAATGCCAAGCTTTGTGACATTGCCAATGAGGCATTTGCTCTTAGGGAGATTTTTTCTGAAGAAAACCTTGTGAGAAAAACTCTACGATCTTTGCCTCAACGTTTTTCTTATAAAGTTACGGCCATTGAAGAGGCAAAAGATGTCTCAAAAATGATGCTGGAAAAACTGATGGGATCTCTCAGAACCTTCGAGATGAATCTGGGAGTAGATTTGGAAGAAAAGAAAGTTAAAGGGATAGTCCTAAAAGCAGAGATGCCAAAATCAGTTGACGGCGATGAAGATGACATTGAGAACTCGCTTGCATTATTATCGAAGAATCTTAGCAGAATCATGAAGAGATTTGGCAGAAATAATGGAGGTGTTAAACCTGGTGTCAGCAACTCTAAGAATGAATTGGCAATACAAAGTCCAGGGAAGAAAATCACTTATCTGATCAGGCATTCAAGAACAGGGGAATTAAGTGTAGAGAATGTGATGGTTTTGGGCATGTTCAGGCAGACTGTGCGAATACATTAAGAAAGAAGAGGAATTCTCTCAACACAACATGGAGTGATGATGATTCAGATAAAGAAGATGATCTTCAGAACAATCATGTGGCTCTTACTATCAAGATTGAAAAATCAGATAATGATGGGATCAAGAATGTTGCACGCGGTGTCACTAAAACTCTATCTGTTTATAGTGATGAAGATGAAGATGATATTACCGAAGAAGATATCATTGTCGAATATAAGAATCTTCATGATAAATGGATAGAACTTATCAAAGTTAATCAGCATCTTCATACTCAAGTTAATTGTCTACCAAGTGAAAAGCTCAATCTTCAGAACGCTGCTGCTGATCTGGAAGCCAAAATGGAAGTAAGTCAAGAAGAAGTGAAGAATCTGACCAATTATCTAAATCACTTAAAGAAAGGAGTTAAAATGTTAAATTCTGGTTCTTCCAAACTGGATGAAATTCTTAAGACTGGGAAATCCAGTGGTGATCACTCTGGACTGGGGTATAAGGGAGAAAGCTCAGTGTCACATGTAGTGTCACAATCAAAGTCACCATCCGTGTCCCAATCAGTGTCACTACTAGTGGATACTCCCAAAGTGAAGCAAGCTGCTGTGAATACTGCAAAGAATGCGAGAAGGACAAATCTTCATTATTCTTATCATACTCCTAAAGAAAGAGGTAACAGATTTATTCCTATTTGCCATTATTGCAATCGTCACGGTCATATTCATCTAAGATGTTTCTTTTATCTCGCTGATTTGAGACAAGGTACTGCTAGAAAGTCTTCTTTTCGCAGGGATTCACAACAGAATCGGGTAGTGAAGTACAATTTAAGGTGCAACTTCACGTATACCTCACTAAAGGCTGCCACATATGATGAGTGATACTTTGACAGTGAGTGTTCTAGACATATGACTGGTGATGAGAAGTTTTTGAAGAACATTGTGTACGAAAATATGGGAAAAGTAACATTTGGAAATGGTGTCACAGCTCGTGTCATTGGAAAAGGTACTCTAGATGTGTCATGCCTACCAAAACTAGAGGATGTTCTTCTGGTAAATGGTCTGAAGGCAAATATGATCAGCATTAGTCATTTATGTGATCAAGATCTGAATGTTAACTTCACCAAGGGAAAATGTAAGGTAGTTGATCATAACAACATATGCATCATGGAAGGAGTACGATCTTCGGACAATTGTTATCTCATCTCTGCTTCATCTAATTGTCTTTGATCAAGCATAGAAGATTCTATCCTATGGCATCGAAAATTGGGTCATGTGAATATAAGGATACTGCAGAAAATTGTCTCTAAGGGAGCTGTCCGTGGAATTCTAATACTGAAGTTCGATGAAGAAAGAGTGTGTGGACCTTGTCAGATTGGAAAACAAACAAAGGTGTCACACCCAAAGTCTCAGACACTAAGGACAAATCGTGTGCTAGAGCTGCTTCACATGGATTTGATGGGTCCTATGCCTGTAGAGAGTATTGGAGGAAAACGTTATGCATATGTGACAGTTGATGATTTTTCTCGATATACTTGGGTGGAATTTCTTAGAGAAAAATCCGACTCATTTGATGCTTTCAAGGCATTATGTATACATCTTCAGCGTGAAAAGGGCTGTGCTATTATGAAGATTGTACGGATTCGAAGTGACCATGGAAGGGAATTCGAAAACTCTGACTTCTCGAATTTCTGTAATCAGCATGGAATAGCTCATGAACTCTCTGCACCTAAAATTCCTCAGCAAAATAGAGTTGCGGAAAGAAAGAATCAGACTCTAGTAGAGATGTCACGTGTAATGTTACACGAAAGAATATTCCACAGAAATTCTGGGCTGAAGCTATGAACACAGCTTGTTACACTATAAATCGAGTATATCTTCGTGGAGGAAATGAAAAGACGTCCTATGAATTATGGAAAGGTAGAACTCCAACTGTTAACTATTTTCATCCGTTTGGTAGTATTTGTTATGTGTTGAATGACAGGGAATATAAAGGAAAGCTCGATCGCAAGAGTGATGAAGCTATGTTTCTTGGTTATGATGTTAATAGTCGAGCTTATCGAGTCTACAACAAAAGAACTCGAACTGTCATGGAATCTGTAAATGTTCAAGTTGATGACTTACTCGAAGTAACTGCTATTTCTCATGAAGATGTTACAGAACCTTTACATAAAGTAAGTTCCAGTGTTCCAGGCAGTGTTCCACTCAGTCTCACAAGTGGTGTCACAGATTTGAGTATCGAGAATGATACTGTGGAAGATGTCCTCTCACCTCGTAGGCAGCCATCCACTCGTGTTCAGAAGAATCACCGTACTGAGAAAGTTATTGGAAATTTGGATGATGGTGTTCGGACGAGAGAAAAATCGAGAGTGAACTATCGAGATTTGATTCAAATGGCATGTTTTACTTTATCCATTGAGCTCAAAAATGTGAAAGAAGCCTTACTCGATGAGTATTGGGTTGGTGCTAGGCAAGAAGAACTTAGTCAATTCACTTGCAATCAAATTTGGGATCTAGTTCCGTGCCCCCCTAATGTGAATGTCATTGGCATGAAATGGATATACAAGAACAAGAGTGATGAGCACGAAAATATCACTCGTAACAAGGCTCGATTAGTTGCACAAGGGTATACACAAATTGAAGGAGTTGACTTTGATGAGATATTTGCTCCGGTTGCTCGCCTTGAGTCTATTCGATTCATGCTAGCCATTGCATGTGTGTTACTCAACCAAAGGGTTTTGAAGACCCTCATAATCCCGAATATGTCTACAAGTTGAAGAAGGCGTACAAAAGACTCACGGAGTATTTATTGTCCAAGGGATATGAGCGAGGGGAAGTAGATCTTTTCTTACTTGCACAAATATATGTTGATGACATAGTGTTTGGCTCAGTGTCACAGGCGATGGTAGATGAATTTGTTGCTCAAATGACTGAGGAATTTGAGATGAGCATGGTTGGAGAGCTTACTTATTTTCTTGGACTCCAAATTCAGCAACGAAAATATGGAATCTTCATTTCTCAAAGCAAGTTTGCCAAGAATTTGTTGAAGAAGTTTGAATTAAGAATGCTCGTCCAAGGCGCACACCTATGGGCACTCATGAGAAGATATCTAAAGATGAGAAGGGAACTCCTATTGATGCAGGTCTATACAGGAGTATGATTAGCAGTCTTTTGTACCTAACAGCTAGTCGTCCAGATATCTGCTACAGTGTTGGTTTATGTGCTCGATTTCAGGCAAATTCACGCGAGTCACACCTGGTGTCAGTGAAGCGAATTCTCAAATATGTTAGTGGGACAACTGACTATGGGATCTAGTATTCTTTAGATACAAATACCAACTTAGTTGGTTATTGTGACGCTGACTGGGCTGGAAGTTCAGATGATCGAAAAAGTACTTCTGGTGGATATTTCTATTTGGGGAACAATTTGGTGTCATGGTTCAGCAAGAAGCAAAACTCTATTTCTCTGTCTACTGTCGAGGCAGAATAAATTGCAGCTGGTAGTTGCTGTACTCAGCTTCTCTGGATGAAGCAAATGCTGAAAGATTATGGTGTCACTCAGGATGTCATGACACTCTATTGTGACAATATGAGTGCTATCAATATTTCTAAGAATCCTGTTCAGCATTCTCGGACAAAGCACATTGATATTCGACATCATTTTATTCGATCCCTTGTGGAAGATAAAATTATTGCTTTGGAGCATATGGTGACAGAAAAACAAATTGCTGATATTTTCACCAAAGCTTTGGATGGAGCAAGGTTTGAAGAATTAAGGTCTGCCTTAGGCCTTTGTGTCATGTGGAGAGGTTCTTCAGTGTTGTAAGTTTTATTTTGTTTGTATTTACAAAAATTATAGCATTATGAAAATTACAAAAATAGTGTAGAATAGCTGTTTTGTCTTTTGTGATTTTCCGTCTCACACTTTTAGGCGGCATTATAGCTGAGGATTTTGTGTTTTGAGGACTTTAATCGTCAGCACCTCAAGTGACACATGGCTTTTTGGGATTCCTCGGCTGTAATCTTCCATAATTATCTTAACAAAAGATAAAGATAAAATACTAAGTCAATCACCAAATATCTAATAATAAAATCCTAACGTTCTGTTTTACTAAAAACTGAATTTATTAACTGCAGTAAAAGATTTCAACTTCTAACAAATGATCAGACTGTCATGCCTAAGTTGCTTCTAACCAATAGTGATGATCAAGTAGTCATAGCTCCAAAAGTAGTGTTAAAGAGAGCAATTTTGAGACAAGGTCAAGCAATTTCTCAAGTGTTGATCAGATGGCTTAACCTTAGTCCAGAGGAATCTACGTGGGAAGACTCTGATTTCATTCATTTACAATTCCCTGATTTTGATCTTTTTGTTCCACAGTCTTGAGGACAAGAACTGCTTAATGGCCCGGGTTTGTCATGCACATAGGATGAAATTAGGGCAATGGGTTGTAGTGTGATATGAAGACCAAATGAATTGAATAATCCATTACTTGTAATTCTGTAGTCTGGAGGATAAGGTTAGTTTTGTAGTTAGCAATAGATGGTTATGATTAAATGATTGTAATGAATGGCTCAGATCAAATATGTAGATTTGATAAGGAGACAGAGGAGAGAGAAGTCGGTTATGTTGTTGCAAGTCAAGAAACTCAGCTTTGTAACTTCTTTTTCAGATCCTCTAATCTTTCTATCAATTATTCATCATTTTTTATAATTATTACATTTCTTACTTCATTTTCATTGGGAAAGCTAGAAATTTATGTTCTGTAATTCTAATTCTAACAGTTGGTTAGAATAGATTTTCTAGACCTCATGAGGGTTTAAAATTAAATTAGTGGGTTCATTGGCAACCAGGGGCGGAAGGAGGGGGGGCGAGCTGGTGCTCAAGTCCCTTATTCGTTTTGGGAGTACGGGGGTGGTATATACAAACCACCCCCTAGCACCGGCTGGCTGCTGGCTGCTGGCTGCTGTTCCCTGGAAGAGTTTCTATCTTAGGGTTAAAAAGGGGCGAAACTTCTTGAATTCAATTCCTGGAAGAGAGTTTGAGAAGTAATGGTCTGTAGTTTTTACTAGGACTAAGGTAAAAGAAGAAGATGGGGAAGAAGAAGGATAAACAAGATGATCTGTGGGACGATTCTTCTTTGGTTAACGCCTTCAATGATGCCATTTCCAAGTACAAGGTCATATTTCCCACCTCTTTGTCCTTTGAACTTTTGTGGGTTTTGTGCTCTTTCATTCATACAACTTTGTTCTTATCTAGTTCAGGTTTATTTTGGGTGGGGTTTGTGATAGTGTTCATGTTCTTCTTGTAAAAATCTGATTTTTATTTTATAATACTGGTCATTTAGGAAATGTTTTCCCCTTTTGTGGGGGTTTTTTTTTATTCTCTCTTCTTTTGGCAGAGTATTGAAGAAATCTATGTTGCTCATGTTTATCGCCTTCTTAAACAAATCAATTTCCCTGAGGTCTATGTTTATCTATGTTGTTTCAATTTTTTTAAACACTTAAGTGAAACGACATCGTTTTACTTAAGTGTAAAAAAAATGAATTGATAAACGTTAGTGTCTAGTCTAGTTGGCAGTCTCATTCTCTTATTTGAATCAAGTCTTCAACCTAACAAACTCTTAAAGAAACTTCTTCTTCCTAAGCTCCTCTTGCTGCCGCCTGCGCCGATCAAGTGCGGATTTGCTTCTGCTTCTGTCATAAGTGGACTTTCCGCCACTGACTATAAGGATATAGTTAAGCCCCCCCCCCTCAAAATTAGTTCTAGTTCCGCCACTGTTGGCAACATAGATATAAATATTAAATAATAACCTAAATTTAGTAAATAATATCACTCGATAAAATCAAAATTTTACGTAATTTAGTAAGTATGATTAATTTGTCATTTTGATAGTTTAAAATTTTCTGTATTTTAGATTTATCACTATTTAAATTTTATTTTAAATGAAAAACTTCAGAATTAATTAATTCTAATTAATAGTAAGATTTAATTATTTTGAACATTAATTTTCAATCCTTGAAAATAATACCCTAATTAATTTGTTGTACTATTTTTATAGTGTCCACCTGCGTGCTTAAGTATTAAGGCTCTTTTTGGTTGTCAACATTTTAATGATTTATTTTACAAATGCAAAATAACTTGTTTGTTTTATTCATTTTTCTACCAAAATTTTTAAAACAAAAAATAATGTTACTGTAATTATTTTTACTATAATATTTTTATAAATAAAATATTAAATTTAAATTTGAATTTTAAAATTTTTAATAATAACTAATTCTTCCTAACACAATTCCCACAAAAACAAACTCATAAAATATTAATTCAAATTTAAATTTAAAACTTTTATTAATAAAAAAAATCTCTAATACGAATCCCAACAAAATGTAATCATAAATCCAATCACTCCCAAAATATTCCTTTTTTATAACAAATCTGAAGAAATTTTTTTTATCATAAAATCCAAAAATATCCAATCTAAATGGAGCCTGAAATTTTCATGACAATAGTTTTAGGCATGTGTTCTAAAAATGTAAAAACCTAAAACAACTTCCTCAAATTCATATATCTATAATATTGTAATAAATATGGTGGCCCGCAACCCTCAAGCCTTCATTCTTGACTTTGAGGAATTTGGACGGCATACTCATTCAGCTTCGCGTGAAAATGAGAATTCGGCATATGTGAATTTTTACAGAAATTCGGTATCCAAATTTTGCCTATAAGAGAAGGCCTCCAGAGCTCTAAAAGAAATCATCCCAAAACGTAAAAGCTTCAAAGCTTTTTCTATTTAGAGCCTTTTAGTTTTTTTATCCCAAGTTCTTTTTCTTAAAGCCTTTGTATAATAGGTGATCTCACCTTTTATAAATTATCTCGACATATTAGTGAATTTTGGCACCGCATCTGACCGTGGACGTAGGTCACATTGACCGAACTACGTAAATCTTTATATTCATTGTCTCATTTATTTTTTTCGTTACTGTCATCCATTATTATTTTGGGCTATTAGATACAACGTGAGATTTGTTTTTTTCCTAATAAATTGGTATCAAAGCCATATCTCATTTTAGATCTTTTAGCCACTATGATAGTAATTAAGACATCTGTTGAAAGGTTTGGTCGAAGTATCAATTTCGGTACATGGCAACTCATAATGAAAGCCATTCTAATTCAAGATAGGTGTGAGTGAGCTCTTGAAGGGGTAGAGAAAAGGCCACAAGATCTGTCAACACAAAGTTTCTTGGATTTAGATAAAAAGGCTAGATCAGGTATGTATTAAATCTCTCTAATGAGGTTTTGCAAGAAGTTGCCGATTGGTATGTCGTTTTGTACCAAATTAATTTACTTACTCTCTAAAGATAATTAAGTATAGGGTGAGTAAGGTCGATCCCACGAGGAACAACTCTATTCTCTAATTTCGTTAATTTGCAAACAGTCACAACAATTAAATTAATGAATTAAAGCAATTAATAAAAGCATGAAATTATGAATTCAATAAATAACAAAATAATAAAATTCAAAAATTAATTAATTAAAGGGAAAGATCCGGCAATGAGTAAATCCACACTAATCACTTCTTAATTGTTCATCGACTCAAGGATAACAATCTCTATTTAATCAGTCAGTTATAGATTACCGAGTATCTACTCTCACATAATCCAATTCTTCCTTACTTATTCGTTAATTGACAAGTATCAGCTTAATCAATTAATTCCCTATTCATAACATAACCCGACCGGAATCAGTCGAACACCAGATTTAATGTTATAAAAGCATTACGGAGTGAAGAACCTAACTCAAACAAGTCATATCATGAATCAGCATGCAACAACTTGTTAACCAATTATTTCCGTCTACCGAGACAGTAGCTTCGCCACTAATTAATCTTACTATTCAAATCCAGTGATTTAACTAGGGATTAATTGGCTCTACCTAATTAGATTAAAGGTGATCAAGCTTTAATTAAATTAGATAATAAACTTTAGGCTTAGAAAACTCTTGGAATCAAATAAGAGAAAGTTTAATTCAAACACTTCGGTCTCGCAATTTACGCATGATTAGTGCTTCATTACTCACAGTCAGACAAAGAACTACTCACTAAACATAATTAAAAACAGACAAAATAATTAAAAGAAATAAACTGAATTAAGAAAAGCAAACCAGTCCGACCATCATTTTCCCGAACGACGGCCGTCTGAATCTGGAACAGTAACTACAATAAAACCTAAAACTATTGCTAAAAACTACAGCTACAGCTACGCTACAACTGCTCTACTAAAGCTACCGATTATTTCTACTAAATGGCTATCCTTATATAGGAAAAGGAAGCCTTATTCTCAAGTAATAAAAGCAATTAAAAACCTTCTAAAACTCTAATAAAGAAATAAGTCATTTGTTTCCAAATAAATATGCCACATGTTGGCCAATAATTAAGGCATGCAAGCCTTTTCCTTTTAGATTCCTAATTGCTCTTCTTCTTCCAATTGGCAAAGGAAAGGAATTCTTAATTCCAAAAGTCTTCATTTTTTCCAAATTAGATTAAGGAACTATTTTCTTCCTTTAATTTCTCTTTCACGTTCCAAAACAGTCCCAAAAGTGTCCAAATACATCTTCTTCCTTTTCTATTGCTCCACATCATCAATTCTTCCAAATCTGCAAGATATTCTTCATTAAGTGTAGAATCCCTTCAATTTTATTTCCAAAACAACATAAGATAAATCATATAATTTGTTTCCATCAAATATCCCCACACTTAAACAATGCTTGTCCATAAGCATTTAAAAAAAATTCAAACTAAACACCAAACTAACCTAAACTTGAGGTAGAAAAAAGAAAACATGCAATGATAAACAACTAATTCAAGTAAATAAACACCTAGTCACATACACACAAACATCCCCACACTTGGAACTTGCTGGTCCCTAAGCAAGGGGAAAAACACAACAAAAAATAGGAAACTAGGAAAAGAAAACACACTATGCAAACTTTTACAAATCAAGCATTACCCAAACAAACCGGAACATATTCCTTAAATCCTCATGCCAAATCCATTGGATCAAATTCATGCATAAGCAATTTCTTCCAAGTCAAAATACAAAGAATATGAGCAACTCTCCATGATCACTCCAAAGCACTCAAAAATTTTAGAAGTTCGGATTCAACCACTCAAAAGTAATTGTACAAAGAAGCATTACCATGAATTTGCAAATATGTCAAAGATTCACCACAAGGTCAAAATCAAACATGAATCAAAAGGTCTTTTATTGGGTTGTAATGGGGCTAGGGTAATTAAGGTGGGATAAAAAAAAGGTAGATAAAATGGGTTAAAAATAAAGGAAACCAAAGTGCAATGTAACCTAACCAAGTATTTCCCTACACTTATCTTGCATCAAGTCTCAAAATTGATAATTGATAACTACTCAAAGTAATTTCAGCACAACAATCATTTTTTGTGCTTTATCACCTATTTTTCGTTTGTAGATCACTTCTTTTTTTTTCTCTTTTTTTTCTGCTGTTCTTTCTTTTTTCCTGCCACAATTTAGGCAAATAACACAGATAATCAGAATTCTGCAATTTTTTTCTTTCTTTCCTTCTTTCTTTTCTGCCCAGTGTTGTCAACAGACTTCAAAATTGTACTTCACATCACATACTGAAATACTTCATTCATAAAGACTTATTCATGCAATTCTTTCCTGTTCAAACAAGGGGAAATAAATCATACATAAATTATTTAGCTACATGCACTTTGGGGGGCCAAAAGAAAGCTAAAAAGGGTCTTAGGTGAAATTTTTAGGTGGTGGAAACACAAAGAAAAGGTTCAAGGCTCAAAGGGGTTAACTAAGAGTCAATTAGGGATATGAATGAAAATTAAAGTCAAAATGGGTTGATTCCTAAATGCCTTAATCATATTCATATTGAATTTCAACATTGTGGCTTACCATGTACAACAAAGCAAATTCTGTAATTCATCCAAGTACAATTAACACTCACAAAGAAATATTTTCAATTAAGCACCAATAAAGTGGTTATTGTGTGCTTAGGCTCAAAAACTCACTTTAAGTAGGCATAATAAGCTCAATTCCATGTACTCATCATACTTGAAAACATACAAAGTCATGCATAAATTCAACACAATGGATCAGCCAATCATTCCATACCAATTCCAGTTTGCTTAAGTGATACTCAATAAGTAAGAAAGTTTAGAAACACTAACTACTTTGACTAAAAAAAACTGAAAAATAAAATCTTTTTGAATTTTTCATTTTCTAATTTTTTTTTATTTTTATTTTTTTAAAACAAACTAACTAACACTATTAAAAATAAAAATCTTACACAAAGAGTGAAAAATAAAATACTTTCTAAACATTAACACATATAATTCTCCCCACACTTGAACAAGAGTGAAGGAGGAAAATAAAATACATAAAAGACACCAAATACAACAGCAATAAAAATAGAAAATAAAATAATAACAAAAACATAGAAAAGTGAAAGGAAAAGGGACAGCCTGAATTATTGTGGGAGATTCTGAGGGATTTGAAGAATGGCAGTCAGTGGTTGTTGGTGTGGAGTCTCCCATCCCGTCATAGACTGTGTGGTTGGTGAAGATTCCACCGTTGAAGTTGGAGGTTCAAGTGAAGGAGGGGAAGCAAACTTCATATTCACCATTGTGGTGAACTTTATCAGTGATAATGAAGGAGTGAATAGTGCTGGGTTTGGAAGAATGGTGATGGCTGATCTATTTTGAGGAAGGAAGAAGATAGTGACGGCTGGTAGATTTAGAAATGACAATTTAAGAGGTGTTGGACTTGGGACCACTTGTGACCTTTGTGTATATTGGTGGGCCACCTAATATAAAAGTGGGAATACTTGGGCCCAACTCTGACTTTTAAAAAACTTTGTCTCCTCTTTCTCATGGTTGTAGTTCACCTACTCCATGTCTGCAACTGAATCATCTCCTCAAATAGACCATGACATGGCACAAAATCTAGAACAAGAAGAAACTTTATTAACTAACAAGAAAAAAAAACTAAAAAATTTAAAAAATAAAATTGAAAATTGGGTTGCCTCCCAACAAGTGCCTTTGTTTAAAGTCCTTGGCTAAACCAAGTAAGTGTCCAACTCAGCAAACCATTGGAGGAGGCTACGGAGGTGGTCTTGGAGAAGGTACATCTTTTATGCAAGACAAAGTTTTACCTACAGCTTTCTTGTAGCTTCTTTGGTTCCAAATCAATTTGATCAATGATCTTTGAGTAAGATTCTTGTTGGTGACAATGGGCAGCGTCTTTTCCTCACTCAAAAACATAGATTTCAAATATTTATTCAAGGATCTAAGTTGCAGAATCGGAACTTGCAAAATATAAGGACAAAGTGTATCAGCAGGTCTCGTTTGGGCAAACGGAAACTTTCTGGGTTGCTTGAAAACACTTGTATCAGATTCAATGACATTGTTTCATCTCCAATCTCTTCATCCTTCAATTCTTTAACGTCAGAATCTGGTTCTATGCATTCATATGACAGTGTATCCTCAAGAACAACCGGCATGTCATCACATTCCACCACCATCTCCTATTTTAGATGTTTGTTTCTCTTGGCAAGAAACTCTTTTTCAAACTTTGCAACCTTTGGCATTTTTCTAATTGCTTCAAGGAAAGCGTCTGTAATCTCCACCTTATTGAAGATGGTTAAGATATCACTCATGTCATCATCCTTCACGTTCCTTGTTAACCTGCCAGGAAAAGGAGGAGGAATTTTAAATTCTGAAGTGGAAAAATTCAATTTCAGACTAACCTCTGATTTCTGCTCCTTCGTCGTTCGGTCGAACGACGCGGACAGAATTTCTGGGCTGATGGGTTGTTGAATTTCGATCTCTGCCTCTGGTTCTTCAATCTTTTGTCCACTACTTAGCATCATCTGATTGATGTCTTCTCTTGGATTAACCAACACTTGCGATGTGATTTTTCCTTGATTACTTATCCAATTAGTGATTTGTGTATCTAATTGAGTAATTTGGCCACTCAATTCTTTAAAACTTGCCATTGTGGCTTCTGTTTCTTGTTGCATCACATTCAAGTGTGGAAAGAATGGAACCATCTCTTGTTGCAATATATCATCTTGTGTTGCCACATTATCTCTCTGCATAATTTTAACTGAGTTAGCTAAATTTGCAACTAAATCTTCAAAAGATGTACCAGAACTTGTAGTGGGTACTGTAATGTTTTCGCCAAAAGAAACCATTGATTGTTGTTGTTCCCATGTCCTTGCTGATGGTTGTTGCTGCACCAGATTCCCATCAATATAGTTTGAGTAGTTCCACCACTCTGAATTGTATGTATTGGAATAAGGGCTGTAATAATGTTGTGGATGAAAACTCTCAATCGAATTGAATTGTACCCTTAGATACTCTTGAACAAATTGACACCTAGCTGTAAAATGACCAAATTTTCTGCGTATTCCACATGGTCTTTTCTGTTGAACAGTACCTAAACCTGTAACTAATTTTTCCAGTGAAGAGGTCAGTGCATCTAATTTATTTTCCATAGAAAACATGTTTATCTCATTCATCCGTTTGGGCAGACGGCGACTGTTCAGAACCAGAAATTATTTCTTGGCGTATTTCTTTCAATTCTTTCCTCAATCTGTGCGATTTTTCTCAGTATCTAAAGATAAACAGATTGGAGTTAGAAAATCTGGAAGAAAACCAAAGAACAAAAAAAATTAACTAAAAAGAAAATAATGCTATTCTCCGGCAACGGCGTCAAAATTTCGTATGTCGTTTTGTACCAAATTAATTTACTTACTCTCTAAAGATAATTAAGTATAGCGTGAGTAAGGTTGATCCCACGAGGAACAACTCTATTCTCTAATTTCGTTAATTTGCAAGCAGTCACAACAATTAAATTAATGAATTAAAGCAATTAATAATAGCATGAAATTATGAATTCAATAAATAACAAAATAATAAAATTCAAAAATTAATTAATTAAAGGGAAAGATCCGGCAATTAGTAAATCCACACTAATCACTTCTTAATTATTCATTGACTCAAGGATAACAATCTCTATTTAATCAGTCAGTTATAGATTACCGAGTATCTGCTCTAACATTATCCAATTCTTCCTTACTTATTCGTTAATTGACAAGTATCAGCTTAATCAATTAATTCCCTATTCATAACATAACCCGGCCGGAATCAGTCGAACACCAGATTTAATGTTATAAAAGCATTACGGAGTGAAGAACCTAACTCAAACAAGTCATATCATGAATCAGCATGCAACAACTTGTTAACCAATTATTTTCGTCTACCGAGACAGTAGCTTCGCCACTAATTAATCTTACTATTCAAATCCAGTGATTTAACTAGGGATTAATTGGCTCTACCTAATTAGATTAAAGGTGATCAAGCTTTAATTAAATTAGATAATAAACTTTAGGCTTAGAAAACTCTTGGAATCAAATAAGAGAAAGTTTAATTCAAACACTTCGGTCTCGCAATTTACGCATGATTAGTGCTTCATTACTCACAGTCAGACAAAGAACTACTCACTAAACATAATTAAAAACAGACAAAATAATTAAAAGAAATAAACTGAATTAAGAAAAGCAAACCAGTCCGACCATCATTTGCCCAAACGACGGCTGTCTGAATCTAGAATATTAACTACAATAAAACCTAAAACTATTGCTAAAAACTACAGCTACAGCTACGCTACAACTACTCTACTAAAGCTACCAATTATTTCTACTAAATGGCTATCCTTATATAGGAAAAGGAAGCCTTATTCTCAAGTAATAAAAGCAATTAAAAACCTTCTAAAACTCTAATAAAGAAATAAGTCATTTGTTTTCAAATAAATATGCCACATGTTGGCCAATAATTAAGGCATGCAAACCTTTTCCTTTTAGATTCCTAATTGCTCTTCTTCTTCCAATTGGGAAAGGAAAGGAATTCTTAATTCCAAAAGTCTTCATTATTTCCAAATTAGATTAAAAAAATATTTTCTTCCTTTAATTTCTCTTTCACGCTCCAAAACAGCCCCAAAAGTGTCCAAATTCATCTTCTTCCTTTTCTATTGCTCCACATCATCAATTCTTCCAAATCTGCAAGATATTCTTCATTAAGTGTAGAATCCCTTCAATTTTATTTCCAAAACAACACAAGATAAATCATATAATTTGTGTCTATCACCGATGAAAAGACGACCAAAGGTATGTGAGACAAATTAAAGTTCATGTATATGAAAAAGGCGGTGGAGAATCGACTTTATTTGAAGCATAAGTTGTACATGTTAAAAATGACTGAATGTACATCTATTATCTCACATCTTGATAAATTTGATTCCATTATTTTGAATTTGAAGAATGTAGATGTTAATATGGAAGACGAGGATCAAGCCATTTTGTTGTTATGCTCTATTCCACAGTAATTTAAACATTTTCGTGATACCATGATTTATGGGAAAGATTCTGTCTCATCTAGTCATGTAAAATCTGTATTAAAATTCAAAGAGCAGATTGATAGGGATATCACAGGGGAGACTAGTAAAAGTTAGGCAGAGAAATTAGTGGTCCGGGATAGAACTGAAAATAAAATTTTTGAAAGTAGTAGATCCAGAGACAAGTCTAAATCCAAACATAAAAATGAAGTTTGTAATTATTGCAAGAAAAAGAGGCACATTAAGGCTAACTGCTACAAATTGAAAAAAAAAAAATTTGAGCAGAATAACAGCTACACTGCCATAGCTAGTGTAGTTGCATATGAGAATGATGGAATTTTGTTTGAAGTAACAACAAATAAAGTTAGGTTTAAAGATGAGTGAATTCTAGATTTTCATTGTTCGTACCACATGAATCCTAAAAATGATTATTTTTCCACATATGAAAAATGTGATAGTCCTTATCGAGGATTAATCACCAGCACTGCTCCATGGTTATTTTCTGTTGCCGCAAGTACTCCAAATCGCAAGATCATCACCAATGTTGTGCTTGGAAATGGAACAGTATTAGTTGTGCGTATTCTCAACTTATTTTTCATATATATAATTTTTTGGACTATTTTACTTTCTAAAACTATATATGATCATACTGCAGGGTAATTCAATTAAATCTTTTGAGTTAAATGGGACAAAATACCCAGTTGTATATGGAGCTGATGCTTCGAAAAATGCTGCGGGTTATTAACTTGGTAATTAACATTATGTTAATAAATAATATTCAAATAACCCTTTCTATCATTAATTTATTATTTAGTAGTAATATTGAATAAAAGTTTGTTTTGAATTTTAGTAGTAATATTGAATAAAAATAATCACTCTATCAAGCAAGAAGAACGATCACAATACAAGAAAGATCATTTATGAGATGTCCTTCACAATAATATATATATTCGATTGACGATCAGGTATGAGTAAGAAATAAATTTCTAGCAAAAACTAAAACGTTAAAGTATAATTATTAAAAAAAATATCACTCTATCAAGCCAAAAGAACAAACGCAGTACTATCATAAAATAATGAATCATGTAGGTAAGCATTATGAATTCATAATAAAAATATGAAACATGAACGAATTTAACGGAAAGGTGTTGATGATTACGACTAATATTGAAGAAATTCAAAAAATAAAATTTATTCAATAATTGTGAAGTTAAAAATGCAATTCAAGATATCAATGAGGGCAAATAAAAGTCAACAAAACAAGTAGGAAAAGAGTAGCAAGGAAGATAACCTTTAAGAAGAATGAAGTTCAAATTATAAGTGAAAACGAGGATAACGAGATACTTCGAATTTGAAGAGAACATCAAAACCGTCAAGAAAGAAAAAGCGGAAGTAGAAGAAAGTACATTACTAAAAAATATTAAGATCGAAAAAAATTAGATTCATATAGTACAAACTAACCTTTTAGTAATTCTCTCAATTTATTAATTATATTTTAATTTTTAGTGTATTTTTCTACTATAGATTAGGGTTTTTCATCTATGTAAACTTTTGTATGCCTTTACTTTTAGGAAATTATATTATAACAACATATTTCGATATTTAATACAACTTTTCAAGTTTTGCAGAATTTGTACTCTTTGAAGATTTTGTCTTCCATTCTTGTCTTATAGTATTTGTCCATTGTTAGGTGGTATCACAACTCAAGGTTTTTCCTTGTTTGTGATGGCCAAGCCAGCTGGAGGAAGTGATTTTTTTTCTGACGTTACCGGAGATATTCAAAATTTAGCAGTTTCACTTCGAGTATTGTTTGTACGATTAGAAGCGAGACCGCGAGTATTAATTTAAGTAAATGTAGGTGGTGAAGATGGTGTTCAAAGATTTACTGAAGGACATCAAACCAATCCAGTACAGCGCCCACAAGTAATTGTCTTGCACATCGAATTTACTTTCCCTTTTAAAATTTAGTAATTGTCTCACATATTGAATTTTTTTTTTTAAATAATATGTTACAAAACAAACATGTGGATTACACGTACTCAATTTCTAGTTCTATTAAAAATATAACTCATAATTAATCATAGTTTAATATACTAACAATAATTACTCATTTGCATGGTTCTATATCCTAGAGGAATAGTAAATTAATTGGTTTAAATCACCTTTTTATTTTTCTAATTAAATTTATGCTATATTATGTTGAATAATTAATTTGTTCTTAATACTTGTAAAAACTTGATCACCTTTTGCTTGATTTGTGATTTAATTATAAATGAGACTTGAAAATTAAATTAGGCCCGAAATTATTTTACCATAGATTTGATTTTCTAAGGTCAGATCTCTTAAAGGTTTGTGCAATTTATTGAAATGCATTGTAATTGATTTGATTATTGTACGTGAAAATCTTACAAGGTTGGTTAGAATAGATTTTCTGGACCTCGAGAGGGGTTTATAAAATTGTGAGAGGGGTTTATAAAATTGAATTAGTGAGTTCATTGGCAACATAGATATAAATATTAAATAATAACCTGAATTTAGTGAATAAGATCATTGGATAAAATCAAAATTTTGCCTAATTTAGTAAGTATGATTAATTTATCTTTTTGATCGATGAAAATTTTTTGTATTTTAGATTTATCACTGTTTAATTTTTTTTAATTAAAAACTTCAGAATTAATTAATTCTAATTAATAGTAAGATTTAATATTTTTAAAAATTAATTTTGAATCCTTGAAAATAATACCCTAATTAATTTGTTGTACTTTTTTGATAGTGTCCACGTGCGTGCTTAAGTATTAGGCTATGTTTGGTTGTTAACATTTTAATTTTTTTTATTCATTTTTTTTACCAAAAATTTTCAAACAAAAAATAATGTTAGAGTAATTATTTTTACTACGATATTTTTTATAAATAAAATATTAAATTTAAATTTGAATTTTAAAATTTTAGTAATAAATAATTCTTTCTAACACAATTCTCATCAAAACAAACTCATAAAATAATAATTTAAATTTAAATTTAAAAGTTTTGCTAATAAAACAATTGTCTAATACAAATCCCAACAAAATGAAATTATCAATCCAATCACTGTTAAAATATTTATTTTATATAACAAATCTAAAAAAAAATTCATTATAAAACCCAAAAATACCCTATCCAAACATATCCGTAAAATTTTCATGTTAACACTTTTAGGTATGGGTTCTAAAAATGTAAAAACCTAATACAACTTCCTCAAATTCATATTTCTATAATACTTTAACCATTCACACAATGAAGTTACTGCTATTAATCTCCATTAATGTACTAGATAAGCCAATTAATGAACTATAATTCCCAGTTTCCCACCATTAAAGCCATTATTCCAAAATTAAAAGTTAATTGTTACATCTTTCAAATTAATATATACAGA
Source organism: Ophiorrhiza pumila (assembly GCA_016586305.1). Taxonomy (NCBI): domain Eukaryota; kingdom Viridiplantae; phylum Streptophyta; class Magnoliopsida; order Gentianales; family Rubiaceae; genus Ophiorrhiza; species Ophiorrhiza pumila. The sequence goes on from BLIW01000011.1 coordinate 26,892,619, forward strand.
TCATTACTTATAGTTGAAAAGAGTAAATGTAAACAGAAGCTGTGTTGCATCAAAAGATTTTTAGTATAATTCTTGCTTAATTCAATAATGGCTACAATTCATTTATCTATTTGGTATTCTTATGCACTGCTTGCAATTTGTTTTGCGAACTTAAGAGGGGTTTCTATTGTTGCTAATGAAGACAGGAAGGGAAGCCCATTTTTTTATTTTTGTTCAATATCCCATCAATAAAATCTTATTCATAGAGAGATCATTTGCAATGTTTTATGATTTTTCATGTTTGATTTATTTCTCCATCCAATATTCTGATGGAAGGCACTCATCCAATGCTCATCCAGGAGAATAATATATATATAGTTATCTTCATAATCTTACTATGTAAACGAAGTTTCAGAGTTTTGACGGTTTCCATCTTTTCCCTTAATGGCAGGCTTATATAGTTTACATGGGAGCCCTTCCAAACAAAACAGAATATTCACCATCAGCACACCATACGAGTATCCTTCAAAAAGTTGTTAATAGCAGGTAATTAAGCATCATTTCTGATTCAAAATTAGATATCATAAATGTCATAATTATTAAGATGAGCTTTTCTTCTTTTTTTTTCCCCTTTCTAAAGAAATATACTGTTTTTTTTTTTTTTTGCTAATTGGCAAAAACTCCATACATAGTGTGGGGATGTCAAACACAAATTTTATAGATAATTAAGTGAAAAAAATACACACATTCCAAGAATGAATTGTTCATGCAGTCCAAAATTACATCGGACACTAGAATTAAAGCAAAAATTATACAGACACTGCAATTTATATGTTATCTAAAGAAATATACTGATTTTATCTTTCTGTTTTAAAAGTTATGTAGGGCAATCTATTATCAGAACCTATTCAAGAAGTTTTAATGGGTTTGCTGCCAATCTTGCAGCGAAAGAAGCGAAAAATTTGTCTAGTAAGTACTATATATATATATGTATGATAGTATTTCACTATTGTGATATTTAGTGTTGTAAATTACTAACATTTAACATGAATTAATCCATAGCTCATGAAAATGTGGTGTATGTATTTCCAAGTAAAATTCTTCAGCTTCATACGACAGAGAATCATGGGATTTCATTGGTTTTCCAGCAAATGTTCATCGCAATTTAAGTTTTGAGGGTGACGTTATAATAGGAATGCTAGATACTGGAATTTGGCCGGAATCAAAGAGTTTCAGTGATCGTGGTTTAGGCCCTATACCTAAGAAGTGGAAGGGTGTCTGTAAAGGTGGCAAGAACTTCAAATGTAACAAGTATATACATTTTCTTCTTTCTTTCACTTTTGTCACAATCATATAAATTTTCCATGTGCCACATTAAGATATACATATGTTTTGTTACAGGAAAATAATTGGGGCTCGATACTATGGAGATGAAATTTCTGCTAGAGATTCAATTGGTCACGGATCGCACACTGCCTCAATAGCAGTGGGAAATAAGTTGAAAATGCAAGTTTTTATGGAATTGTTAATGGTACAATAAGAGGGGGGGTTCCCTCATCACGCATTGCTGTATATAAAACATGTTGCAGAGACATAGATCTGTTAGCTGCATTTGACGATGCAATCGCTGATGGAGTTGATATCATCTCAACTTCACTTGGAACCGATCAATTATATCATTTGTATGAAGATGCTGTAGCAACCGGTTCTTTTCATGCTGCAGAAAAAGGCATCCTGACTGTACATTCAGCAGGAAATGATGGTTCTCAAGCTGCAACAATCTCGAGCATTGCACCATGGTTATTTAATTTACTGTCGCAGCAAGTTCTATAAATCGCAAGTTCATCACCTGTTAGGAAATCAACATAGTAACAACGCAGCGGAAAATATAACAATTATATTATAATTGATTTCCATAGGACCTTTAATGATAATCTATACAAAATATACCTCGAGAGATGCTAGCGAAATCCTTGAGCGAGGTTTAATCGACCAACAAGCCGCACACGTGTCCGGCCTCTAACAGTAATCCACACGAACTACTTTTGGGATCCTCAAAGGATTGATTTTAACATTAGGTTAATAAGCTAGATCCCTCTAAAACAACACTTTAGAAATCTAATAAGAAAAACCCTTTTTCTTATTTGCGTGATTTCTTATTGAGAGAATTGTGTTGTCTTGACCTAACATTAAGCATCTATGTATAATAATACAGCCTTCCAAAAAAGTTATCTTGTCAAACAAGAAACGAATTATTACCAAACTCAATTCACTTTTCAAAAGTGAACAAGAGTATAATAGATGCCATAATTATCATATAATTATGTAAATCATTTTAACCCAAGAAGTAATTCTATTGTGTGTGACCCTTTAGGTTCCTAATCACTTGGCAATAAATATAAATAATAATCTTAGAATTAAATTGGCTTTTGTACAAAACCAACAAACTCCCACTTGGACTAAAGACAATTTAGTCGCGGAGCTTCTAAGATAGGATAAATTAAACAACTTTAATTTATCATTAATTCAATAATTAATTCATTTATATTTATAGATCAAGAGCGGCCTCTAGCCAAGACATCATGACCACCCAAGAGTTAGGAAAAGTCAATTGATCGACTTCACCTAACCATGAACTAGGTACCATGTAATTATCATCCTTTCACCATCCTATATTCCAATTAGTACAAGAGTAAAGTCTAAGTGCCAACTCTTTATTGTACTAATTATATTTCTTTCTTGTACCAAAATTCAATTCCTTGTAAATAAATTTAGAACTTTTCCAAATTTACTTACTAAATATGTGCACTTTGTGTTGAACTTCAACAAGTGGCGCCAGAAAGGAATATACTCTCCCACTATTAGGAATGGTGAATCCTATATCGATCATAAACTATCAATTCGTGTTTCTTTTTATATCCAACGTCTACCGCTCGCATATCCTGTTACGGTTATGGACAAATAGAGTCAAAACATAGCATCCACACTAAAGATACTCTTATGATCTCAAGTCAAAGGATCGCTTACACTACTGTCACGTAGAGATTATACCATTGGCACTCAAATAGTTAACGATATGGAAATCTCTAAGCGGATCATTCCAGTGAACACATTCTCCAATGATTCACCCATATATCACTATATATACTAGTCTATCCGCATTAACAACGTCCTTATTATTGTTAATACTATGACCAGAAAAATTTAAGAATAATAAATATTATTCTAAGGACTTTATCATATTGTATATATATCGACATATATATGTTACAAAATGATAAATATGCCATATCTTTATTGCATAAAATTACATAATCATTCTTCCATTATGACTCAAACCAATCATTCAGTACTTCAATCCAAATAAATGAACATGACTATCATGTTTCTTTTGGGATAATGGTTTAGTCAATGAATAATTATATTATCCTTTGTAGGAATCTCTTGTATCTTTACTTAAATTCTATCAGTGATTACTCTAATCAAATGATAAAATTTTAGTACATGTTTGGATTATTGATGAGACCTTAGCTCCTCAACTATTGAAGAAACTATTTCCATCCAAACAATCTTATAGCAACTTCTCAAGCAACTATATACTTAATCTCTATTGTAGAATATGTTGTTATAATCTATTTGAATCACTTTCAAATAACAACATTTATATTTAGGATAAATACGTATCCATCTTGATACTTGCAATCATCTTTATAAGATTGAAAACTAGTATCTATGAATCCATATATATCAAGCTTAACTTTCAAGAATAGATCATTAATATTTCTCTAGTACTTAAGAAAATTCTGGACCACTTCTAGTGACTCTCACTGGAATTGGATTGAAACATGCTCAGGAGACATTTGGTCTTATATAATATACATAAATGATCTTACTTCTTAAGAACATTTTGCATATTATATTTCTTAATATCAGTCTTTGGACACATGTCCTAAGGTAAATCCTATCAAATATAGGAATGTAAACCTTTTAAACTGATCCATGCGTGTTAAACATCTTTAACATCTTATCAATATATATATGTATACATATATATTGACTGTATATGACCAAACAACTTATCAAATCTATCTCTATAGACCTTTCTCAATTCATAAATTGTTTCTCCAAAAATCTTTTATTGAGAAGGTTTTTTGAACAACTACACCTTAACTAATTAAGAGTAGTTATGTAAATTCTCATTATTAATATGTCATCTACATATAATATGAGAAATACAATAATATTGCCAATAATCTTTTGTATACACAAGATTCATATTTGTTTTTTGATTAAATAAAACTTTTTGATTATCTCATCAAAAGAAATATTTGAACTCTTAAAAGCTTGCTTTAGTCCATAAATGAACTTTTATAATTTGCATACTTTGCTAGGATTTTTGAATAAAAACCCTTAGATTGTATCATATACTAATCCCTTTGCAAATTACAACAAGTAAAATCTTAATGGATTTTAACACGACAATTGGTGAAAAGGTTTCATCATAGTCAATACTATGATTTTGTGTGACTTTTAGTAACCAATATTTATACTTTATGGGTAACAATATTACTATCCATGTTTGTCTTCTTTTGAAGACTCACTTGCACCTTATGGATTTTATCCCTTTAGGTGCATTGACTAAGGTCTATACCTTGTTGTCATACATGGAATCCATTTTAGATTTTATGGTTCAAAACCACTTTTATATTTCTTATAAAATAATACTTCTTTGTAGATAGTAGGTTTATCATTCTTAATGATAAACACATCATCTTATGTGGACGATTTATCCTACTAAACATACAATTTACTTGTGTATTAAGAGCTTCATATCATACCGCATCACCATGAAGTACAAACTCTAATTCCATTTTCTTTTCATTACTAAATTATGGTTTAAGAACTTCATCAAGTTCTTTATGCTCCCACTTGCCTTTTCTAGAATAAACTATTCTTCTAGAAATATGACATATTTTGAGACAAACATTTTGTGCTCATTAGGATCATAGAAATAATATCCAAAACTTTCTTTTGGACATTCCACAAAATAGTATATATGAAAACTTTGTATCAAACTTATCGGATTTTACCTTTTAGAAAATATAGGACACTCCCAAACATTTTGGTTATTTCCCATACCATATCTCATATGAGGTAAAACCGATAGGTTTAAATGGAATATACTTTAAAAGATCAAATGCAATATTTATGGTATATTCTCAAAACAATTTTGAGAGAATTGTATAGCTCATCATTAATCAAATAATATCTAATAAAATTTGATTATTACTTTAATAAAGAAACAAGTTTATTTTATTAAGATAATTATAAATTCTTGACTCAAGTATTCTCTATTTCGATATAATCGAAATATTTTAATACTTTTATCAAGTTGTTTTTCAACTTCAATTTCGTATTCTTTGAACTCTTCAAAGAATTTAATTATATATACTTCAATAAGTACAAATATGACTATATTTAATATAATCATTTGAAGGATGAAAAACTTTCTCTAATTACAATTAACATAGGTCTACATACATCAATATGTATTAGACTTAGTAATTCAGTAGATCTTTCATCCTTTTAAGTAAAAGGTAAATTGGTTATTTTCTAATAAATAAGATTCACATCTATCAAATGATTCATAATCAAGTGATTCCAAATAAACATCTTTATGCAATTTGGCTATGCGTTTCTCATTTATATAACCATATCTACAATGTTAGAGAAATAATTATCAATTATTGTTTCTTTGTGTTTATGTTAGAAAAGAAGATTATCCAAATCAAATATATAAAGTTTGTTATCCAATTAACCAGCACCTTAAAATATTGTCACAATAAAAATAACAACATTTATTCTTTTGAATTATTGTAAATCTATTCATGTCAAACATGAAATAGAAATAATATTTTAGTAAGTACTGATAATAACAATCCTTTATATTAAGGATTAATCTTCTGAATAAAGAAAACTCTATATTCCTATGGTTAATGTAACAACTTTTGTCGCATTCAATTACAACATGTAAGAATACATTTTCTTTACCCAACTTTCTACTTATCCTTAAATCTTGCATATTTATGTAAATATGAGATCCAAATCTGGTATCTTATACCCAAGATTTTATTTATAAGTGGAAACATTTATTTCAATCATAAGAGTTTATTCTTAGAATAGGACTGTTTTTCAAAAACTTTCTAAGAGTAGGATTCTTTTTAGATAGCTTTCTAAAACTATGAATTCGCATTCGGTGAATGCGAAGTCTCCGAATAAAAAATTATAAAAGGCTTAAAATAATAATATAAATATAATAAAATAAAATAAAAACAAAATAAAATTAATTTATAAAACTATCCGGACGTCCGGACTCACGTCCGGAAACAAATGTGAATCCGGACGCAACATCCGGACGAGACAACACTCGTCCGGATGTATTTTACTGGAACTCGCATTCACCAAATGCGAGTTCACACATCCGGACGAGTGATCCGGACCACAAGGCATTCGTCTAGACTTACCGTCCGGATGATTAAAAAAATTTGCCAACCAGAAGACTTATCCGAACGACAAGGAAGTCGTTCGGACTTATCGTCCGGATGTAATTTTTTTTTTCCAAAATCCTTCTAACATTAAACATTCTCACATTAAAAAAAAATTTGTCTCACATTAAAAACGGGCAAAGCCCTTGTTTCTCTTATCAGCCTACTCAACTCAACCCAAACTTTATTCTCTCACTCTCTCGGCCAACATCAATTCCACACACCCCACTTCAATTTCAATAAAAGTTCAACTAGTAGAATCATTCCTAGGATCTTTAGCAAGCTAGATTAAAGACCACAATCAACTGTGTAAATTCCAGAAAAAAAGCAAAAATTGAGAGTTTGAGCAAAATTCAAACTTCTCAATCCGGCTCAATTTGTGGAAGTTTAGTGCAAGTGGTGGCTTGAAAATGATTCAAGAGCACTTGGAGAGTGAATTTGAAGCCTCAAACATCTCATTTCATAGCTAGATTCACATTTGGGTCAACATTCTAAGGTTCAAAGGTAAACCACTCAACTTTTAATTCGTTTATGTTAATTATTGGAATGTGATGATGCTATTGAGCGTTAGTTGGTGCTATATATTACACTATGTTGCTGAAATTGGTTCAATGTCTTACAAACTGTTTGGGAGAAATTTTGGTTCATTTGGAGCATTCAAGGTGTTTGTGAAAATGCTTGAATGAATTTGTAATGCTTCATTTGGAGCAAGGTGTTTGTGAAAATGCTTGAATGAATTTGTAATGAATTTGGAAAATGTAAAGAAAATTCTTGTGTGAGGTGATTTTCGTTGGTGATAAATGCTGGAAAGATCATCTTGAAATCAAGTGATGCGTGAATTGCTATTTCTAAACGTACATCTTATTTTTTCCATTCTTAAGTGTATATTTACCCGAAAATTTATGTGATGTATTTTTCCAAGTTGCTTGATAGCATCTAGTAACTACCTAAAGTATATAACTTCCTGTAACTTCTCTGCCTTCTTTTTTTTACTGTTAGTTTTTTAAAAACAGACACAAGGAAGCAAGAAACACTTGATAGGCCTTTAAACCAGACAGAAGGAAGCAAGAAACACTTGATAGGCCTTTCATGAGTCTTTGAGTGAGACGTTAAAATTCTTATGTTTGATGTGGATTCTTTTTTAGTCATACAAAATTGACTGTACCTGTATTGACATTGAGATACTCCAGCCTTCACTACTTTATATTGTATCAAAGAAGTAGAGGAATGCTGGAGAAAACTTTCAAGCTATAAAAAAAAAAGAAGAGAAAAAAACAACTGCATGCACAAAACCTAGATTAAACTTTTGGATTGACATAGTTGTATGGCTAAACAGATTTTGCATAGTCCCAGTATCACAATTATTTATGAAAGAAACGAAATGAAGGAGACGATTAATTTCTACTTGAGTAAGGAATATTTTTTCTAATTATGAAATGCAGATGCAATAAAAACTCACAACCTTTTTACTTGAATGTGTTTATGCAGATCCAGACACTTCATCAAACAAACCTACCTAGAGCGAGTATATGGCCAGAACGCGTGGAGTTGGTAAGGGTAGAGCTGGCGGTAGAGGAGGAGAACACGGAGATAGATTAATAGAATTCGAAGGTGCATTTTTCACTAATGATGAGGCCGTTGATTTCTACCAAAAATCCTTCAATAAAGCTGTATGTGGAGGTAAATGGTGCAACACTGCAGAATTTGTCAATGGTTTACAATTGATTATAGAAAATTTTAAAGCCTTGGGTTAGTCTAAACTTTTAGTAATTTCTGATAACTATTATGAAAATTTAGTCAGGGAGTTTTTCGCTAATATGCGAGAAACTAAAGGAGTTTTGCTTACCGTAGTTAAAGGTGAAAAAATAAGTTTTGATGCATCATGGATTAATAAGTTGTTGGGGTGTCCAAATGAGGGTAGTGATGAATTTGTTCCTACTAAATGGAGTCCCATCATAGTTAAAAGTGATTTAAAGGAGTTTTTTCCAAATGTTGAGATTAAGCGTGGGGTGAACAAGTTGAAGATGACATGTTTTACCTCATGTCATAGAGTTTTATATCACATAGTCACTTGTATTCTTGCCCCAACCCAGGGCCATAAAACAAATATTTCTCATGTGAGTCTTCATCTTTTTTATGCAATAATGCGAAAAATACCGATAAATTACGGTGCATTTTTCATTAAATACTTGATGTACTGCAAGAAAAATCACAGCATGGATTGTGTTTCGGAAGAATAATCACTTTAATCCTTGCTGAGTATAAAATTACATTTGATGATGACCAGCCTAGTACTCCCACTAGTTTTGACATTATAGATGCGGAATGCTTTAGGCGTATGCACATGATCCATAGTGAGAATAAGTGGATGTTTAGAAAATCCAAATTTCGTTATTGTGGTGCTGCTATGTTGTCGTATATTAGAGACTATATATATGATGATATTGGGAGCGTTCGTATAAGTAATGCTGGATACATTAGTATAAGTCATCGTGCTAGGGGGAGGAGAAAATGAAGCCGGGCCAAGCAGTGGTGAAGGTAGCAGAGGGGATGACGGATTCATGAGTGTCATGTTGTCACAATTTGACAAAATGCACAAAATGATAGGCAAGATGAAGAAGAACATCAACCTCTGCAATGCCAAGATTGACCACATTATGACGAAGAAGCAAAAGGCTTCATTCACGGCTTTCATGGATGCACGTAAGGACGTGGAGGAAGATGAAGACGAATACGAAGATGAAGATGAGGAAGAAGCAGATGAAGATGATCAAGAGGAAGATGAAGAAGCTGAAGACGAAGAAGATGAAGAAGATGGAGAAGATGGAAACGAAGAAGATGAAGACGAAGAAGATAAAGAAGATGATGAAGCATTAGAAGTGAGAGCAAAAAAGAAAAATGATAAGTTGTAGTTCACTATTAATTCATTCATTTGCAGTACATTATATGTTGTTCAGCTACGTTTTAGGAAGATTGTATCCAACTTCTAATGTATGTGTTTTGCCCTTTTTATGTGTACAAGTTTTAGAAAAATTGAAGACTTCATGTTTGGAAATTTCATATAATCATTTGCATAAACAGGATGAAATATGGGTTGGGATTAATCTGTAGTTTTCATTATTGTGAAATATAGTTTAAATATTTTTTTCATAGTGTATAATTTTTTTTACGAAAATCCATCTAATAATTTGTAAAAGTTGTATGTTGTTCGGAAAAATTATAATGAAACTATTATTAACTAAATATGCATATTGTATAAATTGGAAGAAAATAATCAAACAATTATTAACTAAATGCGAATTTTTAATTTTTTACCGGACGCCACATCCGGGCGCAAAGGATACGTCCGGATGTGGCATCCGAATGTGGCCTGTAGTCGTCCGGATGTGGCGTCCGGTTAAAAACAGGCCACATCCGGTCCGGTTTTAAAATAAAAAAACTCGGAAAATGCATGTAAAATAAAAATGTTGGTTTCAAATCAATTTTTAATAGTTGGTTCTAAAATATGCTTATGTAATATTCGGTTTGACTACAATATCTCCGCTTCCACAATATGCATATGTAATTAATAATGACATATACATTGTTTAGGAAAAATTGGTAAAAAAAATGTTAAGATTCATATAGTAGTTAAGGCACCGGACACAAATCCAAATACATTGTTTAAACATTTTACACGTAATATTGCTTTGTGTACATTATAACATGCATATTTAGATAATAATAGTTCAATTTATTTTAGGCAAATTTTTTTTAATGTAGTAATAATAACAAGTAAACTGTTTAGGCAAAATTTGTAAAACAATACTTAAGATTGAATTAGTAGTTAAGGCAACTGACAGAAATTCAAATACGTTGTAAAAAATATTGGTTCTCTTTCATTTTTAGTTAATAATAGTCCTCTTTCATTCACATTTGTTTGCATTCAATGTCCTCCCAAATGTCCATGTGTACCACATGTCGGACGGCGTGGAATTCTTTTTGATCTACGAGGTATTACATCTACATGTTCACGCACTTCATCTACATGTTCAACAACTTCATGTATATATTTTTCAACTTCATCTACATGAACGTTCACATTAATGTCGACATCGTTCATCTCTTTGGGAACGGTTGCACACGTATCCTCGTAAGGGAATGGAATGGCAGAAATATCACGATAGAGGTTGTCGGAAGCTATGGACACTTCTACATTTGATGTGCTGTCCATTGGAGTGTGAAAATGTGACGATGTGCCGGGCTGCAAGACATCAACAATCCGCGTATCATTATCTGGTCGTGGTTTTTTTCTCTGTCTACCACCCTGCCTACCAGTATGAAAACTTCGGCGAGCTCTCGGTACTCGACGCATGTCAAAACTAGCCGTACTACATTCCGATAACTGTGATGGGCGGATTTGAAGACGATATTCGTTACGAACATTTTGCATTGCATCCCACGTGTATTCCATTATTTCTCTAGCAAATGCATTGTTGGAACCATCTTCATTAGTTGAGTGCATGTTATCCAATGCCATATAATGCATCCTCGTCACCATGTCCATCTAGTTCAAAAAGTAATATTAGAAATGTTAATATGTAAGGAAAAAATGGTTAGACAAACGCTTAAGAAATCTTACCAAATACTCCGATGTACCACCATCACCCTGAAACCCACTCTGACCGTTACTGTTTGTAACTGGATTTCTGATGTAAATCACAGTCCGCTGCTTATACCATTCCATGTACTCAATAGAAGGATATGTAACATCATCAGCCAGCTCACCGGCCTCTATTGATTCTTCGCACATAACGAAATGACTAAAATAAGGACGATGTACTACGACCCAGTTACAACTGCCTCTTCCGCGGCGGTCCATTTTATGTAATTCTGCATGATTCTCCAACAATCTAGGGACCGGAATGGGCTGATACCTGCCAAATTGCCGGAGAACTCTATTAGGCATGTGCGGTTCAACAATCCCCCAGCAAATAAGATACGTAACTGCCCGCCATATTTCTCTGCCATCGCTACAATATTGAGGAAGCTGAACTAGCAGTTCGTCCGTGTATGGCATTCAAATAAACTACAATTTAACAACCGGCAAATACTTAAACACATTTGTTATAAAATTATATATATCAATACAAAATCATACATACATTACCTCCTCGAACCGTAAACTAGTCAATTGGTCACGATAGATGGACAATACATGCATAGACATGTTTGACAAATCGAATCCAACGTTCCACCTGAAACTTAAATTGTCAAATTTTTAATGATGTAGATGATTGAAAATAAAAAAGCACACAAGATATAACAATTATATTATAATTGATTTCCATAGGACCTTTAATGATAATCTATACAAAATATACCTCGAGAGATGCTAGCGAAATCCTTGAGCGAGGTTTAATCGACCAACAAGCCGCACACGTGTCCGGCCTCTAACGGTAATCCACATGAACTTATTTTGGGATCCTCGAATGATTGATTTTAACATTAGGTTAATAAGCTAGATCCCTCTAAAACAACACTTTAGAAATCTAATAAGAAAAACCCTTTTTCTTATTTGCGTGATTTCTTATTGAGAGAGTTGTGTTGTCTTGACCTAACATTAAGCATCTATATATAATAATACAGCCTTCCAAAAAGGTTATCTTGTCAAACAAGAAATGAATTATTACCAAACTCAATTCACTTTCCAAAAGTGAACAAGAGTATAATAGATGCCATAATTATCATATAATTATGTAAATCATTTTAACCCAAGAAGTAATTCTATTGTGTGTGACCCTTTAGGTTCCTAATCACTTGGCAATAAATATAAATAATAATCTTAGAATTAAATTGGCTTTTGTACAAAACCAACATCACCAATGTTGTGTTTCGAAATGGAACAGTATTAGCTGTGCGTATTCTCAACTTATTTTTCATATAATTTTGTTGCTATTTTACTTTCTAAAACTATATATGATATTGAAGGGTTATTCAATTAATTCTTTTGAGTTGAATAGGACACAATTCCCAGTTGTATACGGAGTTGATGCTTCAACAACATGTGACGACTCTGTAGCCGGGTAAACATTATGTTATCAAAGATTCAAATTCATCAATTGATGATTTATTAGTAATATTGAATAAAAATTTGTTTTGAATTTTAGGCATTGTATTTCTTATTGTTTGGATAAAAAGTTAGTGACGGGGAAGATTTTACTTTGCAAGTTTGACATTTCAAATTCTGAAGACATACTCAAATCAAAAGGAGCTCTTGGATTAATAGCAGATCGATTTTGGGAAGAGGATACTTCGCATGTTTTTCCCTATCCTACATCAATTTTAAATGATGATCAACAATTTGATATCGCAATCAGCTATTATAACTCTACTAAGTAAGCGCCTTGTTTATTTGCAAGAGTTTATACACTGCATGCCTTAATTTTCTTATGAGATTTCAAATTTATCAAAACTTCAGTTAAACAGGTCATATGTAAAACATGGTTTGTATATAAAATGACAAATTAATTACCGTTAAAATCATGATTTTAATTTTCTATTACTTTTATCAATCGTTGAAATCACGATTAACTCTCTGTTGCATATATGAATTCGCTTGTACGAAGGTATTACTTTATGACCATTCTTCCAATTTTACTAATTCCTATATTCTTCTTCCATATAGAAATCCCAAGATGAGCATATTGAAAAGTGTAGCAACAACCGATTTGAATGCTCTACGAGTTGCCCACTTCGCTTCAAGAGGGCCGAATATCACAACTATACAAATCCTTCTAAAACCCTTTAATAACTATATACACCAACAACAAGATCAACTAATCCAACATCGTTTTCATTCAAAATATCTATTACAATTTCCTACTATCTTTATACAACTACAAAATCCACAAAATTAGCTTTCTTCTCTTTTAGTCATCCCCAAAACCTGTACACGAAATCTTAGAATCTGCAAAAATAACGATAACAGTGGTATGAGCAAAACTATGCTCAGTAAGTAGTTAAGCTATTCCTCTATTGGATTGAGCACTTTATATATATAATATATGTTCTCAAAACATCATTTAACACATGAAAACCGACATTGGAAAAAAAACATTTCAAATCCACACACACACATACATATAGCAAGTGGCATAATCATTAATCAAACATTCTCAAGTACGTTGAGTACTTGTCATCATTTATCAACATTTCACATTTAGCTCATGAATCATTCAATTCACTCTTGGGTCAAAATACTGGATCCAGCCCTAACTTTTATAACCCGTTAGGTAGGCCAAACAAAGGGGTTCCTAGCTACTATAACTCGCTAGGTGGGCCATAATCAATTAGTTGGAACATGTTCCCCCCAATCGTTCATTAAACATTCAAGAGCTCAAAACATTTCAAATTAATTCAAATCATTTCACAAACACTTTACATTCACAAAAGCCACTGCATACTTTTCATATTCCTCAAATTCATAATCTTATTCATGCTCAAACCATTTTGATATAATAACATAATCAATTCTCAATAATAGATTTCATCAAACGTTTATAAACATAAAGGAATACCAAAACCACTTACCTTAGCCAAGTATCTAATATAGCCCTTAATTCTAAGATTTCCTCCACTTATTTACTTCACTTTCCTATAAAAACATATACCCAAGACAAAAGAACAATCAAAATAGAGCTTAATAACTCTTATTTCCTTAGAACTCTAAAACTCTCATACATATTGTTTCCATAAGCTTTCTTCAACCACCTATTCCACAATTTGACTTAAATTCCTAAATTTGTGTTCTATACTTAATCAATGGATGCTAAAATCCTTAGATAGGTGTTCTTGAGTTTACATGATCAAACCCATATTCTATTACAACAAAATTTCAAACCCTTACCACTCTATAACACTAAATAAGGAAATTAACTTGCATAATTAAGTAAGAGAGTTTCCTTACCTTATTTAGAATAGAATTTGAGTGAGAAGGCTTCCTTGTTCCTCCTTTAATCCACTCTCTCCTCTTGCCCTAGTTAAGATTACAAATAGGGAAATATGAATAAGAGGAAGAAGGAAGAAAATATGAGGAAGAAGAATGAAGACTAAAGTCTTGCAAAGATGGGTTTAAGACCAAATTTTCCAATTTTGCAAAATAACCCCTGTAGTTTCATTTATTTATTAATTGGTCCTCAATAGAAATTCACAAATATTACATTCTACCCTCCTTATAGGAAGTTTCGGCCTCGAAACTTAAAGTACCTTGTTCTTTAAACAAATGTGGATATTTTTCTTTCACTTCTTCTTTCAACTCCCACGTTGCTTCACGAGGGGTATGATTGGACCACTGTACCTTCACATAGGGAATTGTTCTTCGTCTCAACACTTGATCCTTTCGATCCACAATTCTTAGTGGAAATTCCCTATATGATAAACCCTCTTGGACTTCCAACGGTTCCACTTCTATCTCATGATTAGGATCGGAGATATACCGCCTTAATTGGGACACGTGGAAGACATTATGTTCTCTTGACAAAGATGGTGGCAAAGCGAGTCTATATGCAAGATCTCCAATTTTCTCCAATATCTCAAACGGTCCAACATAACGTGGACTCAACTTCCCACTTTTGCCAAAACGCATAACTCTTTTACTATGCGATACACGAAGATACGCTTTTTCTCCACATTGAAACTCTAAAGGTCTTCTCTTGGTATCCGCCCAACTCTTTTGCCTATCTTGAGCAGTTTTCAAATGATCTCTAATCAGTGAAACCTTTTCAATTGTCACTTGCACCAAATCTGGTCCCATAATGCTTTTCTCACCAATTTCATCCCAACAAATAGGTGATCTACATTTCCTCCCATACAATGCTTCATAAGGTGTCATCCCAATACTAGCATGGAAACTGTTGTTATAAGCAAATTCAATGAGAGTCAAATAATCGACCCAACTGCACTTGAAATTAATGACACATGCTCTCAGCATATCCTCAAGTGTTTGAATGGTTCTTTCTGACTGAACCATCTGTTTGAGGATGAAAAGCTGTGCTAAGCGTCACTTGAGTCCCCATTACTCGATTAAAACTCTCCCAAAATCGAGATGTAAATCTTGGATCCCGATATGAGACAATACTGACTGGCACACCATGCAAACGGATAATATTATCCATGTACATACTGACTAACTGATCCATGGTAGCGGTGGATCGCATGGGTAAGAAATGAGCACTCTTAGTCAGTCTGTTCACAATTACCCATATGGTGTCTTGACTTGTCTTTGTCTCGGCAAACCACAAACAAAGTCCATAGTTACATGTTCCCATTTCCAAACTGGTATTTCTAATGGTTTCAACAGTCCCCCAGGGCGTTGATGTTCAGCTTTGACTTGTTGACATACCAAGCACTTGGAAACAAACTCAGCAACTTCTTTCTTCATACCATTCCACCAAAAGTTCCTTTTCAAGTCTTTATACATTTTGGTGCTTCCTGGATGAATAGAGAATTTGGAATTATGTGCTTCCTTCAGAATTTCCTTCTTCAAATCGGAATCATTGGGCACACATAACCTACTTCGAAACCATAAACTTCCATCATCATGAAGTTGAAAATCGGATTGTGGGCATCCTTTAATCTGATCTTCCTTCTTCTTCAATTAAACATCATTGGCCTGAGCAACTTTAATTCGCTCAAGTAGTGAAGGTTGTGCCACTAAAGTTGCTAGAATTCCATCGGTTGAGTCAATCACCTCGATTTCTAGTTTCTCAAACTCATAAATCAACTGATTCTGTTGAGTCAACAATGATGCCAGTGTTCCTGAAGACTTTCTACTCAAAGCATCTGCTACTCTGTTTGCCTTACCGGGATGGTATTTAATATCCAAATCATAATCGTTCAACAATTCTAACCATCGCCGTTGCCTCATATTCAACTCCTTCTGAGTAAACAAATACTTCAAACTCTTATTATCTGTAAATATCTCACATTTTTTGCCATACAGATAATGTCTCCAGATTTTCAAAGCAAACACTACAGCTGCCAATTCAAGATCATGGGTCGGGTAATTCTGTTCATACTTCTTTAATTGGCGAGAGGCATATGCAATAACCCGACCATTTTGCATTAACACACATCATAAGCCATGTTTAGAAGCATCACTATACACTGTGAATCCTTCCGACTCAGATGGAAGTGTAAGCACTGGTGCAGAAATCAATTTCCTCTTCAACTCTTGAAAACTGTTCTCACAAGCTGCTGTCCATTCAAACTTCACTCTTTTCTGAGTCAATTGAGTCAAAGGTATTGCAATAGATGAAAATCCCTCAACGAATTTCCTATAGTATCCCGCCAAACCTAGGAAACTCCGAACCTCTGTTACATTGGTCGGTTGAGGCCAATCTTCAATTGCCTCTACCTTATTCGGATCAATTGTTACACCAACTTCAGATATCACATGACCCAAGAAAGCAACGCTTTTTAGCCAAAATTCACATTTGCTAAACTTGGCAAAGAGTCTCCTCTATCTTAGAATTTGTAACACTATCCTCAAGTGCTCGACGTGTTCTTCTTCAGTTTGAGAATAGACCAATATATTATCAATGAACACAACCACAAATTTGTCAAGTTGAGACCTAAAAACCCTGTTCATCAAATCCATGAAAGCGGCAGGGGCATTGGTTAGTCCAAAAGGCATAACAAGAAATTCATAATGCCCATACCTCGTTCTAAAAGCACTATTTGAGATATCCTCTGACTTAATTTTTAACAGGTGGTACCCTGAGCGCAAATCAATCTTCGAGAAGACTCGAGCTCCCTTAAGTTAATCAAATAAATCATCAATTCTCGGTAGTGGGTACTTATTCTTGATAGTAATCTTGTTTAACTCCCGATAATCGATGCAAAGTCTCAAACTCCCATCCTTCTTCTTCACAAATAACACCGGAGCACCCCACGGAGACACACTAGGTCGAATAAACTTAAGGTCCAATAACTCTTGTAATTGGACTTTAAGTTCTCATAGTTCCGCCGGTGCCATTCTATACGGAGCTTTAGAAATTGGTGCTTCCCCAGGCATCACATTAATCTCAAACTCAATTTCACGATCTGGTGGAAGCCCTGGCAATTCCTCGGGAAACACATCAAGAAATTCTTGCACTACCGGAATGTCGTTCAACTTCACACCCTCTTTCTTGGTGTCAATCACATTTGCCAAATAACCCACACAACCTTTTCGAAGGGCTTTCCAAGCTTGCATAGCGGATATTATCGGAGTTGCACATTTGACTTGTTTCTCCATGCCTCCTTGAAATGAGAATTCCTCTTTTCTCGGAATACAAAACTTAACCTTCTTACCCCGACAATCCACACAAGCATAATTGTTGGTTAACCAATCCATGCCCAAAATCACATCAAAATCCTTCATGTTTATTTGGATTAGATTTGCCTTAAGTTCCTGCCCATCAATTCTTACATGAAAATTTCTATGCACAAGGTTTGAACTAATAACCTTCCCTCCCGGGGTAGCTACACGGTAAGATTCTCTAAGATATTCCGGCTCAGAGTTCAATTTACTAACACATCTTTTTTATATGAAAGAATGAGAAGCCCCACAATCAAATAAAACCACAACAGGTACTGAATTTATCATTATAGTACCTGTAACAACATCCTCTGACGTTTCAGCCTCTGATTGGGTCAAAGCAAAGACAAGGGTGATGACGGGTTGGTTTTGTCTTGTCGAGGAGTGGGACACTCATTAACCTTGTGTCCAAACTTGCCACACCCGAAACACGCTCCAGTCTTCCATCGGTATTCTCCTAGATGAACACGGTGGCAGACATCACATTATTTCTTAAACCCTGTCTGAATGGGTGGCTGTGATGGTCCACGCCTTTTGTTCATGAATTGGCTTCCGCCGGGTTGTCTTGATCCTTGACCTTGGCTTGGCATTGGTCGAGATCTCTTGGCCCGAAATTCGGTGTCCCCTCTTTTGAGATCCGCCTCAATCCCAATGCATCTCTTGAATGAGTCCTCGTAACTATTTGAGGGAATGGAAGATAATCGAGCTCGAATGCGTCCTTGCAATCCTTCCTCAAACCTGAGTAGCTTTAAGCTATCATCCGCCATCACCGTTGGCACATAGCGCCCCAGTGCATTGAACTTTCCAGCGTACTCCACCACAGACATATTCTCCGTCTGTTTCAAGTGGAAGAATTGTCTCTGTTTCTCACTACGGATAGAGTCCGGAAAGTAGTGCTTTAGGAAAACACTTTTGAATGTTTTCCAATCCAAGGGTTGTCCCTCACGAGTGTAAGCTGGGGCAGTTCCTTTCCAACACAACTCTGCATCTCCAACTAGGAAAGGAATGACGACTTTTGGCTTCACCTCCTCGGGGACCTCCAAGACATCAAAGTTGGCCTCTAACTCATGAAGCCACTTCTCAGCTCTCTCTGGATCCGGACCACCATAAAAAACCGGCATGTTTGCCTTCTTCAAGTTCTCATAATGAGTCTTGCTACCGGTCATTTGTTGGCGTTGACGGCTCTCTTGTTCTTGTTGCAACCGATGTTGGTTTTGCATGATTTGAGCCATCATACCAAAGGCGGCGGTGAACTCCGGTGGCATTGCCAAAGTGGTCGTACTTGTTGTCGGTGGATCATTGGATGACTCACCCCCTGTAGCCATTCTATTGGTTAAGGGTTGAGGCGTACGAGTCATCAAGTCTTCCTCCGTGTTTGCTCCTTCACTGTCGCCATCCACATGGCTATCTACTATCACAATATTGGGATTTTCTTCACTACCACTGTTTTGTGCCATAATCCTATAATAAAAGATCAATCAACATTCATTTCACACTTGCACAATGTCATACATAATGGCACAAACGGTTTGGAAAATGAAAATTGAAAACAGTTGAGCAAAAATAGGATCGGACGCACTGTTCAAACTTTCGGACGTCCGAAACTTAGGTTCGGACGACCCCTAGCGTCCGAAAGTACCGTCTGAAAGTTTGTGCAAAATGAGGCCATTCTGAAAAATAGGTTCGAACGACCTCACTAAACTTTCGGCCGTCCGAAACATAGGATCGGACGACCCCCCTATGTTTCAAATGACCGTCCGAAACTTTGTGCAAAATACAGCCTTTCTGAAAAATAGGTTCTAACGGCTCTGAGGAGTTTTGGCTGTCCAAAACTATTGCGACCAATTTTGGCATGCTCTCTATAGAATGGGTTCGGACGACTCCTCAGGTCTAAAAGGGCGTCCGAAACTCAGTTTTCAAACCTAACGACTAGTTTTTGAACTTTCAATGTTTTAAACCTATTTCATCTCTCATATGTACCTATTGTATTCAACTTACTCTCTGATACCACTAAATGTCACGCCCCGAATTCAACATGACACGGCCACACCTTTGGAAACCGACTCCAAACGTGCGAAGCCTCCTGTTCACAACTTAATATACCAACAGTATATATATACATTTCCATCTCGGCCACACCTAAATAACACATGATATGTACTCTCCTCAAATGCACATTTCCAACGAGGACATTCTAACCTATATTTCAATATAGTGCACATCTTTTATCAACCAAGCATGATATAAACGACTTATAACAAAATGACGTCATTTAATATCACAACTATACAAATCCTTCTAAAACCCTTTAATAACTATATACACCAACAACAAGATCAACTAATCCAACATCGTTTTCATTCAAAATATCTATTACAATTTCCTACTATCTTTATACAACTACAAAATCCACAAAATTAGCTTTCTTCTCTTTTAGTCATCCCCAAAACCTATACACGAAATCTAAGAATCTGCAAAAATAACGATAACAGTGGTATGAGCAAAACTATGCTCAGTAAGTAGTTAAGCTATTCCTCTATTGGATTGAGCACTTTATATATATAATATATGTTCTCAAAGCATTATTTAACACATGAAAACCGACATTGGAAAAAAAACATTTCAAATCCACACACACATATACATATAGCAAGTGGCATAATCATTAATCAAACATTCTCAAGTACGTTGAGTACTTGTCATCATTTATCAACATTTCACATTTAGCTCATGAATCATTCAATTCACTCTTGGGTCAAAATACTGGATCCAGCCCTAACTTTTATAACCCATTAGGTAGGCCAAACAAAGGGGTTCCTAGCTACTATAACCCGTTAGGTGGGCCATAATCAATAAGTTGGAACATGTTCCCCCCAATCGTTCATTAAACATTCAAGAGCTCAAAACATTTCAAATTCATTCAAATCATTTCACAAACACTTTACATTCACAAAAACAACTGCATACTTTTCATATTCCTCAAATTCATAATCTTATTCATGCTCGAACCATTTTGATATAATATCATAATCAATTCTCAATAATAGATTTCATCAAACGTTTATAAACATAAAGGAATACCAAAACCACTTACCTTAGCCAGTATCCAATATAGCCCTTGATTCTAAGATTTCCTCCACTTATTTACTTCACTTTCCTATAAAAACATACACCCAAGACAAAAGAACAATCAAAATAGAGCTTAATAACTCTTATTTCCTTAGAACTCTAAAACTCTCATACATATTGTTTCCATAAGCTTTCTTCAACCACCTATTCCACATTTGACTTAAATTCATAAATTTGTGTTCTATACTTAATCAATGGATGCTAAAATCCTTAAATAGGTGTTCTTGAGCTTACATTATCAAACCCATATTCTATTACAACAAAATTTCAAACCCTAACCACTCTATAACACTAAATAAGGAAATTAACTTGCATAATTAAGTAAGACAGTTTCCTTACCTTATTTAGAATAGAATTTGAGTGAGAAGGCTTCCTTGTTCCTCATTTAATCCACTCTCTCCTCTTGCCCTAGTTAAGATTACAAATAGGGAAATATGAATAAGAGGAAGAAGGAAGAAAATATGAGGAAGAAGAATGAAGACTAAAGTCTTGCAAAGATGGGTTTAAGACCAAATTTTCCAATTTTGCAAAATAATTTATTTATTTATTGGCCCTCAATAGAAATTCACAAATATTACAATCTGTTTGTAGGTAATCTCAGTACTTAAATTTATTTTTGCTATCATTGGTCTTTGGAATTCCTTCCAAAATAGTGAGGTAAATATTGGATCCCTATTTGATACTATACTTATAGGAACATTATGAGATCTTACAATTTGATTAGTGTAGAGGTGAACCAAGCTATATATCTTTTCCTACTTTGTATTTAGTAATTAGAAAGTCAGTCAAAAAAAAATTTTTTCCCAATAATCCTCTTTCACCCATATAGTATCATTTATATCTTCAATTCTTGGTACACTGTCAATAAATTGTCTAAAAATTTTCTCCCATCTCCATGTAGGTATATTGAATAGTTATAGAAGTCTTTCGAATCTCTAATGTTCATTTTCAACTTTCTAGCATATCACAATTTCAACTATTTGCCTCTTCATTCCATTCCATCAATAATGTGTTTATAAATTCATATATACTTTTGTACTTCTTAGGTGGATTGAAAACTGAAAGTTGTGTGTTTCTTTAATAATTCTATTCCCAAATATTCATTTTTGGGTATGCACAATCATTTGTCCTTTTATATGTTTCCTAATCTTGAATCCTAGAGATATCTTATCCTCAATTCTTCTTTTTATTCTTCATCCATGCCTTATTTTACTTTGATTTTGTCTACCAAGCTCGACCATAAGGTAATAAATTTAATATCTCTTCTATTGAATCAAATTCTTGCGCCCTTAATTCTTCCATTTATTGCGCTAACATAATAACCACGTACTAGGTCACTATTCCTTTACATTAAGTGTTGGTTACCTTATTAGTTTTTTTTTTTTTGACAGTACTATTTTTCTTTTCAGTTCATAATCTTTAATCAATTTTCACTATTTCTTTTGTCTCATATTGGATTCCTTTAAATATATAACAGTACTTTAAGTTATTATGAGAGGTAGATATTTCATATGATGTCATGTACGGGATATCTAAAAAAAATAATACTTTTCTTTTAACTAGTGACTAGTGCAATTAACTCCCAAAATATAACTAGGATAATTTCGCTTTTACGGTTTCAATTGTTTAGAAGCAAATGCAATGACTTGTATTAACACATATTTTAAATTATCCCTAAATACATCACTATAAACAATAAACTTTTCTTTTAGTAAGGAAATACCAAAATCGACATTGAAATCAATTTCTTCTTTAACCATCAAAAACTTTCTTCTCATGTCCATGGATATTCAAACTTAACTATCTTTTGTATTAACTTAGTTAAAGATATAGGAATTTTTGAGAAATCCTTCATAAGTTACAATAATAAATAGATAATTCCAAAACTTCTTACATTGAAAACTTTTGTTAAGGTTGGCTAATTTTGACGTATTTTTAATTTTTCTCATGTCAACTAATAGTCCCTTAACTATATGTTCCAAGAATGTTACACTTTTCAAACGAAATTTACACTTCCTAAATTTTAGCATATAATAAATTTTTTTTCGAACACTTTTCTTAGATGTCTTCAATAAATCTCTTCATTAGGCGTGTATATCAAAATATTTCCTATAAATACAATTATATACTTATCCAAATACTGTTTCATATCTCAATCCATTAGATTCATAAAAGCTCTAGAAGCATTAGTCAATCCTACGTGTATCACCAAAATTCGTAATTCCTATATCTCGTACTTGATGCACTCTTTAGTACATCTTCAGGATTTATCCTTAATTGGTAATATCTTGACCACAAATATATTTTGAAAAATATTTTGACTCATTTTAATTGACAGAATAGATCATCTAGCATTACAAATTCTTACTCGATCAAAACCTTAAACTTCAAGTTTTTTTTTTAAACAAAATAGGTGCGCCTAGAGCAAAATATTCCATCCAATAAATTTTTGTATCTAAAAGCCCTTGTAATCGCTACTTTAACTCTTCAATTCTAAAGGGCATTTTATGTAGTGCTTTCGAAATTAATTTTCTTATTAATTTGAATATACTTCAAAATCAATTTCTGCCTCTTTGTTAATCCTTATAATTTTCTAGGGAATACTTTCACAAATTCATTTACTATTAGAAAATTTTTATTAATTAATTTTTTATTTTTTATTTTATTTTTACCTCATTAGTTTCATTCATGTGCTAAGTATCCTTCACAAATTTTTTTTTTTGTATAACTTTGAAAACGATTCTTTAAACTTCATCACCTTATAGTTCTCATCTCCAATATTTTGCAAGTGAGGACTCTCCTAATATGTCAACTTTATGGTTGTTATTCATCCCTAAAATATTCATTTTCCATTTCAACCCTTATTAAAATTACTAATTTTCCTCAAAGCTTTCCTTCTAAGTTTTTTTTTCTAACATGAAGTCTTATTAAAACAAACAGTAGCTTTACTCACTCAAATCTAAATTTCAAATTTTTGCCATTTCCTTTCATACCGTACTAATATAATAAGAACTAAAATTAAAATACTTATACTTTGTCATATAATACAAAGTCTTTATCACGTCCTCAAAATAGTAGGCTTACAAGTTTCTATTCCAAAAACCAAAGAATCTTTCTCTCTGATACCACTAAATGTCACGCCCCGATTTTCGAGGATACCGAAACACGCCGTAATCTCAAGATTTAGTTTCCATAATCTTGAGATCACAAGGCACATCTTCCTGTCATTACTCATTAATAACATAAAACTAATACCTTAATAATCATCCTTACAAAAATAGTAATTAATAATTATCCCTCATAAATACTCAAAGCATAGTCATGGGTCTAAAACCCATAAATTTATTCATATGTTCCTATACTAAGTACTTGATCTTTTCATCCTTTACCATTCCCAAATCCCTGTCTCGTCCTTATCTACTCCACCAACTTCATATGTAAAATATTATATATATTTATATATATAGAAGAATGAGCGAATCGCCCAGCAAGTAAACCCTAGATCATTTAAACTAGTAATACTTCAAAATAATATCCTTTCAATTAAACATTTAATCAGACAAACAACCATCAATAATTGTCTTACGTCATAACCTTAACTTATTCATTACTTCATATGATTTTACATTCATACACATACATACACACACACACACACATATATTATTTACGTGAAACATCTTAATGAATGAGAAACCATGACATAACATGTATTCACAGCTTACTGAGTACTCAGCCTAGCTGTATTCCCGCTAGGTCGGCCATTAGACCCTTAGGCCATATACATGACATACATAGATCCCCCTTGAGTCGAGAATCTTCATTACATAATTAAATTTCCCTTGAGTCGAGGATTAATTATGCCATGACATACATATTCGGAATACGTGTTCCTACCGTTAGGACATGTAATCCATAGAATCATTCATTGAGTTGAGATCACGTATAATATGTAGTGCGTTACTTAATTAGGAAATATATAAAGAACAAGTTAATTTAAAAGAACTATTTATTCTTGTTAAAAATGTGTACGTTGTGAACCAAACCTCAAATTGTTTCCACAATATAAGCCTCATCATAAATTTTCCAAAGTTCTTTACATAAAAATTAATCTTTATCCTCTATGTATGTTTTAAAATAAAACATGTTAAGTATTAATATTTTGTAAAACAAAACTTCCATGGTCTTAGAATGAGCACAAAACAGTATTTCATAAAACAATTTATGTTTTCATGATCACGTAATAATTATTTACAATCACATAATTATTGCAATTAATTACAATCAGTATAATTAACCCAATTTCATGGACACATATTGACCACTTGAACATACTGTATAAACTCCGAATTTTCAAAATCATCAAATATATACATATATAGCATATAAAAATCTTCATGATTACTTAATGACCACACAAACACATATACGTATATATCATTTAAAATTACTTCATCATTACTTAATGATTACATATATACATATACCGCATTTAAAATTTCTGCATGATTATTTAATGATTACATATATACCAATATAGTATTTCAAATTTCTTCATGATTACTTAATGGTCTCAGAATCATAACCTACGGTCACATCATGTTAATATTATTCAAATTTCTTCATGATCACTTAATGATCTCGGAATCATTACTTACGGTCACATCATGTTAATATTACTTGTTTCATGCCTTTCAGTTATCAAAATACTCATAATAAATTACTATCATGTTCTGTTCCGCATGCGTTCAGTCTTAAAAGAGTGGATTTCTAAATCTTTAACCACTCAAGACACATGATCAATAAATCTTAATGTAACTCGTACTATATATTAAGATAATTTGAAAAGATTTAAGGATTTATAATTATAGAAGGGATCTAGAATTTACTTACTGGTTATTGTGGTTGCTATTAGCCTTTCCTCTTGCTCCAAAAGTTTTTACGTGATCTTTCTGATGTATATAAGGGTCCTATTTATAGTGTTTGATTAGGCTTTACATGTACCAGTTTCCTTATACATAAAGTATTCTATTCCTATTTTTTAGCCTTGTTTCTCTAGGGTTTACATATGTTAGATTCCTTGTACATAAAGTATTCTGTTCCTTTTCTTGTACGTAACGTATTTTATTTTCTTTTATTTTAGATATTAAATTTTCAACAAATTTGTATCTTATTCTATTTCTTTTAAATAATTCCCTAAGAAACTTAAAACTATTTAATTTCTCACGTATCTTTATCACTATAAGCATAACCTATTAAATAATATCCTATATAAAATAATATATAGATATTTTAATTTTTCTAAAATCTGGGTATTACACTTTTCTCTCCTAATTTTTCGTTAGAAAATAATATGATTTGTTTTCCCTCCCCCTGCCCCTCGACCACTTTTGATTCATAATAATTTCAAATGACCCAATTTGATATCCAAGATTTCAATTTATGATCAACATAAGATAATTGACATTTTTCTTCTTTGATAAAAGTTGTTTCATGTGTAACACATTTTTATTAGTGGGCAACGTTGTACTATTTCTCTAATAATAAGCAATAGTCTTCTTTTTTTTACAATGAAAAAAAAAACCGTGACAACTTCATAAAACAGAAGTTTCAAAGTGAAGGTTTTATTTTTTATTGTGTGAAAATGGAAACTTCTAGTTTTATATTAGAGAAAATAGTAGGAAATTGATCACTAACAGACATGTACTAAAAGCGTGATAAATTTTGTCAATCAAAAAATAAAATACATAAATTATCTTATATATATTGGTTAAAAATTGAAACAGTGATGACCCAATTGAGTAGTTAAAAATCATTAAGAACCAAAAGAATCAATACTTAAAACTTTGGAGAGGCCAAAATCATAATTTTTTTTCTTTTTCTTTTTCATTTCGTAGTAATGGAAAATTTTACTCCAACCAGTTTGTTTTTTAATGACAATGTGCTAAACGAAAAATTCCATTTTGCTCGTATACAGCTTGGCAAATGAATGCTACTGGCACAAAATTACAAGATTCTGAGTTCTCTTATGGAGCGGGACATCTTGATCCAGCAAAAACTATAAATCCAGGAATTTTGTACGAAACCTCTCAAGAAGAATATATTAAACTGATTTGCAGCTTGAAGCTTACCTCATTAAGAACCAATAAAATATTTGGATATAACAATTCATGTAGTGATGTAGTTCCATTAGGACCAAATGATTTGAATTACCCCTCCATGACCGCTAAAGTTAACGGCAATGGAGCATTTATGGTGGAGTTCCCAAGAAGAGTTACAAATGTTGGTCTCGCTGATTCAGCATACAAGGCCACAGTCACTAGTGATCTGTTGTACAATATTGCTGTGGTGCCTAACATTCTCTCGTTTAAAATGTTGAATGAAGAGAAATCTTTCGTAGTGACAGTCACTGGAGAACTTAAAACCAGTATGATATCTGCTTCGCTTGAATGGTATGATGGCATTCACATTGCTCGAAGACCAATAGTTGTGTACCAAATGGAACAGTGGGATTAATTCGCTTTCACTATATTAATGGCACTATATTCTTGCTTTATATATATATTTGGAAATAGATGACAATATTTTAAACCAGATGATTTTATCATAGAGCTGATACCTTACATGACAACATTCGAAAGAATCTTGCCACAAAACCTAGGAAAAGATTTTCTTTTTCCTTTCACCAGACCCCCAATATACAAGGAGCTCAACCCATTGACCAACAAATTAAAGCATATATATATGTGTATATATATTTTTTGTCTTGAAAATTATATTTTCGTTAAGGGCTCTAAATAGTATGGTAATCTCCCTGATTATTTTCTTTTTTTAAATATCATTTCTTTTTTTTTTAACACATTATCACAAGATGACCATTTGAGATTATGGTTTTGAGCAAAACCTTCGAGAATGCGTTCAAATTTCATAATTGGAGCCAATTGTTTCAAAATCTTTGACTATGCAAAAGAAGGAACTGTTGTCTTTAAAAGGACAAAATCACTCCAATGGTTCAATTGTAAGTTATTAAAAAAGTTTTAACATAATAAGTTTAAAAAGTTTTAAAATGAGGACTCTTAATAATGTGCAAACCCTTGTTCATCGTCTTTTACTTTTGCCATCTTCACTCTTTTGTTTTGTTCCTTTTTGTAGGCCTTTTCTCTATAGGTGTTGAGTCATCATTGTCACGTTGTTTCTCTGTTTGAAATATTCATGATAAATAATATATTATTCAATGCTTGATTTAATAAGAATTTGCTTACTAAACATATAATAACTACTTAGATGACACAAACAAGGGAAGAAAAAGTATTAAATGCAAATATTATAGCTAGTAATATAGAAAGGTTTTGTTGATATTATAATTCTGGACTTGAAAATGTCCTGGTGTTGATACAATTTCAGTTTTTTCTGAGGTGGAGCGATCATGTCATTCTTTGTTTCGTTTTTTTCCAATCCTTTTGAGTTGCCACTACTTTGTTCACGTGTCAACTTATACGGAGATCCCACTTCATCTTCTCCATAAATGTATAAATGTAGACAAGTGTATATATTTGTGGTGTATTATTTACTTTAGACTTTGCTGATATTTGATTTTAAATATTCATGAATTGTATCCAAAGGAAGTTCTTTATTTTGCAATAATAAAATAAATGTATCGTAGTTTTTTAGTATTCCTGTATTTGGACGAAAAAAATATTTATAATTTAATGGCTAAATTTTAAATAATATATTATTAAATTAATCAAACCTGTTGATTTCATTGTCTGTACTGCTGAGGTAGAAATAATCTTTTCAAGAAGATCACCCAAAACAGTTGCAGCAATAGTACTATTTTGATTAGTCAAATCCTGCTCAACTCAACACCTAATTGTACAGTTTTATTTAATAAATTATAGTTATATTTAAATTTTCAAATAAATTACTAATATTGTTACTTAGAAACATTTATAACTTTTGAAGCATACCTTGGTTCAACTAGTTTTTTTTTTTCGTTATAGAAATTGCATGTAAATTCATAATCATAACTTGTTGCGGTAGAATATAAACATTTTTTTGTAAACCATATACCAATAATTTTTTAGAATGAGAAAGCAACTTTCAATAATATATTCTTAAAAAATAGGAAAAATTAGCACATATTGTACATTCTATTCTAGGTGGTAAAAACTTTATAAACAGAGAAGGAGTATCTTGTAGAATACCTTTCGTGTTGGTAATAGATTATCAACCAACATCATGGTTTGATTCGTTTGCATGAATATCTTGTCATTCAACTGAAGATAGCTTTTTTAATTTGTTGAACATGGTCTCAATTTAGCTTTTCATTTCTGCTAACCCTATAGAAATATTATTATTTTTAATTATTTTTATTTGGCATTCAAATATATCTCAATTATAAAATATTTTATATGAATATGAATATGAATAGCAACAATTTGACAAAAAATATTTACCAGATTTTTATACACATTGCTTCATCAATTGGTAGATCCATAAGAATTGCTGAATTTTTATACGTAGAGTGTGACCCCTATAATTTAATATGAAATATTAAAAAAGGTATATGAATATGATTTTCTAAAGTTTTATAATTGTTGTAAAGGAAAAAATTATAAGAAGATACCACTTTTTATATTTAATATATTCATGCATGCCCAGCATAATAATACTTGACATATATCTTCTATTTATATTCATAAATTATGCAATTAGTTACTTCATATTTTATTTTTAATGGTAAAATTTCTTTTTTTTTTTTTGCAATTTCTTATGAAAACATAAAACTATTATAGTTAAGGTTTCTTTTTGAAATAAAGCACAAATCATTTTGTGACCACATTAAGAAAACATGACATTTTATTATTTGGGGCGCCCGAATTTAGGTTCATACCCAATAGAATTAACTTTTATTTTTTCTAATAATATTGGATTTTGTAAGAGAGAGTTGGACTTTAGAGTTTGGAACATAGACTAATGGACTTGCTACTAATTTAATTGGGTTCAATTTATAATTGTAACTTATATTAATACATTTGATTTGATTGATTGAATGTAAGCATATTGAGTTATTAGTGATATTTAATATAGAGTTATTATGTGAATCCAAAATAATAGAATACTTCAAAAGCGAAAAAATCGAAAAGCTAAAAAATCGAATATTGAACAACTAAAAAATCGAATATTGAACCGATTCTCATCCATGCATTTTAATATTATTGTTGTCAAGATTTATTTAGGACGATTGATGTAATTTGTCAATGGCTTTCCCTAGTGAACTTGACCACATAGAATTTCATAGAACATTGTTTTTCATTTCAGGTATGTATATGCAGCAATTGGAGATCCTCTACCAAAATTAGCAGGGGTGGTAAAGCTGAATGTATCAGTGTGAGAAGCCGAATGCCGTGACTGCATCGTTGCTAGCTGACTATACGGACTACGGAGGCGAATCATTTTTTGTAGCAAAAGAGGCAAATGATCCAAACGCATATGAAGATGATGGTGATGTTGTGTCCCTATGTTCATAATGAAAACAATGGAGAATCAAGGTTCTTAGTGATGGATGCAAAATCACCTGAACTTGAAATTGTGACTGCTGTCAAATTGCCTCAAAGGGTTCCATATGGATTCCATGGCATATTTGTTAGAGAAAGTGACCTCAACAAATTGTAAATTTCGTAATCTTAGGCTCCGTTTGGTTTCGTCAAATTTCAACCTATTTGTAAAAGCAGATGAAATTGTGTTTGGCAACTGTTGTTTTGTTCGATTGCAATTACAATTCCAAAATGCAACTACAGTACACAAAATGTCAACATATGTGGGTCCTACGAATGACAAGCCTCAGATGCACACACAGCCGTAAATTAGCAAAGCCAAATACACACACATATATGGGCCTACTTATGACATGCACACACAGATAAATTTGCGGGATGCAAAGAGTTAATATCACATCAGAAGTGGGTCCTACTTAAAATAAAGCTCACATGCACACACAGCCTTAAACGAATGCTATAGTTTCACATGTATTATAAAAAATATATAATAATATATAAAATAATCAATCCAAATATAATAATAATTTTTTCTATACACAATCTTCAAAAAATTTACCAAATTTATCAATCCAAACACATCTAATCATTTTATAAATATTCCTTTCTCATTACAAATCCCAATAAAATCATTTCATAAATAAAATCAAAAAACACCATATCCAACCGGCTTGTCTCTACATTCAATAATAGAAGAAATCATCCAAATAGAAACGATTTTCAAATTTTAATATAGTATTATTAATCCTGATTTGGTCGTCTTATTTCTCTTTGATATGTAAAGTCTTTGCAGTACTTTTGTCATCATCTTATCATCAGAATCCCATAATTGATACTATATAAGATGGTAAGTTATCACACGTTTTTCCATACGTAAGATGGCATGGTGCAGTGTCCCCAGTTTTGTCATTTTATTTCCTAGGAAACTACAAAATACATTGGCCGTTATACCACGAGCGGTATGGTAGTCTTGCAGCTCCAGTCTGGATATTTTGACTCACTGCCATTTCTTTGTTTTTGGTTAATTAACTTACAAGAAATTAAAACCATCCATATGTTTTATAACTTGGAACCAACTTGGTTTCCCAAGGTGTTCACCAGCACAAAGTTAGGTTTTCAATGGTAGGTTTGAAATTTACAAAGCAATTAAAATTCATTTGTGGTACAGTCATTCTTCTTATATGCGAGCTACACTTTTGATGTGTGATTTGGGTTTTCTCGGATCATTGCTTAAAATCTAAATCTAAATGTAATGTCAGCAAACTACTTAAAATTTGGTCTATCAAGTGTGTTCCCATAACTCATTGTTTAAAATTTAGATCAAATTGGTACATTTGAGTTACTATTCTAATGTGTGAGTTGAGTTATTTTTATCCAACCCTTCTTATGTAATTGGGAACCTTATGAAAGTAGGTTGTGATAGGTTAGTAATAAGAAAAATATTGTCATCTCAAAAACAAAAAAATATATGTTTTATAATTTGAAAAATTTTAAATTATTTTGTTGTGATTTGATTTTTTTTTTTAAATATACATTAATCTCTATTGGTTTAAATATTTATTTTTTTGTCAATTTATTTATTTCAATTCATAAATTATATTAAACTGTGTTCTTTGTTGTCAATTCGAGATAGTAAAGGGCAAGTCATATTTGCTTTTGCGTGTAATTTCGGTTTTTGTTCAAGTTTATAGCCGGAAACAATGGCTTTATTAAAGGGAATTTATGCCTAACTAAAGGCATATATATCCTCATTCATAGTAGAAATGGATTCCCTTATTTTAGTACAGACACTGCAAGGTAAAGGTAAGCATCCATGGAAGATCGAAAGAAAAATTGAAAGTATATACCAAATCATGCCAAACATCCGAGTCTCACATTGCTACAGGGAGGTCAATATTCTAAGGCTATGTTTGGTTGGTTAGAATTGGTCCTTAAAATTAGAATTGAAGGGTTCAATTCTAATTCTTGTGTTTGTTTACAAAAATAAAATTTAGATTTTGAATTCATTTATAATTCTATAATGGCCCAATTCTGCATTTTCAATTCTTTCCTCATTGTAGATATTTCCAATTCTTTCCTCATGGTAGATATTTACATTACATATATTTTACACATTTTCACACACTACACATATTTTATACATAGTACACACATTTTCACACAGTACACATATTTTACACACACTACACACATTTTCACACACTACACATTTCTTCACACACTACACATATTTTCACACACTACACACATTTTCACACACTACACATATTTTCACACACTACACACATTTTCACACACTACACATATTTTACACACACTACACATTTTTTCACACACTACACATATTTTACACTTAGTACACACATTTTCACACACTACACATATTATACACATAGTACACACATTTTCACACACTACACATATTATACACATAGTACACACATTTTCACACACTACACATATTTTACACTTAGTACACACATTTTCACACACTACACAATTTTTCGCACACTACACATTTTTTCACACTCTACACACATTTTCAAACACTACACATTTTTTCACACACTACACATATTTTACACACGCTACACATTTTTTCACACACTACACATATTTTACATATAGTACACACATTTTCACACACTACACAATTTTTCACACACTACACATTTTTTCACACCCTACACACATTTTCACACACTACACATTTTTCACATACTACATATTTTTTCACACACTATACACATTTTCACAATCTACACACATTTTTCACACACTACACACACTACACACACTACACACACTACACACACTTTCACACTCTACACACATTTTCACACACTACATATGTGTAAAATATGTGTAGCGTGTGAAAATATATATAGTGTGTGAAAAAATATGTAGTGTGTGAAAATGCGTGTACTATGTGTAAAATATGTGTAGCGTGTGAAAATATATGTAGTGTGTGAAAATGCGTGTACTATGTGTAAAATATGTGTAGTGAGTGAAAATGTGTGTAGTGTGTGTAAAATATGTGTAGTGTGTGAAAATGTGTGTAGTGTGTGAACAAATGTGTAGTGTGTGAAAAAATGTGTCTACTATGTGTAAAATATGTGTAGTGTGTGAAAAATGTGTAGTGTGTGAAAATGTGTGTACTATATGTAAAATATGTGCAGTGTGTGAAAAAATGTGTAGTGTGTGAAAATGTGTGTAAAATATGTGCAGTATGTGAAAAAATGTGTAGTATGTGAAAATGTGTATAGTGTATGAAAATGTGTAAAATATGTGTAATGTGAGTTTTGTTATAATTCAATTCTATATGAATTTTGTTGTTTTGCCAAACAAAGGAATTCAAACATTTTAGACTTTCAATTCATTGAATTACATTTCTATAATATTTAAATTTTAATTCAATTCTAATTCTAAACAACCAAACACAGCCTAAGCTCTAGCTGATTTTCTTGCTAATTATTATGGTATATATACTAATATATGTATATTTTTGCTTCAAAGATAGAATTGCCAACCAGAGTGAATTGTGCAGTTAGAGTAGACTGGTGTACCATCTATCACGAGAACTTATTATATATAGATACAGTACTTGTATATAGTTTATCTATATTTTGTTCAAACTAAAATACTCTCAGGATTCATAGATAATTCATTGTTGGATTGCTAGTAATTCTTTAAATGTTACTAGTTATGTATAAAATTTAAGGCAGGCATCCCTCTCACGTTAACGGGGTTTGCCACATAACAAAAAATTTTGAAGCGAATTTTTGTCAGAATTGTCGAATTTTTGTTTTTCTTAAATACCAAAATACAAGGGTGTAACTTATCAAAGTTCGGACAAGAAAATTTTTATTTTTGGGAATTAAAGAAAAAGTATGTCCATACATTTGTTGTTTTTCAAAAAAAAAAGTAAATCTCGCAATTTAAATAAAGAATATTTTTAATTGAAAATTAGGTGTTTAGATTGAAAAATTTTATTATGTTTTTTGTATAAAATATTATTTTATTATTAAATAAATTTTAAATTTTTTTTATTAAAGTTTGACCAACAGCAATCAACAGTTGATCGGCACTTGTCAACATTAACCATTGTTGATATATTAAATTTCAGTTAGATTCCAACTGATCAACACCGGTCAACTATTGAACAATTCTAGTCAACATTTCCATTTAAAAATAACTTCACAAAAAGACCACAATAGCATTGTTCCCAAAAATGAAAAAAGATGAAAATTTTTTCCTTCCAAATTAAAACTATATTTTCATTTGAGAACAAAAACAAAAAAAAGGCTTGTTCAAATAGAGCAATATTTATTTCTAAACCATAAGACGGTAACTTAATTATTAATGTATGTGGGTTGTATAATAAGGGATGAGGTTATATTAAATATTTAATAAGAGATTACCTAACTTTCTTGTGGAAAGTATTCAGAATAACATATTGGAGCAAGGATTAAGAATTCAAAAAAATTTGTATTAACTTTAAGTTAAGGGGAGGATTCTTTTTACTTTTTTAAAAGCTTAAAACCAAACACTGGAATTTAAAGATTAAGAAAAGTATTATTTTTCAAATCTAAATTTCTACCACCAAACAAGCTCTTGTAAGGATTTATATAGTTTTAAGGAGACAAATACCAAATCAAGAAAAGAAATCTAAATTGTCTTTGGTATTGAACAGATCCATGTGGTTCAATACTATGTGCAACCCATTCCACATCACTTTACCTCTATTTAGTACATTATCAATGTCCTAATAATAGAAAAAAACCTAGTGAAAAAAGTTTTAAAAAAGTTGGAAAGATGGAGTTTTCTCATGCCAAAACATCATTGATTTGCATCTAGGGGTTAAACAAAGGAGTTAATTATGAAATGAGAGTTAATTAAGATTTCAACACACATTAAAAGTAGTAAAAAATTACAATTATTATTTCAACAACCATTAATTGTTCGTTTAATGTATGAATCATGTTTCATCTATGAATCAATTTCACAAGAGTTTTTGTGAAAGAAAAATTATTACTAGTGATATTATTCGTGTAAATTTACATGCTATTTTGTATTTTTGTTTAACTAAATTTTTGCAGTTATATTGAGTGATCGACAAACTACATTAAAAAACTTTGTCACATGATTTTATGTGACTGGAAATTCTCGTTGAGTACGCCTAGAAAGGATATAGCTACATTAATTGCTGCTTCCAACCTTTTTCTTTTGAGTTTCAACAAAATAAATAAAATAAAATAGATCAAAGTGTTAACGTAGAAAGCAACAATCTCTTTCAGCCCAAGATTTCCGACCCACAATTATATTGATAGGGACATTTTTTAAAGACAAATTGGTTCAGTGCTTATGCTCCATTGAAATTTTGAACTCTTTTGTTAATTTAGTTTGACTACATCAATTAGTCGAAGGCTCATTTTCTAGCAAGAACAATTTGACTCAATTTCTATAAATACTGCAATTACTCCTTGAACAAAATAATTATTTATATATATAAATATATACCACAAAAATTTATGTGGTACCATTTTATATATGCGACGGAATAATGACGCGCACTCATGCACACGTTTATTGCACTTTAGCATATAAAGTTTCACGGTAATTAGTGTATCAAAAAGTATGAAATATGAAATGAAAAGTGATATACGAAAAAAGAAACACGCACGCATGTATGTCGCATAGACGCATATATGAAACCGAGAATGCCTATATATATCTATATATGTTTAACATAAGCTCGACATGCATGAAACCGAGAATGCCTATATATATCTACTAGGTGTGCATCCTGTGCGTTGCACAGGAGGTGCCCGTGGGTGGTAGAGATGGTTTAAGGTTTCGTGAAATTAATTAGTACCATTGCAAAGAAGTGAGCACCTGAATTCAGTCCTCATGCTTAAGATTTAAGAACAAGACTTTAATCATATATGAAGACAGCTTTTTCTTTTCGTATACCATTCCATTGTCCTTATAGTTTCATTAAAAAGTCATTATGTGTTAATTCGGAATGAAATTTCTTGTTATACAGTAAGGATTGACATGATAACATTTCCAAAGAGATTGTTACCAATTATGGTCTCAAATTTCCTAAGAGATGGTTAAAAATTCTGATTTTCTTCCTCTTTATTAGTGCATTCGTGATTTTAGGATTTAGGGTTTAGCCCGTGGGTTAGTGTATTCGCGATTTCAGGATTTGCCTTTGATGTGTTTGTATATGGAGATTACACATGTAGTCTTTGTAGTTTTTCAAGATGGAGGTTACACATGTAGTTGAAGCACATATATGGCTTTGCCTATACATAGATAGCAGAAGGACAAGAAAATCAAACATCCCTTTCATTGTCCACAAATGACCGGTGATTTTCAACACTGCTAAAAAGGACATTAAAACCATATAATTCCAAATGTGCATAAAACTCATACAGGCAAGCATTCATCAGCACCAACAATGTTTAAAAGTTCAACGTTGTCTATGTCCCAAACTTTGAGAAGATGTTCATGACCAGCAACCAAAAACTGGTTTTTGGTTGTACTGAATTGCACTATACCAGGAGAAGCTTTGCATAGTCCATGGTAGGTCTTGGTCATATAACCTTCAGTATCATTCCACTCCACTAAGTATGCGTCTCCATCAGTGTTTGTCCCACAAGAAAAAAGCCTGAAAACAATTTAAAGTTTGCTTAGATGATTGTGTGACTCAAGTATAGAATTTCAGTGACTTTACCTTTTACCATCATCACTATAGGCCAGTCTCACACAAGAATGACCAGGTGCCTCATATTCAACTTTTGGTCCTGTTTCGTCAAATAACCATCCTTTTATGCGGGCACTTGTCGAGGTGGACAACAGAAACTGCAATGCATTTAGCAGCAGAATACATGAAATTTACCAAATCAAGTACAAAAATACTAATATTTCACTTAGACAATATAGGAAAAGAAATTAGTCTTCACTCTAATTGTCGGAATTTGTACATTGATGTCTTCCTTGACATGAGGGCACAATCAGTACACAGGGGAACAATGAGCTCTGAACGCTTGGAGCCATTCAGAGTATCCCATACCTGGCAGAAACAATCATAATTAATTAGCACATTTCCTCTTTGATACGAATTTACTGATACTGAGTGAAATAAGTACATCAACCTGAATGAACTTGTCGTCACCACAGGTTATTAGTAGGAGTTGATTGCATGGTGAAGAGAATGCAAGATCATTGACACTTCCCGAATGAGCATCTATCTGGCCATTTCAGACCATCATCACAAGCAGATCAACTTTAAGCTTCATCACGGTAGGGGAAAATTAGACATACCTCGAAATGTTTTTTCGATATAATTAGTCATAACATGATAATAATATAATTGCACGACATGCTTTGATTATGCCACACCTGTTTATTGGATCATTACCATTCAAACTTTTGATAGAGTAAATGCTCAAGAGTTGCAGATATTAAAAAACTAATTCATCTTCGCCTAAACAGAAAAGGATAAGGTACTTACCCTTCATGTCTATATCAGAATCAGAAGGTGAGCAAGGGGCACCTCCATTAGTTTTAAGCTTTTCTGATCGTCTAAATGGAGAAGTATGACTCACCGGTTCTTCAACTGAACTAAATTCTAGATGATATGTCCTTTTTCTCCATATAAAATACTCATGAGCAACTGCAGCCTCACTTCATGGCTCACCACCAAACAAAAATTTGAATTCAGTATTCTCTATCTTTCATACGAGTCATGTTCTCAAATTCAGGACCATGCTTAGCAATGAACAGACACAAAAGTTCAATACTACGAACAGTTCTATCGTCTGTAGGCTTAGGTGGAGGTGGATGAAGATGTGAGGTCAAATTCTCACCATGTGCAGAAACTATCTCAGAGCCAGCCTCTCCATCACAGATATCATTAAAGACCAGAGAGGGATATGAAACAACAGTACCAGATGCCGATACTTCAAGGCCACTGTTTTTACTAACTCTTGAACTGACTCTAGGATGAAAACCCGACTCAGCAGCTGGTGGTATAGGTATTGCCAAATGATTCTTCGAGAAAGGAGAGCAAGAAGTGGGAGGTGGTGAAGATGGTGGAAGAGGTGGAGATCCTGGAAGAGAGGAAGGTAGAGGTGGTGGTGGTAGTGGCCCAACGGGAGCATTACTGGAAAAAGGCATCAAATGCTCAAAGGACCCAACTGGGAGAGATGTATAAAAATTAGAACCTTGTGGATGAGGTTGCATGGTTTCCTGCATGCTACCTGCTGCCAGTTGATGAACCTGATTACTAAACATTGTTTGTCCCCGTGAAGGGGGTGGTGAAAGTACCCTAGGAGCCAAAGACAATCCTGTAGGTGGAATAAAAGGTGCATTACAAGTCCAATGAGAATGTTGTTGCATCTGAGAGGTTCCCTACACTTTTAGTGGTTGAGCTGCGGGTGGAGGAGGCACATCAGTTGCATTAGATTGATTATTTGTCGCACTTAACAAAACTGGATTTGGTGGACCTTGCTGAGGGAGCCCAGGAGGAGCACGTGGATACACAGGGCGCCCCAACTGACCAACATGAGGAGGAATAGGATGCAAGCCCTGCTGAATCATAGCTGGCAGAGGCGGATGAGGGCTTTGTGAGATAGGAGGTGGAGGTGGAGGTGGAGGTTGGGGAGCCGGAGGATGCTGGTGGAATGGAGGAGTAGATGGATAAGGACCATGGGTGGTAGGAGGGGAGGGGGGAAATTGAGTGCAAGAAGCTGTCAACAATAGAGTCTAGCAATCCTATTCCTGCTGATCCTTTTGTACTTACTGAATGACATAGAGGAATTATATGTATTGTTAAATCATATACAATAGGAAGAAACAGATGACCAAACAGAAGTGATCAATAATAAGTAACAAGAGCTTTTGTTTTTCTGTTCTGATAATAACATTGAAAATATGGTTTGTGCTTAAACTACAGAACACATATACTGACAACCAGTCCAAACCATTGTTAAAAAGGAAGCAAACATTGCTACAAATGTCAAGCACAATGCTACAGGAAAAAATGGAATGCAACAAATGACAAGATCATTGTCATTTACACAATTAATTTCTGCTGAAAGCTATACTTATTTCATGTGTTATTCTTCAGTAACATGTTTTTTTATTTTTGTGCTGTGATATGTGTTATCCTAGGATGGTGGATGACAATGATTTCATCGAAGCAATTCCAGATGTGTTTGAACAGGTTAATGGCTTAATGAATCTGTAAACCTTTTTTTATTGAACTTGCATTTGCGGAACTGTTGAGATTTTTTTGATACAAACTTATGCTGGTTGTTATCTTTTCAATTACAGGAATTGATGTAGCAACATTTTTATTGGCTAGTTGTTTCCTTCCATGACAAATTTCATCTGTCTCACAAAGCTGTAGGTTCTTTCTTATGAGTTAAAAAGATAG
This sequence comes from Ophiorrhiza pumila, assembly GCA_016586305.1. Taxonomy (NCBI): domain Eukaryota; kingdom Viridiplantae; phylum Streptophyta; class Magnoliopsida; order Gentianales; family Rubiaceae; genus Ophiorrhiza; species Ophiorrhiza pumila. The sequence goes on from BLIW01000011.1 coordinate 26,932,618, forward strand.
AGATTTGGTAGGAGCCTGGAAAAGGATCATGATTAGTAAAGGTGATCTAAAATAAGACTTTATAAAATGCTTCCTGATATTTGTTCTGCATGATATATGATTAGTATTACTTATTAGAAACGTTTAATTTTATTTTTTATGGCAAAATGATGTAGTAGTTATTTATCTTCTGAATCGTAGAGAAAGCTGAATTTACCAGTTTTGAATTCAAAGCAAGAAGTGAAATGCTTTCAGCCATATACATCACAGTGTACGATTTGTAGAAGTTGGTTGAACCTTAAAGCATCAAGTGATAGGACACATAGATACTTGTTTATCAATATGCTGTACTGTTGCAGTGCAGCCAAATTTGACACGAGGTGAAGAAGTTTATTCCCCATAGGGAGGTGATTTGCTTGCAGAACATCTCTGATTTTAGATTTGCAAATATATCTGTTGACCTTTGTGATTGATGTAAATGTTATGGGCATGAGATTCACCATTTAAGATTTAGAAATTGATTCATTCAACCTAATTACATAGGCTTTCAATTGTAGCAGAAGCAGTAACAATTACATAACATGTTTGTGTACAAAAATTGAGATACAACATTTTTTTGTGACAATACTGTAAAGCTGAACATGAAGGAAAGGCAGTAAAGCTGTACAGAAGAAACATTTGCCAAAGGGCTTCAAAGAGGGTCATCTGAAAGAAATTATCATTCAGTCTTATTGTTGGTGAAACAGAATAGGACAAAGCTTTCTCTAACTTTCTGTCTAGACAATGACACTGGTATGACTTGTACAAATGATTAATAATAATACAAATCTGGTTCATGTCTAAACTACACAACATATATACTGAGAAGCAACCAAAAACATTGTTGAAAAGGAAGTAAGCTACAAATGTGAACCATCATGCTACAGAAAATAATGGAATGCAACACTCCAAGTTTAAGCAGATAGGTACATCATTTCTAGTGATTTATGGTAGACATGCATGAAGAGGCTCTATTGTAAGGTCTGAAACAAAGTTTGACTTGGGAAGGAATCTTGCTGTAACAAAAAGCTGTGAATAACACATACAGTGTGGCTATATAGAAAACAATTAATGCAAAATGATTACCAATTCGTGCAATGCGTGTTTATATAAGCAGGCTATATCAAATAAGGAATTAGGTAAACAGTTTCATGGATTATCCTGTTTCATTGTGAGCATGTATTTATTGTCAAGTTACATGCAGTCCGTCAAGAATGGCCAAACAATGATTCGAAAAAGGAAGTCAAATGAAAAATTGTAGCCAAAAATATGAAGATATGAATGCTTACTTTTTCTCTTTGTTGTCTGAGAGCTTATAAGTTTGGTGTCAAATCTTTGTTCTTCAGCTACTGCATCAACTGTATTACTTAAACTGTCAGCACAATTTCTGTCAAGCAATGCACCTATCAAAAGTAACATTTTGATTATAAAATTTCTATTCAATTAACAAGATACTTGCTGCATTGTGTAAAAAACTGCTGGTCGTATTATGCAACTGATTACACTGAATTGACAATGCTGTTTCTAACAATACACTATGCTTTTGGTATGAACCATTAGAAGCAATGCACATTTTATCCATATCAGAGCAGGATAAAACTGGACAAAAGATAATCATGTAGGGTTTTAGCTTAACTGTTTGTCCAAAGGGGTTGAAAATTACGTGTCGTAAATTAAGGCATTCCCCAACCTAAACATTTTCATTAGCAGCATATGTTAGAAGATGCATTCATTTTCTCTCTCTTGTAGCTGCAGTTTACAGAAAAAGAAAAAAACAAGCTTTCAATTGTATATGTGAAGCTAAGCAGACTGAACTTCTGCTGATGCTTAGCTTGAGTAAAGCAGCTTTTATTTACTATTTAATTACTTCATAAAAAATAATTTGTACATGTGTTTGTAAACATGTATATATTTTGTTGTTGCATGGCCTGAACAGTTTAACGAATAATAAGGTTGTATACATGCAAATAATTATATTGTTAATCATTCGTGATAAAGCATTTCAGTTGATAAAAATTAAAACAACTGCAAGGAAGAGTTATTTCAAAATAATAGTAAGGCTACATGTCATAAAAATATGAGTACTTCCATTTGATTTGACAAATACGAAATAAGATAGAAATCATAATCTTTACCTTTGCTGTTTCTTCTTCGTGAGCCTGCAACTTTGGTATCTAATCTATTGTCTTCAGATACAACATACGTAGTATTAGTTACTCCTTCGTGAACAGTCTTTTCAGATGGTTCACCTGAACAGCAACCGTGGGAAAAAAATTGACAAATCAGTCAGTGGCACAAATTTTGCTGTATAACAAGGACCACAGTAATAGCACTCCTAACCTGGTTAATATATACTGAAGCTACTGATAATGCCTTTCATTTTCAAATAAAGATATGCTTCGCGACCAAGCACTTCTGTAGCTACATAGACATATATTTAGTACAACATGTATAAATTTTCTGCAGTCATGAAAATGACATGAAATATAATAAACCAAGATGCAAAGCTCACTTTACATGAGAAGGTGACACAAGTATTCTGAAAATTTATAGACTGTTTCAAAGCAAAATACCTTGGGACATCTCTATATGGTGTTTAATGACTGCTTCATTGCAGCCTGCAGTTATGGTTGCTGGCAAGATTTTCTCACAGCCAATTTTACATATCGTTGCACTATCATCATTGTATGTTTGATTATGAAGCACAGCAATTAAGCCCTGCTGAGATTCATGCTTTTGATTATGTTGACAATCATCCATGTTCTTCATCATATTTGTAAGCAATTCCTTTTTCTTTTTTGCGCATATGCTTCCCTTCTTTTCCGAAGTCGTTCCAACTTCAGACTTTGAGTAATCTCTTTTTTTTCCCCAAAGGTCATCGCAACATTGTATGTTTGAGTATTACACACAACAGTTGAGCTGTCGTTAAATTTAGTCTTTTCATTATCTTGGCAATCATCCATGCTCTTCATAACATTTGTAAGCAAATCCTTTTTCTTTTTCTGTGCATATGCTTCCCTTCTTTTTCGAAGTCGTTCAAACTTAACATTTTCACTAATATATTTTTTTCCCCTGCAAGCTCATCGTAAGATTGTATGTTTCATTATCATGCACAGCAATTGAGGGCTCGTCAGACTCATTCTTTTGATTATGTTGCCAATCATCCATGTTCTTCATCGCATTCGTAAGCAAATCCTTTTTCTTTTTCTGCGCATATGCTTCTCTTCTTTTCTGAAGTCTTTCCAACTTAACACTTTCACTAATCTCTTTTCTTTCTTCCCCAAGTTCATTGCAAGCTTTTCTTCAGCAGGCACATCTGTATGCTTTTTGGGAATAATTTTTCTCTTCTCTATTTCCCTCTTTATATATGACCCTCTCATCATGCTACCTTTGTGATAGTTTACATCGCTGGCATGCATCACACATATGCTTGACTATATTATATGTAGGTTTTCTTCATGCATCAAACAGTCATAAGCTTCACACACTTCTTAAAACACTACACTTTCCGTCATACGTTTCTAACACACTAATCATAGCATACCAGTAGCAGAAAAACTACAAGTATAAAGCAATCCAAAAGCAAGAGAGGAAATGATATTATGCGTAGCATGAGTCAAGTTACATAACCATGAGAATGTGCAGAAGAAAAATACAGAATGATGTCACACATGCATGTTGAACCCAATTGCACACCAATCTGCAGAATGCATTACGGGGCCAAAATAGATGGTCCAGAACAGAAGCATTTTGCTCAACTTTCAGAAAAAAGGGATCTACTTTGATGCAAGAGGAAGCGCGTTGTTGGTGCATGAAACATTCATAACGTTCATACAATTCTTAAAGGTCTACACTTGTTGTGCTACATTTCTATCACACTAATTATAGCATAGCAGTAGAAGAAAAACTCCAAAGTAAAGCAATACAAATGCAATAGAGAAAATCCTATTATGTGCAGCATGACTGGAGATAGATGACAATCAGAATGTATAGAAGAGAAATATGAAATGATAAAACACATGCATCTTCATTCCAATTGCAGGCCAATCTGCAGAATGCATTACGGAACCTAAATAGGTGGTCTGCAAGAAAACCATTCTTTTGAATTTTCAGAAGAAGCCATCTGCTTTCATGCAAGAGGAAATGTGAAAAACCAAAGCACACGTAATGTCGGTGCATTCAGATGATGTAACTAATGTTTCATACGTAGGTCATCCAAAGGAACAATTGGAAAACACATAAAAAAAATTAAAGAATAGTGACACGAATGAATGAATAACCAATCAGAAAGCAAAGAATCATTGTGATCATAAAAATGAAAGCTGTATAAAAAATTCATAAAATACTGACACTAATATTATAGTAAGTTAAAACAAAAGTACTCACAACAATATTACAGCAACTTAAAGTGAAATGAGCAAACAGCAGGACGAATACAGAGCCAACCGATGAGAAGCAGTAAAAGTAGAGTTAAAAATTGATGACAAAGAAAACAAATGCTGAAGAAGAATGACCTGAAAGAAGTCTCATAAGTAAGAAGAATGAGTTCAATAAACACTTGTCCAAGTTTAAGATTGACAACCGTAGCGGGGCATCCTAAACAGACAGCTCTTGCTTGTAGCTAATGTTTTGAGCACCATCCTAAACAGGCAGCTGCTGGCATCTGCTGGGAGGAGGGAACAAAGAATTCAGCAGTAAAGCACAAAGGCAATGTAGTGGAAAGACACTTTTACCCTGAGAAGCAAGCATGGTTGTTGACAAATTTATTAACTCCCTCTTTTATGTTATCTGTGTAGTTGCAGGAAAAAGACAATTTTAGCCGTCCCTAAGCAAGCATATTCAAGAGGAGTTTGCTGACAAAAATCTGTTAATTCCCTTTTACAAGTAATGCTAAGGGAGTCACTACATTTTGCGCAGGCTGCTGGCCTTGGCAAGTGGGAGGGAAGGCCCGTATATTTGCATGGGATAGTTGTTTTAAGTGGATTTTTATACAAAGACACAGTTAAATTTTTTTTTGCTCACTTCGATGTTTCACTTTTTTTTGTATTTTTTTAAAACTTTTCTTTTCCCTGATAGCAACATTTTTATCCATGTTAGACTGAAAAGTAGCGATTAAAAGCATAAAACTACAAGAAGGGGAAGAAGTAGCAGAATGTTGACAAACCATTTGCTGTTCCCATTTGAACAAATCTCTCCAAAAAAATATATAATGAATAGTCCTGAATCTAGAGAAATATATATATTTAAATTTTTACAGAAACTCCATAATGACACTGATGTTGAATCCCATGTATAAAAACATTTTCGTCATTGTCTATATCAAATTTGTCGCAAGGCTTCTGGAATTAATCTTAAATCCAACCGTTCAAAGAGTTTGATACTAAAAAACAGGAGTTGCTTTGGTAGCACAGAAATTCAATGCTCTTTGTTCATCATGAATTGATACAACACGGACATATTTTTGTAGTTCTTCAGTTTCTGTATTCAGCTATGTCCTAACATCAGACAAGCAAACAATCATTTTGTTGCATATTCTCTTCAGTGCAGAAAAAGAACAAACGTACAGATAGTATCAAACATATAGAAAAGACTAACATAACATTTTGTTGCTCACATATGGATTGTGTTTGCTAAAGTCTTTAATCTAAATGTCGTACATTTTATGACCGGAAAAAAACGAAGGCAGGTGATAATCGAACCCTTCTTGACAAAGCTTTTCTATCTGATCTGCGTTGAAGTTAGTAATATTGTGAAAAAGGTAATTAGATATTCCAATTACTTTCTAGACAAAATCCTAACTGAATTAAGAATAAAATCGTGCATAAGTACTTCCTGTGATTCCAAACGCACATAGAGAACAAAATAGAAGGTAAGAAAACTACATACCTCAAACCCATGACTACAGTGATTGCACAACTCTGCTGGGAAACAGGTTTCCTGATGCATGAAAAAATGTTTTTTCTTTACAGTCGGAGTGATTAAAGGATGCCTAAAAGCTAATGGATTACGCATATAACTTGGCTGCTATTGCTGCATAACTATTTGCTGAAGATGAATATTCTAAAACAGATTATTGAGAAATAAAATAACTTATCATTGCCAAAAATAATAAGGGAGAAAGTAGCTGACAAAGGGAAGGGCCAAAGCCAGAAGCAAACAAAAAATACAAGAAGTCTATATAAACAGAAAACGAAAACAGTCAAGAAATATCCCAGCTTTAAAAGCTGACTTGAATAGCTAAACATAATGCTGAGAGATATCACTTTGGACTGACCAAAAACATATATGAAACAGCAGCAATTTGGTTTTTTTCCAGAAGGAATCATGATGACTGTATCCCTTGTTATGCTTTGACAATTTCACGTATAGAAACTATCTACTTCTTCATCTCAAGTTGTTCCACTTGCATCTTAGACTTGAAAGAATGTATCTTTTTATGTTTAGCAGCTTTCTGTAAAGAGTGAATACACAATTAGGCCTGAAGACACAGTTCCAAAAAAAAAATGTAACGGTACATGAAAAGCAAATCGGACCAAATAATGACATGCAGTACAATAAATAGACATAAAGTGAACTACAAAGAAAGTAAATCTCAAAACAAAAGAAATGGGGGATAACCCTAAAATGTATTAGAGAAAGGAAATGTCACATTAAGCATAGCACATCTTCAGGATCATCAGGCTGAATATGAAGCTTTGGTAGTGAAGTTCGAGACTGAAAGTCTGCAACAGCAGCCGGTGCAATCTTGCTTTTAAGAGCTTCTTTTGTAGCCTGAGCTACTTTTTGTGCTTCCAGTAAAGCATTTTCAGCCTCTTCATGAATTGCTCGAAGATTATCTCGATTGACTTATAGTTATCAAGTTTATGTGTTATTTGAAATACTAAGTAAATCAACCAAAACGAGATGATAAGCTTTCATAGAAGTAAATGTATTTAAGCAATATATAGAAGGCTACATAGATGAGAAAATTCATAACAACTAAAGAAACAATATCTCTCAATATTTCCATTGAAAATAATGATAGGAGATATATTAATTAAAATCTTGTTAGAACAAGAACCAACTTTGACCAAAAAATGAATGATACACTAAATCCGTCTGTAAAAGTTAACCCCAGCTTGCCTGAATTAGGGCTAATTTTAAGCTAAAAATGGACAACAGCAAGAACTCATATCCCTGATAGAGTAAATGAAATTGGTAAATCCAAATACAAACAGTCATACACAGTACAAAAAAGTTGTTCGGCTTGAAAAACCAGGCAAAAAAGTTTTTTTGGTTAAACTAAGTATAAAATATTTGTCTAAACTAAATGAAAACAATAAGAAATTTCTCTTTTTTCCCTAAACATGATTTACATATCATTACATAACTCTAAACACATTATCATAAGACCTTGTGTGTTGTCAATATTTAGCACAACATGTAATATCTACGGATGAATCTTCAACAATTGTAACTTGCTTACAAAGCTAAATCATGATAAGTTCAATATATCAAAGCTCCACAAGCCTCTTGTGCGCTAGATTGTTCTCTTTTACCATTCTAACACATTATATTAAGTATATGTAACCATTTGCCAGACGTTAGAAATGAGACTAAGAAAGCAAATCAGAACAGTATGTTTTCCCCACCAAAAAAAAGTTAATGCACAAAACAAATTTATAAACCTCCTAAATGACTATAGAAGTGGGATGAACAAGGCAATGCAGATAAAATAAGTAAAACAGAGATCATACCTCTTACTTATTGCCCCATACATCATAACAGACATAATATTCATTTGGAGTATGTGCTTCAACTGTTTCATCAGAGCTGGACATTCAGCTAAATCAAGCACCAACACAGAAAAACATAAAGCAAACGTGAAAGATAAAATTGAAGACAATGTAAACAAATTTATAAACCTCCTAAATGACTATAGAAGTGGGATGAACAAGGCAATGCAGATAAAATAAGTAAAGCAGAGATCATACCTCTTACTTATTGCCCCATACATCATAACAGACATAATATTCATTTGGAGTATGTGCTTCAACTGTTTCATCAGAGCTGGACATTCAGCTAAATCAAGCACCAACACAGAAAAACATAAAGCAAACGTGAAAGATAAAATTGAAGACAATGTAAAACAAGGTTGAAAAAGATTATGAACCATTCACCATCTTCACTCGAAACAGCTTGAACTTTGGAGTCAACAGGAAAGTTATCAGAGTGATCAGGTATATATCTTGATTCCTGAGTAGCAAAAAAAAATCAAATTTGCACAGTCATGCTATCCGAAGATTTTGTTGAGAAAAGAGCTACAATACAACCAGCAATAACTGTTGAAATTTAGAAAGGCAATGCAATACAAGTCTCCAAAGCAATAACCTTTTGAAACATAAATGTTTAGGATACAGAAATCTTCAGAGGATAGATTACAGATTCTTAATTGGCGATGAGTTAGGATTAGCAAAATGCACGGCAATTATCATTTAATGCCATTAAACTATCCTTAAGTAGCAGTATAACCCCTAAAGCTACCATCTTTGAGCAATTCAGAAGGTCTGAAACATAAAATTAACATAAAATCAGAAAATGAAAAAGAAGCTAAGTAAAATCTTTTTTTTTTAAAAAAAGATGAATGATTAATGATAAGACAATATTGATTCCAAAATATAAGAATCTTAGTTATATATATACAGACTGCTTATAAACATGCATGTAGTGTAATTCGTATTAATAAAACATACATATATAGTTAAAATACAATTGTTCATCTTACCTGTAAGTAAACCATCCCAAAGATCTGGTTTATCCACTTCTGCTCTTCCACTATAATGACATTAAAGAAAGGAAAGGGAAAACGTCATGTTATTGGCTTCAAATTCATAAATGTTAATCTGGCAGTCAAAAATTTATTATCCAAATTCATTGTTTGAAACTTGTAGGGAAAATAAATGACAATAGAACAAACAAATAGTCATAGCTTAGGACAGTGGCTGCAATCAATTACGAAATAAAAGGTATGAAAACCATCTCGAACCAGGAAAAATAATCTAATTTCTTACGCTGACCATGAAGGACAATTTCACAGGACAAAGAACTGCCTAAGGCCATATGAAAATTGCAAAAGGAAAAAGCAGAAGCATCTTAAGAGATATGAAGGGAAAAGCAGAAAGTTATGGGTGAAATAGCATAAAATTCATAGCTTTGAAGAAAGCTTGACATGCGAAGCAAACTTGGCTACTGAAACATCGGAGGACATGAAGCAAACCCCTTTAATAAATTCAGAAACAAATTACCTGAAGATGAACAATTAAACAACTGTCGAAATACATACAACAATGAAGAATCTGACAACCCAATTTCAACTGGCATAAGGGAACAAATTGCCCATCTTTTTTACAACTCCCCGTTATCCAAAAATTTCCTGACCCAGCCTCTTTTGTCGTCAGCGGCTGCTGTACAATGTCCCGAGCAATTGTGTTCCTTGAATCTCATCCTAAACAGACACCTTCTTGCAGCTGCTCGAGGCAGCAAAATTGAAGCAAGAATACAGATTTACCCCTTGAAACAAGCACGTCGAAGAGCACCAAGCCGGGCTCCATCTCGTGCGTATTGTGTCTGTATGTGCAGTGGAAAGACCATTGTACCCCTCGAAGCACACATGTTGAAGAAAAGCTTTCCAACAACTCCCTCTTATATGTATAGTAACAAGGCCTGGTTGAAAGATTCTTCCCCATAGAAAACATGGTAGATCGATAAATCATTAATTTAGTCTAAAAGAAAACAGAGAAACTATTAGAAGATTAGAAAATTATGAAACATTTTCACTTTTATTCCATTAAAGAGTAAAGGTCAATATTCACTTTCTGCCAATTTTCTCTCAATCTACTGTTGACTTTACGGTGTCTTTACACAACCTACTACTCGATAACCTCACAGATATTACCATTACACTGTCTAACGGTTAGTTGTTCCTAGCCTTGACTCCGCCTCCCATGGCGGAGGGGGGCTTCTCTCCCCCTCCGGTGTCCTTCGCCGGAGCTGTCAATAACACAGACACCATGGAAAATAATATCTCATTTGCCTCAATAAAAAACAGACAGCCCCTCTCCAGCTTCAAGGGGGAGCCAGCCCTTTTTCTCACTCCAGAAGAAGAGAATGAACTAGCCCTAAACTATCAGTGGACTCTAATAGGGAAATTCTCATGGGGAAGGCCAACCATGGCTCAAATTCGAAAAGAAATTTTGGCTGCAAGCTTCAAAGGTGAATGCAAGGTAGGGCTCTTTGACCAACGACACGTTCTCTTCAAATTTGATAAGGAAGAGGACTTTCAAAGATTTTGGACAAGAAAGGTATGGAATTTTCAAGGGTTTCAGGCAAGGATCTTCAAGTGGACAAAGGATTTTGACCCGGCGATTGAACCTTCTGTCTACCCAGTTTGGATTCGATTTCCCCATCTCCCTCTCCATTTGTATAACAAAGAGAAGCTGTACTCCCATGCAACTGTAGCAGGACATCCTCTAAAATTAGACTCAGCTACAGCAGCTGCATCAGACCTAACTCGCCCAAGTGAAGCCAGGATCTGCGTCGAGATGGACCTTACAAAGGATATCCCGAATCGGGTTTGGATTGGGAGCAGAGAAAGAGGGAAATGGCAAATTTTGGAAATGGAAGAACGACCTGCCTATTGTTCTAAGTGCTCCAAACTGGGGCATGGAAGCATTGAGTGTGATCCCCAAAAACGCCTTCTCAAACCCCCAGCTAGGGCAGACAATCAGGTAAGGAAGAAACCATCAAATCTGAAACAAGTAACTAAAGAATGGATTTTAGTCTCTAAGAAACCCTCTGGCACCAAAGGGGATACAGAAAGATCTAACCTGAAGGGAAAGGGAATTGACCCTAGTAGTCTACCAATTTCCTGCCCTTTAATGGAAATCCCAGAATCCTCAGGACAAGGAACAGTGACTGCAGCTTCTGCCCAGCTGAATCCAAATCAATTGAGCTCAGTGATTTCAGGGATGGAACCCCATGTTTTAGGAAGGATGCCCTCACAGTTTGTAAATACGGTTCTGGAGGAATTGCCCCAACCAATAGATCAAAGACTTCAGGAATCTCTACCCCTTGAGCAGTCGGCAACCACAAATTTAGGAAGCAATCAATTTGCAATATTGACCTCCTTGGATGAAGAGGGAGAACTAGGGGCTACTCCAGAAGCTGGAAAAACCACTAAGAAGAAAGGAGAGCCAATTAATCAATCTAGTGAAGGTGTTCAGGAGTTGGAGGACCAGGCAGCAGGACCATAATGGAAAGGATTCTATTTGGAGGCAAACTCAGAAACCAAGGCTCATGAAATACACAGGTTTGCCAATTATCAATAGCTCAGAAAGAATGCAGCGGTATGCCAAGATTCAAGAACAATTATATTGTGATGAGATTAATTAAATGTTTAACTAATGATTCTGCTTTTCTGTTAGCACAGGCTACTCACTCTGCTGAAAGAGAGGAAACTCCTCCATGATACTATGCAGTCTGGTAAGCCAATGATGGCTAGGCCTCCTGAAGGAAATCAGCCTCCGAAGTAGATGATCCTCAACCTGGAATCGAAAGCCTAAGTCTTGGAAAATTTGAATCTTCTAATGGAACTCAGAGATAGGAATGCACTTACTGGTTCTAGACCATCAGTTTCCAATGATTAGTTGTCTTTATTGGAATATTAGGAGTATAAATAGAAAACAAATTTTAAGAAATTGAAAAAAATCTTGAGTAAGCATGGCTGTAACTTACTGGTCATAGCTGAACCTTTTGTGGATGCTTCAAAGTTAGATAGTTACAAGCATAGACTTAAGTTTGACTCTGCCTATTCTAATGCAACCAGCTCCATATGGGTGATGATCAGAAAGCCCTTTGTCTGGAATCTTCAGGCTGTCCATGAGCAACATATTTCTTTGGAAGTTAGTCATCCGGAAGTGTCCTGCTCCTTTCTATTTACTAATGTATATGCTAAGTGTACAGCAGCTCAACGTGAGCCTCTGTGGCAGGAACTGATTTCTATGCATCATCAAAATAAGCCTTGGTTGCTATGGGGGGATTGGAATTGTATTAAGGCTAGGGAGGAGAAAAAGGGGGGAAAGGCCTACCATGTTAGAGACTCTAGTGAGCTACAAGAGATCATGTCTTCCCTGGACTTAAAAGAAGTGCAGGGGAGTGGCTCTAAGTTCACTTGGTGTAACAACCGAGAGAGGAGGGCCAGGATTTGGAAAAAGCTAGATAGAACCCTGATTGACTCCAACTTCCAAAATAGGGGCCTTCAGATTTCAGTCAGACACCTTGCTAAATCTCCATCGGATCATTCACCATTGCTATTAAACCTTCAGAATGGAAGAGGAGACCCAAAAGCTTTTAGGTTCCAGTCCTTTTGGACCTCTCATGTAGAATGTATACCCACAATTAGGAAAGCCTGGGACCAGGAGATTCTAGGAAGCCCCATTAGAGTCTTCACTGAAAAACTTAAATTAGTTAAGCTAGCTCTAAGAGTTTGGAATAAAGTCACTTTTGGGAACATATTCTCTAGAGCTGAACAAGCAGAAAAGGAGCTTCATAGATTAGAAATTGAGGATGAAATCCAACCTGTCCCCAGGGCTACCTTACAGAAAGCAGCTACTGAAGCTAAATTTCACCTTAGTATAGAAGAAAATTTCTGGTCCCAAAAGGCCAACCTAAAATGGGTCAAGGAAGGGGATAGAAACTCTAGGTTCTTCCATGCTTATGTTAAGAATCGACATGCCAGGACTCACATCCACTCCATTCAAAACCAGGATGGTGACTGGATTGAGGGGGAGGATCAAGTGGCTGATACAGCTGTCCAATTCTTTTCTTCACTATACACATCAGAACAGGTGAACTCCCTAGTGGACCCAACCTTACTGCCTGCCATATTGACTGAAGAGGATAGACAGGAATTGACTAAAATCCCAAACTTAGAGGAGCTTAGGAGGACTGTTTTTAGCATGAGCCAAACCAGTGCACCAGGACCTGATGGTTTCCTTGGACTTTTCTATATACTAGCTTGGGACATCATAAGTAGGGACCTTCTTAGGGCAGTACAATCCTTCATAAATGGAGCTGATTTGAATCAGGCCATGACTGCTACCTCCATAATATTAATCCCTAAGTCCCCAAATCCCCTTTCCTTTAAGCATTTCAGACCTATTAGTCTTTGCAATTTCCTTAACAAAATTGTATCCAAATTGCTAGCACAAAGGTTAGCTCCAATTTTGCCTAGGATAATATCTGAGAATCAAAGTGGTTTTGTAGCTGGGAGATTGATCACAGATAATTACCTTTTAGCTAGTGAAATGGTATCTACTCTTAATAGGAAAAGCAAGGAAGGTAATGTAGCCCTTAAAATTGAGATGGAAAAAGCTTACGATAGGGTACATTGGCCATATTTGCTGCAGATTTTAAGATTGTTGGGATTTGGCGAAATCTGGATTGATATTGTATGGAGATTGATTTCAAACATTTGGTTCTCGGTTTTTATTAATGGCAGTAGAAAAGGCTGGTTTAGAGCCACTAGAGGCCTAAGACAAGGCGACCCCATATCCCCACTACTCTTTGTGATTAGCACAGAATATCTATCTAGAGTTCTCAACCAAAAGGTAGACAAAAAACTGGAATTTACTGTCCCTAGAGGATGCCCTAGAATTTCCCATTTAGCCTTTGCTGATGACTTGATAATTTTTTCATCTGCCCTTCCCAAAGCAGTTAAGACCATAGTCTCTAAACTCAAACACTATGAGAGCACTTCTGGGCAGAAGATTAACACAGCCAAGAGTTCCTACCTAGTACATAACAGGATGCCTGCATCTAGGAAGCACTCCATTGGCAGAATTACAAGATTTGCTAGGGGACCTCTTCCCTCCACTTACCTAGGCATCCCTATCCACTTTAAGAAAATTCCAGCTTCCTACTATTTCCCCCTAATAGATAAGATTAGTCATACCATAGGGAGCTGGAGCACTAAATTTCTTTCTTTAGGTGGTAGGATCATTTTAATTAAAAGTGTTCTCTCTTCTTTTTCCATCTATTTAACCATGAGTTTGAGCCCTCCCAAAAGAGTAGTTAACCAGATTGAATCGATGCTTTCTAATTTTTTGTGGTCTTCTGTGGACAGGGGCACCAAAAGACACTAGATCAGCTGGAAAGAGTTGTGCTACTCACAAGAGGAGGGGGGGAGTGGGATTTCGTGACCTCAACCAGATAATCATGGCTCAGAGTCTTAAACTATGGTGGAGGTTTAGATTGAAAAATTCTTTATGGGCAAACTTCATGTGGTCAAAGTACTGCGACACTAAACATCCATCACAAATCAGCCCACGTAGAGGTGACTCCCAAACTTGGAAGAGATTGTTGGCTGCTGCTCCTATGGGTGAGGATCATATTCACTTCCAGCTTGGTAAAGGGGACTGTCACTTGCTTTATGACAAATGGTACCCCAAAGGTAAGCTAGCTGACCTGTTTGGTTGTCAAGGGTCCCTAAAGGTTTCTGAAGTAATGGGGAATTCAGATTGGGACTGGAACAAGATAAGGCAGATCATCCCTCAATGTCCTAGTAACATCTTCAGCTCAGTTTCCTTCAACAGAGAAAGGGAAGATAGTATGATATGGACCCCCACAATAGATGGCCAATTCCAGTTAAATTCAGCCTACCAATTGTTCAAGGGACAGAACACTCCACTTTGCTCTAACACCTTGTCTTTATGGGATCCTGTACTGCCTATTTTTACTACTGAGGCTCATTAGAAATAAAATCCCCTTAGGCCCAAACCTTCATAAGGTGGGCATCTTGGGACCTTTTCCATGCCCTTGGTGCCTGGCTCATGAGGAAACAGTAAATCACCTGTTAGTCTCCTGCCCTTTTGCACAGAAAATTTGGAGAATTTTTGCAGCAGAAGTGGGGATCATGGACCATTCAAATAGCTTTAACAGGACCTTGAACATTTGGTGGACAAATCAGAATCTTCCATCTGAAGTCAGGAAATTTATCACCATGATCTGCCCTGCTCTAATTGTTTGGTGGATGTGGAAGATGAGGAACACCATCACCTTTGACAAAGGCCTACCACAGGAAAGTCTTCTGGTAGGGAGGCTATTCAAGTCGATTAAGGAACTCATGCACACAAAATTCAGAGAGGTACAGATTCAGAATCTTGAGTGGTCCCCTTTTTGGGAGATTTGTCAGAAAATTAGAAAGAAGATGGTACTGAAGCAAATTAAATGGCAACCCCCAGATCCTGCGTTTCTCAAACTGAACTTTGCTGCAGCTAAGGTGGGTACAAATTAGAGAGTGGGGGGACTGATCAGAGATCATTCTACTCAGCTAATAGGGTGATTCCCTATCCTATTGTTCCCCTCCTTTTTAACTAGACTGCAAGTAGAGACCCTAGCAGTTCACCAATTCCTATCAGATTCTCTGGGCCTCCATAGGACGGTATTATCCTGGAATCAGATTCCCCAGCTTTGGCTCATGGTAGCAGAGCATGGAGGAACAAGCAGCTGGAACCATACTCTGAATTCATTTTTAAAAATGCTACCATAAAAGTAGTCCATAAAGAAGCCAATCTCCCAGCTAGAGCATTGGCAGGCCAACAAAGATCTGCAGCCCTTTCCTATCTGCCCTCATTGCTCAGAATGGATAGGGAACAGTCCCCTTTCATCACTGCCCATGAAACTGATGAGTACACAGCTTAATCAGGGAACTCTCATTAGTACCAATCAGTGCAAACTCGGGTATCCAATCATGGTAACTAAGCTACATGCATCCAAGCTCAGAACACTGCCCTCTCTGCAGCAATGCTCACAGCAGATCCCCAGAATGTGCTTACTGCAAGGTAAACCCTCGACTGCTGATCTTGATCCTACTGCACAGCTATTACTCTCATCAGGAGCTCCTTCCCCTCTACTAACTTCAAAGTATGAGGAAGGTCCCAGTCTGCTGCTGTTACGACTGTTTGACCAATGTAAAATCTTGAGACTCCAGCCTGCTGCTATTAGGGCTGGCTTGTCCATTGTATCCTTCTTTTGCCTTGATGCTTGGTTTCAACACGATACTGAGTTCAGTGGCTGGAATGAGTCACTCTTGAGACTACAGCACATAAGTAACAACAACAACATCACCATGCAGATTTTGTATTGGGCTAAAGCGAGCTTTATACTACCATTTGAGGGGTTGATTTTTGCTACTCCTTGTGATCTAAGGAGGTCCGTGTATTATAGTGTTAACACAGGACTTTATGTAAATGGAGTATATACTCCACTTCTTAGCCTTGTATTTTGTTTAGAAACAGGGATTTCATGTAAAAGGAGTGTTTCTCATCTTTTGCTTTATCCCCTTGATCTATCCACCATTAGGCTTAGGCATGTAAATGGGGGATGGATCAAGTTGGGTAACTTTTGTAAGGCTGATTGTTTATCATCCAAATACGTTATCAATAGAAGAGGGAGTGGCTACCCTCGAAAAAGGTCCGTTGCCAAATAAAAAAAAAATAGTAAAGGTCAATAGTAGAATATGAAATAAAAAGTCTTGCCACAAAGCAGAAATCAAGAAAGCTTCAGAACTAATCATAAACACCAGGAATGAGTCAAAGCTCAGAGTCTTGGCCTTCCCTTAGCAAGCCTCACCTTTCACCAACCAAAGAAAGGGACAACTATTACCCTCTCTACAAATGATAAAAGGGCTCATTCTCAAACCCTACAAATTGTAGTCCTGGGCTAACAAAATTTCCAAAGGCTAAATACCAAACTTCATGGAAGAAGGAGTTTAACTAATGAAACCCATAATGGGCACTTAAAAACCAGCCAACAAAACAAAATCTTAGGGAAGAAAAAAAATACCAATTGAATGAAGAATAATCCTGGCAGCATTTCATATGTATAAGCAACAAAAATCCTCAAAAATTGCATAAAGTTGATCAAAAGATAAACAAACCATTTAACTTTTACCCAGAGCCTCATAATTCAAATGCACAACACAAAAAACTATTTCAAACTTTCACGTAATGTTTGCCTGAAATAGGCCCACAGAAAGATCTTAAAAACATTAAACTTACACAAAGTGTAAAATTCTGCCTTTATAATTGTATGCATTCAAACTACATGGAAAACATCTTACTCAATCAATTCAATACGAAAATCAAACACTGCATTAAGAATAACCGATACATATATATGTTCGTAAGTGGACATAGCTAAGAAGCTAACCTGATTTAGAAAATAATGGCGAAAATTGGCAACATGACTCGACGTTCAGGATCTCAATTGGAACCCTCGAATTTCAAAACCCGATAATTTTTTCAAGTTTCGGGATGGATAGCCCAAATGCTTCATTCAAGATCAGACATGCATATAAAACCCTAGTGTGTGAGTGTGAGAGTGGGTGTGCGCGCGCCCTCACGTTTGTCACTGAAATATTCTGATGCTGATATAGAAAAAAGAAATAAAGAAAATAAAAAAGATATTATGGTTAAAATAAATTTAGCTTAAATGAGAGTACAACTTTGCATTTGTTGGAAAAACAATGGAAAAGATTCATCTATTTTGACTTGCAAAATACAAATACTAATAGCCTCATGCTAATGGTAGACTTTTTCAGTTGTTCAAATCATTTCAACATCAGAAATGGTAAACATATCCCAGTGGTGCATAACTTCTTAATCATTAAATTTATAGGATAAAGTGACTTGAATTTATTTTTCCAACTTATTATTTCTTTTCCTATGAAGATAAACTCAATACCAATTCGTGGGAAAAAAAAAGAATGGCAAAATCTTACATGCCGTATAACAGCATTACAATTGATAGAGCACAGCATATTGCGAATGTACACAATCCAAGTGGCCATGACAAAATCAGTAATTATATCAATGCACCTATCCCTGAATAAGTAAACAGTCATGAGCTTTTCTAGTTGTAATCAACAGGACAAATACTCAAGATAACTAACCTGAAGAAGATTGCGCGATATCAAATTCAGGTCATTGCCAATAACCCACGACACTTGCTGACAATCTGCACCAAGCCTTCTTGTTAAGTCACCAACTGTTTCAGAGTCAAAGAAGGAAATATCCTACGTAGCAGTTACCCAAAGTCAGAAATTTTGTTTTGCAGAAAGAAACTAACTCCCATTTCTATAAAAACAAACAAGCCTAAGATTGAAGCAGGACAATTAACATAATCGCAGAAACCTGAATAAGAAGAGTAGAGTATAATCTTTCTGTCATTCGTTTGACCTGCACATGTAAATTTGTTTACTCAGTATAGTTTTTTATGTCTGATAAAAACTTAATTTATCTGAGCATCTACCAAAATGGCTCATTAAAATGATGGTATATCCAAAAAAAAAATATGATGGTATATCCCAATGGAGAACATAGTCTTGACACTTGAATAAGATGGCCATATAATCTGGCTTGACAAAAGTCAAGTCACTACTTCCTTGAATAACAGCAAATAATGTATTCATCGTCCAAGAGGTTGGTGCAGAGGTGAATTGTAGAATATGCTGAATGACAAAGCAAACTTTTTATAAAAAAATGAAAAAAAAGTTAATGACTAACTAAACTCATCAGAATCATGTTTACAATGCAAAAATAGCATCCCCACAGACCACAGTCAATTTCATTAGGAGAAACAACATCAGATAATTGCAACATTGCTTATCCATGCCAGAGAACAAATCACGAACACAAGTAGTAAAATTTGGCAAAAAGTGGGAAAATTTGAAAAGCAAATATTTTCACAAGTAAAATTTGGGGTGAAGACCACAAGAGGTGAAGAACACAAGGAATGAAAGTGACTCTACTGCATACAGAACAGCGAGCATTAGCAGAATAAGAGAGGATTGACCGTACAAGATCTCAACCTGCCATATTCCTGAGGTGATACATAGCAGTATCAGGAGCCACACATCTAAGTGGAACACTGATACGTTGTTACTTTGCGCAGAAAAGATTGATGTTGTCAAATAATGTGGGCCTTGAGGTTGAGGGAAACAAGAGAATCAAGCAAAGGATGAGGATTGTGAGAATAGATAAAAAGGGATAAATTGAACTGAGCAAAAAATTATTATAGATTTCAAAGTTTCATGTCCATATATGCCCATATTATAGTCATTAAATCTCTGTGCGAAATGGCACAATGATAAAAGCATAAGGCAGCCAGAAAAAAAAGAAGAAGATATTTACCAATCCCTCCTGTGCTAACAAATCCTTGTCCAAATACACGTTCATAGCGCAATATACCACTACACTTGTATTGCACATTGTCCAAGAAACGCTGGAAGCCCGTCATCCTCTGAACTTACTCTCTGCCACAACCAGCATATCGGCTCCATAGAAGTAGAATAAATCCATCATTTGGTTTTCTATAACAACCAACAAGAATCAACTGCATCTGCAGATTATTCATACATTCATCTTTAGAGAAGTCTTTTCATCAAATATAGTTTGCACACTCCCCAGGAGTAGATATTTCATAAATACTTATGTTGAAGCACAATAAGTGGAGTTAAAAAGCAGAACTATCACTTAGATGGGAAGAACTTCTACTTAGGAGTACAACTCTCATAAAAATGATTTAGCACTTGATATCCTAAAACAAAGCAGCTTCAAAATGAACAATCAAAGAAGATGTCAGGTGGAAACCTTAGTATAAAATCTAGTTTCACGGTAATGGGTTGGGTTGTTTTTTCTCTTGCGATCTCCAGATTGCTGGAAACATGACTCTAGGAAGAAAATGTGCCCACCAACTTTCAGCCATTTAATCATCCTTGCAGCCAGTGCCTCAACCTACAATCAACTAAACCATATTAATACAGATTCATAAATAAAAATCAGTGGTTAAAGAAAATAATGATTAGAACGCAAGAAAGAAATTTAAACGAAGTAATGTAATGCTTGCAAAAAGAATGAGGAGAAATATTAGTTAAAGATAATCACAAAAATAGAGGTTATAATGACTTGCAATATGGCTATGGTCAGATGAATACAAAGCCAGAAAAGAATGGTTAAAAGGACAGCCATGAACAGGAGTCCGTATAACTTTTATTGTGAGGAGGGGGCAATTTATAACAAAGTTTTCTTGTTGTTGATTTCCAGATGTAGTGTTTCTTCCCCTATGCTGCCTATTAGTGCCTGTAGCTCAGAGGATTAGAGCACGTGGCTACGAACCACGGTGTCGGAGGTTCGAATCCCTTCTCGTCCACAGTGTTCATTTTCAAAATTACATTGGTAAACAAAAAATTACCTTCTATTCACTATCTTTATGGGGTAATAGGGTTTTCAAAAGAATTAACAAAGATTTACCATCTACAAACTAACACCATTCAAACAAAGAAAACAGAAATTGAAAAGGACAAAAATGATAATAATGATCTTTGTGATGTTCTGTACCCCGTATAGAGGACTTGGAGAAGATATATGGCAGGTCCTTCATTCAGAATCCAGAATATATTATCAGCCTGAAAGTTAGCGAAGAGTAAGAAGAATTCACCTCTTCGTTAGAGAGATACATCAACAGCCTGTTCGAAAAAATCATGTCCATTGACTCTGCAAAAAAATTCAAGTCTGGGGAGGTCACATCAGCGCACATAAATTTGGCATTCTTATGATGCCCATTAATGCTTTCATTCTGCAAGCCCAAAGGTAAAAGTAAGGGAAAATCCATCTCTGAAAGAAGCATCAAATGCACATTCACAAAGAAGGGGACAACGAAAGATACTTTATAAGGTAAGGTACACAAACCTTCTTTATTGCACCTTCAATGAAGTCTAAAGCAACGATCTGCCCAGCTTTTCTGACCAAATCACCAGTGGAGCGACCAATACCAGCTCCTAGCTACATAATTGATTTCCCTTCCATATAGAGGGAGAAGAGAGAGCACTTGTGAGACCACCAAGAAGAAAGCTTCTAACATTATTGTGGCAGTCATGAACAGGAAACCACATAAGTCATTAAATTGTGTGGCATGAGATTCAATAAAGTTGATAGAGTAAATAAAAAGCATATGTAGAAAACAAAAGGAATATGTCATTTGATACTTCATAATAACTCCACAAGTTTGAGCTTCTTTTTCTAAGTAATATGCAGTAAGAACTATAATAATCAACTTTGACCATGCATAACAGTGAAAATCAAGAGAATAGGCAACATGAATGAGCTACATTTTTAAAATGAATCCAAGAAGATGATTTTATAGCTGGGTCAACTGCTGAAATCGTCAAAATTTAGTAAAATTTATTATCTTAGGTACGATCAAATGCAAAATAAATCTTGTAGTAGTTGGGTAACCGATCTTGCATGCGTCTAATTCAACCCATAATAAATCTTCGCCAGAAACTCATTGTCACATAAGGGAAAACTTTAAGCACTGATAAGTACAAATTATGTTTAATGCCCTTAAAGAGGGATTAAAACATAAAAAGATCTGATTTTGATAGAAACTACATACAATTTTCGAGCTCATAACGAAGCCTAGAGTTAAACATATTGCAAAATGCATTGCGCAAACAAGAACAGGGCAGAGAGAGGAAATGTACCTCGGGACGCTCTTCTTTGTCAAGATCGGTAGCTTTGGAATCCAGTATCATTGCCTCCATAATAAGATTCGTGGTATGTTCAATCCAGTAACTCTTTTGCACTTCACTCCTCATACACATAAAAATTCAATCTTTAGCATAAATCCCAATTCAAACAACGTCAAATTCAGTAATTTCAAAGAAACCAGAAAAAGGAAAAGATCCTACCTTTAGCAGCAGCCATACTCAAAATCCTGATAATGATCGAATAGGTAAATGGGCTTCAGTGATTAGGATCAGCAATGCAGTGAAAAAACACGAGCAGACTGCGCTGTTGGAAATTAACCTCCTCCTCCTCTTCTTCTTCTTCTACTGTTGTCCCTAAGTCATCCTCCGAAGCCATATCCGAGTTTCCCTCAGACCAATCCTCTATACAAATTGTCAAACGAAACCAATAAATTCATCTCAACAAAAATCATTAAAACAAACATTAAGAATAATTACAATATGTACTCATCCCCAACTGTATCTGCCCAGAACACTATACCACCACTACAAAGAAATAGTTTATTGTTCTTAAGACCCTAAATGTAGTTATGGTGATAATTGCAATAACTTGTTTCACTATGATTTTGCTAGGCAGGGGAGAGTTTCTGAATTTGCACTTCTGCTCATTAAAAGGTATAATTTGGTTTTAGAGTCAAACAATGTCATCCATACATACACTCACCGATAAGAGGGAAAACTCATTGCAAGAACAGATGCAACATCAAGGTCAGATGCTCGAACCGCGATTCCTTCATCCAAGATGCGGTAGGACACGTTCACCACTAGAAAGAGAATCATCTCAACAGTTTCTGCATTGCTGATAGAGATGTGCTGCCAGTAATTTCCAAAATACAATTCAATTTCTGAATCGAAAGGTCAAGTATAAAGAGAGAAGAAAGAAAAGGTACAAGTGAGTTACACGAGAGGAGGCTAGGTGTAAATGTAATTGACAAATTACAATGATATTGGCTTTCTTAACAGAGAATTACCTTTCCTCCTGGCATCACATAGGCAAGCTCTCTAGATTCTTCTATAATTGGTAAAACTGATGGATCAGGTTTTGGCTTGCTTCCCTTTTCATACACATAGTATCCTTTTCCATTACTTTTACCTGCAACACTCTCAAATTTAATAAGAATTCAGAGCTACAATATTCTAACCCAACGACATATAGCTGGCAAGAATTTCTACCTCCCAAAAAAAAGAATACAGCCTCCAAGGATAGCACCTAATTACCATTTCTACCATTTTCCATTAGAAGATCAACCAGAGAAGTATGAAATGTGCGACCAGCAAAAGCAGATCCAAATATTTGCTTAAAAGCAACAGCGGCGCCATATCCAGCTACATCCTGAAGCCTGCAGTTGTAACAATCAGATTTTCAATTCATTCATCTCAAAGCAGATTGCTCATAGACACTCCACACCAGCAGCAGACAAGTTAGAAGGCTGAAATAACAGAAATTCAACCTGATACGCAGATGCTACATAATGTGAGGTATCAAAAATCATTTATCACAAATATCAGTCTAAAACATTCCCAGCAATCCAGATATATGTCCAAGAGCAAATGAACCATTTATTCACTTTTTTTTGGAGGCACAAGTCACAACATACAGCATGCATTTTTCACAGAAAGTAAACAAATAAATCCCTCCAACCCCTCTTTGCAAAGGCTCATTTGGGTTCATGAAGACCTGATATCTATACACATGTAAGGGATGCTTCATGAGAATACCAGCCTCATTACATAATTATACATTAAAATACTTTCAAGCAACTTCCAACAAAATAAAAGGGAAATGAGTAAGTTACTGGAATGGGCCCATAGGAAAACCAAAGTTGCAAATGAGTTGGTCAATTCTGAATGGATCCACACCCATATGAAGCAAATAGTGTGTACCCTGGCTGTATGGGAAGAAGGCTCTGTTGACAGCAAAGCCGGTACAGTTTCCAACCACAACAGGAACTTTTTTGTTAATCTTTCCAACAGTCATAAGGTCAAGAATTAGTTGTGCAGAAGTCTTCTCCGTCCGTACAATCTCCAACAGAGGCATCACACATGTGAAACTGTTTGCAACAAAATAAATTAGAACCTAGGCAACACATTAAGGTATTTTAGTAGCTGGCAACCTAAGGAAAGAAAAACATACATAAAACAGTTTCATCTGAGGGAGAGAAAAGAAGATTCTATGTGTTACTACATCCTAAATTTGCTGAAAAACATTGGAACTTTCCTAGCACTAATTTTGGAATAGAATAGTATAAAGGTAGCAGAACAAGGGACTTAATCAGATATTCCCAAAGCCTAAAACTCAACTAAGACGACTTTCGAATTTGAAGGAACACAAAAGAGCTCGTTTCAATCAGATTCACAATGGAAAATGAAAAGCTAATTTCCTAATTATGTATTTTGGAATAAAAAGTCTATTTCTTATGTTTGTATACATGGTCATGTATGTTGTCCTGAATTTGCATGTACAATTGTTCCTGGAATTTGAAGTTTGTTCATTACAGAAAGGGTATATAAAACCAAATGGTTAACTGCATCCCACTCTGCATTACAAATAACAATACAATTCAAGGTTTGCTTAAAGCGAAATATAGAGAATATCACCTGAAAAAATGCACTCCCACAACTCTATCCTAGGATCTTGTCCTTTCTCCAATTATGTTAAGATCGAAGGTAGATTTGTTGGTTGCCAAAATGCAATGAGAAGGGCATGCCTTTTCAATTTCACTAAATATGTTTTGTTTCAAGGAAATATTCTCAGTCACGGCCTGCATTGAGAGGTAAATGTATTAAAAAACTACGTATTGAAAACATCACAAAGTTTGGAGATCTTTCCAATGTTAAAAGAAGTAAGCTACTAAGCAAATATTTGACAGGAAAACAATAAACAGAAAACCAGAAAGATCAATGTAGTCCTGTATCTAAGTTTCAATCATCATCATCAAATTAAAAAAGAAACTTAAGGTCTTATTTCCCACTAAAAGACAATAAGTACGACTGAATACCTCTATGACCATATCCACATCCCCGAAATCTGAGTAATCCAACACACCTCTAAGCATTGCAAGGGCTTGTTCTGCTTTATCCACTTCCAACACGTGCATCGATACCAAACCTTGGACATTTGCTGCACAATAATGGATTTAGATGTGAATCCTAATACATATATGCCTAAACCCACATATGGTAATCTTGAGCAGATCTCTCTCTCTCTCTCTCTCTCTCTCTTTTTAGAATCTTAATTTCTCTCAGTTGGTTTAGAAAACTTACAAATGCAATATTAGATCAAACTTGACCAGTAACAACCTTCTATTGCTTTCATTCCTTTATGGAGATGTTCAGTGTTTATTTCCTTCAAAAGAACAACAAAGTTGCTCAGGATCAGTTCTATAGCTATTCCGAAACCCATAAGACCACCACCAATTACCGCAACTTTTTTAACTGCCTTGGTTTGAGACCAATATCAGTGACATTTGGTACCTGCCATGTAAAAGATTGCATGTAAAAATGACATTAACCTGACCGTTAGAAACATCAAACATAAAAAGCTAAAAATCGAGTAGCAACCCTTTTCGGTTCCCCATTTTTGCCTCCAATTGTAGTTGAAATAATGTGGCCAGTGACTGTATCATTCCCGTCAACAACAGGCTCAGACATTTCCTAAAATGTAAATTGAAGGAAATCAATTAGGAACTCAAAGCTATAAAAGCCAAGTCGAACCAGAAAAAATAATCTAATTTATTAGCATGACCATGAAGGACAATTTAAAAGGACAAAGGACTGCCTAAGGCAATGTGAACATTGTAAAACAACAAACCAGAAGGATCTTAAAAAAAAGAAGAAGTAACTTGATGAATGGGAGACATGAAGTGTGGAACACCTGTCAAACTTTAGCATTAACAGCAAATTTTTTTTTCAAAGAAAACCGGGCATATATTCATAGTAAGCAAAATCAGGTGCCGGATATACCCGAACGCACCTGTACAAAGTGAAAGCAGTACAATTGGAGTACTACTCCATTACAAGTAATTCCTAAGCAACTGATAAGATTAAGAAAAAGTCTACTTTGGACCGAACAGGAACAAAGTATAATATTCTTTATCTCTAAGTAAATGACACTTACTAAGTAAATGCATAAACACTATTCAAGAGCCTATGCAATTTACATGGCAGCAAGTGATTGCAATTTGAGAAGAAATAGGACATTCAAACCATAAAACTCCTTGATGGACACCATTAACTGTTAATCAATCAATTGGCTCTGCCTTGTTGTCTCCAATCAAGCACGATGGCAGAGCAAGTTGAAGGAGATTGTTGGACAAGATAAAGAGTCCAGCCCATCTCCAATTCCAGCAAATTCTCCAATTCCAGCAAATGATTACTCTTAACCAACCTTGTGCAAGGATCTAAGAATTAGTTTAGAAGTATTAAAGTCCATTTACACAGCCAAGATACCGACCACCGCAAAATGGCAAGGAATCCTGGTTAAAAGAAGTACATAGCCACATGCCAGAGCAATGAGCAAGGTTAAACTAAATTACATGAGCACATTTGACTCCCAACACCAAATGCAATCAGCCCTACAAATGCACAGTTCACCAAAGTCTATGAAGTGGATTCAATTTGCTGCGCTAAATGAATCCAAAATCCAACATCCAACATCCAAAATCCAGAAACATTTTTGGAATTTCAAACCAAATGCCATGCACATATCAATCATCGGATCACAGCAGAGCTTCAATGCTCAAAAACATTCAGTACTGGCAAGCAAACCAATTAAGAATTTGATTTTTCATGCCTCAAATTCAAAACCAACCACCATAAACACCAAAGGCACAACATTAAAATTGAAGAGGGTTTAAAAGCTCCCATTTGGAAATCAAAACCATTGCTAGAGCAATGCTTGTAGCGATGAAAAAAGGGGAGCTGAAAACGATGATTTTTCTGTCTTTGATTTGTGCTGGAGAAAGAGGGTGAAGTATCTGCCGGATCAACGCCTTGGATAGCTTTGACCAGCAGCAGCCGGCCGCAGCTTCTTGCAGCCGATGGGCCAGTCGTGAATAGTACGAAGTAACTCCATCAAATGAGTGTCAGAAAAATCATAGCAAATATGTTCCAAAATATCATTGTCTGAAGCACCCCCTTTGGCACTTGACCGACAAAGCATCTGGAGGAGCTCGGTGAATCTACCATGAAATCTGTCGTCTTCCAGTTCAACTCAGGCCACCGGAAATCCGATCTGTCGTCCAGTGACCGATCGGAGCACACAAGCCCAGATCGCAAAATCAGTTGACCCTCCTGCGGCCGTCTTCTGTTTCCTCTTCTGCTAGAAGAGGATTTCAATCGGTGAAGCTTCGGGCTCTCTCACAGTGGGAAATTGATGAGAGAGAAAAGAGAGGCTGAGGCAGTGTGAGGTGAAAGAATTGTGAAGAGTGAAAAGAGAGGGTTGAACACATGTCAAATTTTAGTATTTCCAGCATATCTTGAACATCCTAAACAGGCAGCTCCCTCGTAATGAAGCGGTGAAGACAAACACGCAGACAACATTCAGCAGGCAGCAATTTCAGTTTGGCGAAAAGACAGGTTTACCCCCACAAGCATGTCGAAGAGCACCACGGAAGAAGAAACTGACTAAGCCGGGCTCTCTCTCGTGCGTATTGTGTCTGTGTGTCCAGCGAAAATACCATTGTACCCCTCGAAGCACACATGTTGAAGAAAAGCTTTCCAACAACTCCCTCTTATATGTATAGTATAGATATATGTTTAACATAAGCTTCCTGCTATTAATTTGCACTTATATAATATATGTTATTTTGGACGGAAGTATATAGTCAATAACATATGATCAATCGTTTGTTGAATAAAAAAACTGACACATTTGTAAACTTTGACGGTGGGATCAGTTTACTTTCAAACTTCAAGGATTGAAAAAGATATCCTAGAAACGTCAGTGAATATCTAAGCAAATCTGTCCAAGTTCTAAAATTCATATGTTTTATTACAACAACTACTACTACTACTATTATTATTATTATTATTATTATTATTATTATTATTATTATTATTTGGTCATAGCTGAGGTTACAACTCACAATATAAGCATCATATTTGTATAGGTCTTTTAAAATTCTAGAAAACTGACCAAATTGTTTTTAACAGCATATTGTTTTGATTTTAGATTTATGTGTCACGACTTTATGTTATTGAACAACACTTTTATAAGTGATTAGGGGATGATGTCTTTCATTTATTTCATTTTAATTACTTGCTGTTGTAGATGGATGTTGAAAGAAATGGCTAGTCAGCTAATTTGATGAGTCAGCAGAAGTTAGTTGAGTTGTTAGTACATTGAGTGGAGTGTGAGGATAAGTAAGAGAAAAACGAGTGGAGGTGACAGGCTATTGTTTGTTTGGGACTTTTCTCTCTGTAATTGCTCAACACTTTCCTCTCCATTCTATCTAAATTCCTCTCCTTTCTTTCTTATTCTGTGAGCGTAATTTCTTTTCTTCATAGATCTGACAATTGGTATCAGAGCTACTGATTCCTTGGATAAAAGTAAATGGGACATGGCGGAGGGTACAAGATTGAAGTCAATGGAGGATCAACTGAAGAAGCAGGATATTAAGATACAAGAGCTAGTGTAGAAAATGCATCTTAGAATGGAAGAACATAACAAAGACAATAGTTCCAAAATGGATATCTTCATGGTAGGAATTGATGCGAAGGTAACAGCCTTTATGAAATTGATGGCTAAGGATCGAGATACAACCCAAGATCTTGAAGGAACAAGCTCCAGAGATAGAACCCCATTGTTACCTACACCAGGTGGAGGCAAAAGCAAAGAAGAGTGGGAGGGTAAAAGAAGGAACTACAACCTGTGTCCCAAGGTGGAATTGCATATGTTTGAAGGAGATCACCCAAGAAATTGGGTGAGAAAATGTGAGAAATTTTTCTTGATTCATCAAGTATTGGATCATCAACGTTTGGAGCTGGCTGAAATGTATTTGGAAGGTAAGATGGATAATTGGTATCAAGGTATAAAATTATCCAAAGGAAAGATTGAATGGAGTGAATTTGTAGAACTATTGTGTCAGAGATTTAACGAAAAAAGTGGATAGGATATTGTGGAGGAATTCAACAAATTACAACAAGAAAGTTCAGTGAGGGATTACCAAGAGAAATTTGAGGAACTCAGGACAAGGATGTTGTTAAAGGATAGGCGATTGTCTGAATCGTATTTCATCTCGAGTTTTGTGAGTGGACTTAAGAAAGATATCAAACCAATTATTATGATGCTTAAGCCTGACTCCTTAGTAGAGGCGTATGAAATTGCTGTGTTACAGGAGCAATCATTGGAGCTTAGTACAAAGAGATCCAAATCTCTTATAAAGACTGTAAATCCTTGGCAGAAACGGACATGGACTGGTGCATAGTCTAAGAATGGGGGCTGCAACAAAGTTAAGGAAACTTCAGAAAATATGGAACATAGGAAACTATCAGCACAGGAGATTCAACGAAGATGAAATTTGAATCTATGTTTCAAGTGTGGTGATAAATATAGTTTTGGACATGTGTGTAAGATGAATCATCTTACATTTATAGTTACAGAAGAAGAAGAAGAACCAGAATTTCTTGATACAGTGGGAGAAACAGATGAAAAAACAGGAATTCCTGGACAGGTAATGGATATTCCTCTGAATGCACTATCTGACATGTTAAATGAAAAAGTGATTGTGCTACAAGGAAGGATCAATGGGGAAATGGTGAACATATTAGTGGATACTGGCAGCTCGCATAGCTATATCAATGTGGAGCTGGTTAAAAGACTGTCACTAAAGTATGAAACAGCTGAGCCTCTAAAGGCTACTATAGCTGATGGCAGTATAGTGATCAGTTTGTGGGTAACCCCAAGAGTTAAATGGAGCATTCAAGGGTATAAGTTTAAATACAATTTGAGGATAATGAGCATTGGTGATTGGGATGTGATTTTGGGGGTAAACTGGATTTTACTTTCAGTCCTCTCACTTTTCACTTCCAAAGATTAACAGTAGGAATGAGACAAGGTGATCAACATATCGTCTTGTGTGGCAAGGCTGAGTACACTATGATGAAAATGATTAGGGGAAAAGAGTGTAGGAGATTGAATCAAGAGAAGTTCAGGCAGATGTTCCAGCTAGTGGTGATGCAATCTGAGAAGCCTGAAAACAGCATTCATCCCTCAGTGTCTCAATTGTTGTCTGAGTTTGCAGATGTATGTGAAACAAACATCAGTTTGCCACCTGAGAGGCCTCGTGATCATGCTATCCCTCTTAAAGTTGGGGCTCAACCATTCAAGAAAAAACCCTACAGGTATCCTCATTCTCAAAAGGCTAAAATTGAGAAACGGGTTATTGAAATGCTCAATTTTGGAATTATTCAAAATAGCAATAGCCCTTTTGCTTCTCCAGTTTTATTAGTTAAAAAAAAGGATGCTAGTTGGAGGTTCTGTGTAGATTACAGACAGTTGAATGATTTAACTATCAAAGATAAGTATCCCATACCTAATATAGATGAACTCATGAATGAGTTGTTTGGGGCTAAGTTCTTCTCTAAAATAGATCTCAGGTCTGGTTATCATCAAATTAGGGTTAAAATGGCAGATAGACACAAGACAGCTTTTCAGACTCACCAAGGACACTATGAATTTCTTGTGATGCCTTTTGGGCTAACAAATGCACCTACGTCATTTCAATCTTTGATGAATGATGTATTCCAACCTTATCTCAGGAAGTTTATTTTAGTGCTCTTTGATGACATACTAGTTTTTAGTCCTTCATTTGAAAAACAGTTGGAGCATTTACAAACTGTACTATCTGTGTTGAGACAAAACCATTTAGTGGCTAACAAGTCTAAATGCACATTTGCTCAAACATCTGTGGAATACTTGGGGCATGTGATAAATCAGGAAGGGGTGAACATGGACAAGAGCAAAGTGGATTGTGTTCTGAATTGGCCTGAGCCTAAGAATATTAAAGCACTGAGAGAATTTTTGGGGCTGACAGGCTATTATAGAAGGTTTATTAAGGGTTATGGAATAATTTGCCAACCCTTGACACAACTCCTTAAGAAAGAAGCTTTTCAATGGAATGCAGAAGCACAGAAAGCCTTTCAATTATTGAAAGAAATCATGTGCATTGCACCTGTTCTTAGACTTCCAGATTTTTCTCAACCCTTTGTTATTGAGACTGATGCATGTGGAGTGAGGGTAGGAGCTGTATTAATGCAACAAGGACAGTCTATTGCATACTTGAGCAAGGTATTGAGCACTCAGAATTTAGAATTGTCTGTATATGAGAAAGAGCTTCTTGCATTGGTGATGGCAGTGACTAAATGGAAGCATTACCTCATTGGTTATCACTTTATTATTAGGACAGACCATCAAAGCTTAAAGTATTTACTGGAACAAACTTTACATACTACTTTACAACAGAAATGGTTGACAAAACTTTTGGGGTTGGACTACGAAATACAATATAAAAATGGAACAGTTAATGGGGTGGTAGATGCTTTGTCTAGAAGGGCAGATGTATCAGAGGGTGCTGTGTTAATGCCTATGTCTACAGTAAGGCCAGAATGGTTGCTTGAAGTACAACAAAGCTATGAAAATGATGTGATAATCTCAGAACTAATTTCACAGATAGTTTTGAACCCTTCCAGCAATCCATCATACCAGTATAAGGATGGAATATAAAGGTGTACAGGGAAGATTGTTATTGGAAATGGTTGTGATCTCAGGCAGAAAATCATCAGCTCTTTACATGATTCGGCAGTTGCGGGACATTCAGTACAAAATGCTTGTTGGAGGAGGATTAAGAGTTTCTTCTACTGGCCAGGATTGAAAAGAGACGTGGTAGAGTATGTGAGACGATGTGAGGTCTGTCAGAGACACAAAACTGAAAATATAGCTATCCCTGGATTACTACAACCACTGCCTATCCTTACTCAAGCATGGAGTCAAGTGACTATGGATTTCATAAAATGGTTACCTAAGTCTGAAAACATGGATGCTATTATGGTGGTGACTGATAGATTAACTAAATTTGCCCACTTTATACCTCTGCGGCATCCTTTTACAGCAACAATAGTGGGCCAGAAGTTTATTGCCTGCATTGGAAAGTTGCATGGATTTCCTGACTCTATTGTTTCTGATAGAGATAAGGTCTTCACAAGTCTATTTTGGCAGGAATTATTTAGGTTGTGGGGAGTGAAGTTACATCTTACCAGTGCTTATCATCCACAAACGGATGGACAATCTGAGAGATTAAATCAATCTGTGGAAAACTATTTGAGGTGCATAACCAGTGCTCAACCAACTCAATGGGCTAAGTGGTTGGATATGGCTCAGTGGTGGTACAATTCTGCCTATCAATCCAGCATACAAAAGACTCCCTTTGAAGTTTTTTACGGTTATACTCCTAAACCTTTTCCTTTTGGACCAGTAATGGATTCAACAACACCTGCATCTTCCCAAACAGTTCAAGATCACCAACAGATGTTGCATGTACTAAAGGAAAATTTAAGCAAGGCTCAGCAAAGAATGAAGCATTATGCAGATTCGAAAAGATCAGAGAGGAGCTTTGAAATAGGTGATCTAGTATATTTAAAACTGCAGCCATATAGGTAGTCATCTCTGGCAGTGAGGATGAATTTGAAGTTGAGTGCTAAGTATTATGGCCCTTTTGTTGTGTTGGAAAAGATTGGGGAAGTAGCCTATAAATTGCAATTGCCTCCAGACTCAAGAATCCATCCAGTATTTCATGTTTCAGTTCTCAAGAAGAAGGTTTGCAATTCTACAGTTCCAGTTTTTCCCTTGCCTCAATTGGATACTGATGGTCAAGTTTGTGTGAAACCTAAAGCTGTGCTGCAAAAGAAGGTAATCTTAAGGAATGAGGCACCAGTGATTCAAGTTCTGATCAAATGGCTTAACTTAGCTCCAGAAGAATCCACGTGGGAGGATATTTCTTTAATTAGATCACAATTTCCCAAATTTGATGTTGATGCTGTTGATGGAGAATAAAGAACTGAATTAAAGGGACTTGAGGACAAGTCCAATGTTAGCAAGGGACTGTTGTCACGACTTTATGTTATTGAACAACGCTTTTATAAGTGATTAGGGGATGATGTCTTTCCTTTATTTCATTTTAATTACTTGCTGTTGTAGATGGATGTTGAAAGAAATGGCTAGTCAGCTAATTTGATGAGTCAGCAGAAGTTAGTTGAGTTGTTAGTACAGTGAGTGGAGTGTGAGGATAAGTAAGAGTAAAATGAGTGGAGGAGACAGGCTATTGTTTTTTTGGGACTTTTCTCTCTGTAATTGCTCAACACTTTCCTCTCCATTCTATCTAAATTCCTCTTCTTTCTTTCCTATTCTGTAAGCGTAATTTCTTTTCTTCATAGATCTGACATTATGCTATTCACTTAAGAGAATTTACGTATTGTCCCATGAAAAAGTTGAATATTTGAATTGTAATTTTCCTTTTATGGTGTTAGTTTTGTACGTAGTCAAAGTTCTTTAGTACGTATAAAAAATGGCTATATTGTTTGACTTTTAAATTTGAAAAAAAATACATTTCTTAACTTAAATTTCGTTATCTAAATGCTATGTAGTTCATTTTTAACACATTATAACATCATTTAACATTAAAATGGCATTAATGAATGTCACATGACAAAACCATTTGAGGGCCATGTTCCACGGAAGTGGTAGTTTAAACCAATGTTTCAAGGGGTCAATGGTTCAACCGGAGTTAACTCGGACAAAAAATTGAATCACGTTATAAGGACGTCATAAAGAAATTTAAATATTAAATATATTAATAATCTAAAACAATACTTTTATCTAATTATAAATGTTTATTAAATCATAATATCTCAAAATTTGTGAAATTTTCTTTTATTTAAACATTTTACTCAATAACAAATAACTCAAAATGAAAATAAACCACATATATATTATTTA
Organism: Ophiorrhiza pumila; assembly: GCA_016586305.1. Lineage (NCBI taxonomy): Eukaryota > Viridiplantae > Streptophyta > Magnoliopsida > Gentianales > Rubiaceae > Ophiorrhiza > Ophiorrhiza pumila. The sequence goes on from BLIW01000011.1 coordinate 26,966,253, forward strand.
GTTATTGATTTATCTTAGTGAATTAATAAAGAAATTAAAGAGTATAATTTTATTCATAAAAAAATAGTAATAGGCCCAAATATATTAATATTAAACCCAACATTAAAAGGTAAAAGATAATATTTCAAAACCCAAAATTGATAATAGCCTATAAGTGTTATTGGACTGAAATCCAAACTTATAATCAGTCCAAAATTAAAAAAAAAGTTTAAAAAGGAAAAAAAAACTGGTCAAACCAGTCAAAATCAGTTTTTTGACCGGTCAAACCCGGGTTTTGACAAGTTTTGACCGATTTTTTATAAAAACGGTTTTTACATGATAATCAGACCGAACCAAGGACCGGTCCCCAATCCAACCAATCAAACAGGCAGGTCTTGTCCAATTTTCAAAACACTGGTTTAAACATGAAGAGTTTAATTTCTCATTGGAAGGAAGACTTGGTTTTAATTTGATAACTTGAAGGAAACAAAGTTTCACAGTGATAAAAGAATATTGAATATTTATGCATTATTTATGTGACAAGTTGAGATTAAGAGATCAAATATAACTTTTTTAATATTGAGGAGCAAACTTATAGTTCTCCCTTAGTTGAGGGGCTATTGAGGTAATGTTGCATGTGTGTTTGAAAACTATTAAAATGAATTACAAAGTCTTAGAATAAAAATTTTATTGTTTACATGAAAGGAGCTTGTTATTACCATATTACTATTTACTCATAGCCCTTTTTGTTAGTAAATAATTAGGTTTAGAAAAAAAAGAAAGAGTTAAATTACAAAAAAATAACCCTTATAGTTGAGAAGATTTTTACTATTTTTCATGACAAACCTATTTCTTATTAATTCGGACTTTCGCTGAAAAACTAACTCACGCTTAAAAGTCATATTACTAAAACACTTTACTTTTTCGACAACCAAACACCCTATACGATTTTATTTTACAATACATAATCAATATTATACAATAATACTTTTTTAAATTCTATAAAATTTGTATTCTTCGTGACAATTGTTACCTTCTATTAATTTGTCTGATATTATAAGGCTACATGTACTTCTCTTTGTATTTTAACTCTTATTATTAAAATAACCCGTAGGATTTCACCCTAATTCCCTCATCACTATAAGCCGTTTTTTGGGCAAAAACAGAAAAAGATTCATACACAAAATTATTTGTAGTAGTAGTAGTAGTTAGACATGGCCATTCTGGCAGTTTCAGAACTGAAAACCGCTGGAACCGAGGCTCCACAAAACAAGAATCATAGCTGAACTGTCTACGAGCAGTTCGGTTACGGTTCTCCAAAATCGGGACCAGAACCGAAACCCCTAATCTCGTTTCCGGTTCCAAACCGGCAATTAAAAAAAATTGCCACGTCAGCAGCTGGCCAACAGTGAGCATTCATTCGGCGCGTGCTATAAAGTTTTATTAAAAAAAAGGCGCGTGCTATAAAAAAAATTTAAAAAAATTGCAACGGTCAAATGGCCGTTGCATTAATATGTTGACCTTTGCCATGTCGGCAACGGTTCAAATTAAGTGAGAAACAGCCAATTATTTGACCATTCCTCACTTCCTCTCTCTTTTTTTTTTACTTTTTTTTATTTTCCTAATTCTATAAACACCACATTAATTTTTTATTTTTCCACACAATTTCTACTCTTCTTTCTTAATATTCTAATTCTCTTCTTCTCAATTCTCAAGCATCAAAATTCTATAAAATTCAATTCTAATTATTGTTTCTATTATAATTGTTAGTTAAATTTAATTTTTTTAATATATTATTCTTTCAACTTATCATTCTTTTTTAATCTTTTTGAATTACTATATAAAATGGATAGTTTTGATTCTTCATTCCAACCAATTAATATTGGTGATGAAAGTGTAAATCCATCACCATCAAGTCGTCGTCCACCAATAAATCCAAAATCTGACATGTTTGTGAAATATTTCACAAAAATTTTTTATGCCGATGGAGTTCTTATTAGAGCAAAATGCAATTTTTGCGAGAAATCATACACCTTCAAAATTGAGAGCGGATATTGCACAATAACCAAGCATTTGGAGAACACGCATCCTCAAGAAATCGGCATTCAAAAGTCACAAGCGCAATTAACCGGTTTCTCTCAACATGGTTCATCTTCTTCTAGTAATTTAAATTTATTTAATTTAGTGATTTAAAATGGAGAGATAATATAGCTAGATTTGTTTGCACACAATATTTACCATTTTCATTTGGTGAAAAATAAATTTTTGTGAGATTAGTACAAGAAAATGCAAATCCACAAGTTAAACGTGTTTCTAGAACAACTTTAACATGTGATATTAAAAAAATTTATAAAAAAAAAAAATAACTTATCGGAATATTTTTTTAAATTAGATTTTGTATTTCAATATATTTGGATATTTGGAGTGATCATTGGCAAATGAATAGTTATACGGGTATAACTTGTCATTGGATAGATTCAAATTGATTTTTACAAAAAAAAGTAATTGCATTTAGAATTTTTAATGATTCTCATACAGCCATAAATATATCTAGATTAATTACTGTTATTTTACAAGAATATAATTTGAATGATAAAATTTTTTCAATTGGTTTTGATAATGCATCGGCTAATAGTGTATCTATTGTAGAATTAAAAATTATTTGTGCACCAATTATAGATTGGAAATTTTTTCATGTTAGATGTGTATGTCATGTTTTAAATTTATCTATTCAAAATGGTTTAAGTGCATTAAAAATTCATATTAAACTAATTAAAGATGCAATTAAATATTTGACAGGATATCCAAGTTTAATAAAAATATGGGCAAAATATTGTATACAAAATGGATAAAAGCCTAAAAGATTTAAAAATGATGTTCCAAATTGTTGGAATTCAACTTATTATTTACTTTATGATTCTTCTAAATATAGTTCATTGTTATGTAATTTTTACATTGATAACTCTTGTCTTGGAATTGTATTACTTACTATTTATTGCACTTCTTGTTTAAAATTGTTAGAAGTTTTAAAAGTTTTTAAGAATGCTACTTGTATATTTTCATGTGTGTATTATCCAACTTCTCATTTATTTTTAGTTGAAAAATGTAATATAGTTGGTATGTTAAAAATTCATATAAATGATGAAACTTTGACGCAAAGTATTATTCACATGTTAGAAAAATGACTTAATTATTATAAAGAAATTTCAATTTTATATTTAGTTGCTATTGTTCTTGATCCTTGTTTTAAATTTAAAGATTTAGAACAATATTTAAAGTTTAATTATGATACGTTAAAAGAATGTTTTCCATTAGATCCAAACATTATACAATTATAATTAAATGTAAGTAAATACATAAATGAGAATAGAGATATAATAAATACATTGTATGAAGAATATTCTATTAATTTTCATCAACAAGTTCCTACTAGTAGTACCATTAACAGTAGCACTAGTCACAATAGTATTTCAACTTCCAATATTCGATCCTCCTGATTTAGAAATGTTTCAATCGTTAAAAAAATACAAGGGTACTACTAGTACGGAACTTGATGAATAGTTAACCACTTTTTTTTATTTTAGTAATAACAAGTTTGAATGTGATAGTATTGAGAAGTTCAAAATATTGGAATGATGGAAGAAGAATACAACAATGTGCTCTGTCATCTCTTCGATAGCCAAAGAAATTTTGGCTACCAAGACATCAACCGTAGCAGTGGAACAAGCTTTTAGTCAAGGTGACAACATTTTAGACAAAACCCGATCGCGTTTGAGCCCGATGCCCTTGGAGATTCAAGCTTTAGTAGATGATTGGATTAAAGCCGCTTATAGAGAACAAGAACAAGACATAGAATAATAGTTTGATTTATATTTAAACGGCACCACCAATGGTAGCTCTACTTGTACTACTAACTCACCTATCACCAATGCCGAGAGAGCCAATAATGACGACGACGATGACTATTAGTTTATTAAAATGAAGAAAAAATTAATATTGTATATTTTTTTATTATTGAAAATTTGAAATAATTTATCATGTTTTTCAAATATTATAATTTTCATATCTATATATTTGTTTATATAAATATCATAGTTTTATTTGTATAGAGTATAGTTGTATTATTGTATATCATAATATATTTTGCGATAGTATTATTGTAATATTCAAATTTAAAGTTTAAACTATCAATTATGAATAAATTTAGTATTTCTTCATTTATTAATTTCTAACTTGTAAATTTATGTTTAAAATCTTAACTTGTAAATTTTTCTTTCCCAATGAATAATATTTAGTAGTTTCTTCATTTATTAATTTCTAACTTGTAAATTTATGATTTAAAATTCTTAACTTGTAAATTTTTTTTATCCCAATGAATAAAATTTATAGTTTCTTCATTCTAACTTGTAAATTTTAGTATTTTTAAGTTATAACTACTAAAACCTAAGTACCTAAAATTTAGTATTTCAAAATTAAATTCGGATGTTGAAATTGAAATTCGATATTGAAATCAAATTTGAAACGGGAATAAAATCGTAACCAAAACCGCAATAAAATCTTAACTGTAACCGTAATTGAGAATAAAATCATAACCGAAACCAGAACCGGGATAAAATCGGAATAAAATCGTAACCGAAACCGCCAGTTCCGAAACTGTAACCGAAACTGCCAAGGGGCGGTTCGGTTTTGATTCCATTGGCCACAGAACCGGGAATCGGCGGTTCTAGAACCGTGGCCATCTCTAATAATAATAATAATTTATAGCAACTATAGTATATTCCTCACCCTATTTCCTATACAAACAATCAAACACTAAGAATTGGAGTTGACATAAAGCCCGGAGGCGGCTAACCTCATCATGTGGCCAAGTTGCCAAATTCATACTCAATGTGTTTCAAGTTTGAACATTGCAACATGCAAAGAAGAATTTCTTTAGCTCAATCCATGCATAAATATTCAACTCCTTCCCTTGATTGATTTAGACCATACCCCAAACTTTGAATCTCCACTCTTTAGTGTGGTGTGTCGTTTTGTACCAAATTAATTTACTTACTCTCAAACAATAAATCAAGTATAGTACGAGTAAGGTCGATACCACGAGGAACACACTACTTTCTAATTCAATTAATTTGCCAAAAGTAACCACAATTTAATCAATAATTTAAATCAATTTAATTAAGAAATCAATTACGAATTAAATAACAAAATAATAAAATTAAGACATTAATTAATCAAAAGAAAAAGATCCGGCTATAAATAAATCCACACTAATCAATGCTCAATTGTTCATTGACTCAAGGATAACAATCTCTATTTAATCAATTAGTTATAGATTACCGAGTATCGGCTCTGACATAATCCAATTCTTCCTTAATTATTCGTTAACTAACAAGTATCGGCTTGACTCAATTAATTCCCTATTTATAACACAACCTGGACGGAATCAGGCGAACACCAGATTTAATGTCATAAAAGCATTACGTAGTGAAGAAACTAACTCTAACAAATCATATTATGAATCAGCATGCAATAATTTTTTAACCAATTATTTCCATCTACCAAGACAGTAGCTTCGCCACTAATTAATCTTACTTATTAAATCCAGTGACTTAACAAGGGATTAATTGGCTCTACCTAATTAGATTAAAGGTGATCAAGCTTTAATTAAATTAGATAATAAACTTTAGGCTTAGAAAACTTTTGGAACTAAATAAGAAAAACTTTAATTAAGAACAATTAGGTCTCAAAATTTATGCATGATTAGTGCTTCATTACTCACAGCCAGACAAGAAAACTACTCACTAAACATAATTGAAAACAAAACAAGAATAATAATTAAAACAGAAATTAGATAAAACTAGAAATTGCAAATCAGGCACTCGTCGTTCAACCAAACGACGAGCTCTGAAAACTGGACAGCAAATCTGCAGACCCAGCTGCGAAAGAGAAAAAACTGCACAAGAGAAAGCTGCGTTCCAAAAGATTAAAGATGTCTTAACCCTAAATAATCTTTTCCCTTATATAGGGAAGAGAATAAGACTTCCTAAACTAACTCAAATAATGAATCTTCATTGTTTCCAAATTCTAAAAGCCCACATGCGGCTGAAGGAAAAGTAAGCTTCCTAATCTTCTTCAACAACCCACTTGGTAATTGCCTAGAATCCTTTTGTTGCCAAATCTCTTAATCTTTATCTCCAAGTCTTTGATCTTCTAGAAAACTCCAATTTAGTAAATCTTCCTCTCGCCAATCTCCTCCATGGAATCTTCCAAATTCTACACAAATTAATAACATTAAGTAAACAATTCCTCCAATTCAGCAATAAAAAGAATATAAAAGATATGAACATTCTGTGCTCATCAAATATCCCCACAGTTAAACATTGCTGGTCCCTCAGTAATTAATCAAACTAAACAAACAAATAAACAAATAAAGAAACCATTTCATAAAATAAACATTTGTCCAGACAAACTGAAAAAGAAACTCTTTCAAAAATTCATGCTTAGTCCAAGTAAAAATCTCATGTATAATGAAGTCCTCCAAGTCAAAATACAAAATTCTGAGCAACTCTCCAAGATCACTCCAAACACTCAAAAGATTTATAACATTAGGTTCAACCACTCAATTAATCGCGCACATAGAAGACTTACATCAAACTTGCAAATATGTCACAAGATAACCATACTATTAAAACTAAACAAGAATCAAAAGGTCTTTCAATTGGTTGTAATAGGGCTTGGGTTTACAAGGGAGGATTTAAGAGGAATAAAAGGCTGAAAATAAAACTAAAGTGTAAGCAACACAATGTAAGAACATCCCCACACTTAACTTGCACCAAGTCTCTTTTGATTTTCAAAACAACTCAAAGTATTTCCAGCACATCATTCATATTTTTCTTTCGTGTTTTTTCACATAATTTTCTTTTTTTTTCTTTTCTTTTCTACTACCGCTGTTCTTTCTTTCATTTTTTTTTCTTTTCTACCACAGCTTAGGAAAACATCACAGACAAAATTCTTCAGATTTTTTTCTTTTTCTTTTTATTCCATTCTGTCCCAACATTGTTTGGGCAAACAACAGGCTTCAACTTTTCAATTCAATACACATTCTGGAATAATCTTCATACCTAGAGACTTGAAGAAGCAAATTCTCTCAATTTCAATCAAGAGGGAAACAAATTATACATAAGTTACTTGCACCTTAGGGGGGCAAAAAGAAAGCTAAAAAGGCTATGGTGAAAAATTAAAGTAGTTTCATCACAAAGAAAAGGATTAAGGCTCAAAGGGGTTCACTAAGGATCAAATCAAGGTAGGAATGAAAATTAAAGTCAAAATGGGGTGAAATCCTAAGTGCCTTTATCATATTCAAGTTTAATCTCAACACCACAATATCTATGCACAACAAAGCAAGTTCAATAAGTCAACTAAACGCAATTTACACTCATTCAAAGAATAATTCATTTAAGCACCAACAAAGTGGTTATTGTATGCTTAGGCTCAACATCCTCACTTTTAGTGGGCAAAATAAACTCAGAACTTGTATTCATCATACTTAGAATCATCCAAAATCATGCACAAACTATTACTAGAAACCATGACTAAACTTGTTTACTCAAAAACATGTTGGCTAGAAAATGTTTATAAAGTGAAACAGTTGTTTAACAAATAACAAACTGAAAACAAAACTAAACTGTTTTTTGTGAAAAATTTCAATTTTATGATTTTTTTTTGAATTTTTTGTACTTGAAAACAAATTACACATAACATAGAACACCTCCCCACACTTAAACAATAACATGTCCTCATGTGAAGAAGAAAAACAAAATAACATAAAAGAAAAAAAAACAAACATAGAAAAGGGAAAAGGAAAGGGACAGCCTGATTATTGTGGGGGACTCTGCTGGATTTGAAGAATGACAGCCAGTGGTTGTTGGTGTGGAGTCTTCTCCGCCGTCATGGACTGTGTGGTTGGTGAAGATTCCTCCGTTGAAGTTGGAGGTTCCAGTGAAGGAGGGGAAGCAAACTTCATTTTCACCATTGTGGTGAACTTTGTCAGTGATAATGGAAGAGTGAATAGTGCTGGGTTTGGAAAGATGGTTATGGCTGATCTATTTTAAGGAGGATAAGATTAGGTAATGGTGGATTGGGGACTACTGGAACTCTTTTGTTTAGAATAATAGTGGGCCTCTTTAATAAAATACTATATATCTAATGAGACCAATTCCTATTTTAAAAGCTTTGTCTTCACTTCCCATTTTTGTAGCTCACCCACTCCATTACTGCAACAAACTCATCTTCACATATAAACCCACGATTGCACACAAATCTGAAACAGGAAGAAACTTTATTAATTGACAAGAAAATTAAATAAACAATTAAAAATTAAAAAATAAAATAAAATTTAAAATTGGGTTGCCTCCCAATAAGCGTCATTGTTTAAAGTCCTAGACTAGACTAAATATGCTGCATAAGATGATTTCAACCATTGTCCAACATCGCAAATCCCAAACTAGAATGTAGCAATTTTTCAGGAATCTTCCGTTTGGGCAAACGGGACGAATCTGAAATTTTATCCAATGAATGCAATGATGTTTTTGCACTCTTTATCTCATCGTCATACTTTTCTTTTGCCGCAAAAGTTGCTGTGACGACTTGCTGTGATTCATCCTGCACAAAATTCGTCTCAAGATGCTCTTGGACTAAGGACTGAAAAACATCAATTGAATTAACATGTTCTACATCAATGGGATATTTCATAGTATCTAAAATATTAAAAGTTACATAATCTCGATTGAATTCATATGTGAGTGTTCCTTTATCCACATCAATCTTAGTTTTTGCAGTTTTCATGAATGGTCTACCCAACAATAATACATCCAATTTCCTTTCATGAGAATTTCCCATGTCTAATACATAAAAATCAGCTGGGTATACAAAATCATTGACTTTAACCAAAACATTTTCAAGAACTCCCAATGGGTAAGATAAGGACCTATCAGCTAATTGGATAACCACTCTTGTTTCAGCTAAAGGTCCTATGTTCAAACCTTGGTATGTAGAAAGACGCATTACATTAATAGAAGCTCCTAAATCCAGCATGCATCTTTCAATTTTTTTCTCTCCAATAACACAAGGAATAGAAAACATATCTGGGTCCTTGCATTTGGGAGGAAGTTTTTGTTGTATTACAGCTGAAACAGTTTCGCCCACAGTGACCTTTTCCTTTTTGGGATGCTGAATTTTTCTTGCAATGAAATCCTTCAAGAATTTGGCACACTTTGGCATCCGTCGAATAGCATCTAAGAATGGTATATTTATCTCAATCTTGCTAAAAATGGTCAAAATGTCATCCAGGTCCTCATCCTTGGCATTCTTTTTCAACCTGTTTGGAAAAGGGGGAGGTATTTTAATTTTAGAAGTTGAAAAATTCAATTTAGGACTGACCTTTGATTTTTGCCCAGTCGTCGTATGGTCGAACGACGCGGTCTGATTTTTTTGTTCTTCAGCCTTGACCTTGGATATTGGTTCCTCCAGTTGTTTCCCACTTCGCAAGGTGATTTGACTTACATTTTCGCGTGGGTTGATCTGCACTTGAGAGGGTAGTTTACCTTGAGGTCCTAGTGTTTCATTGAAGTGCTTTGCCATTTGGGTCATTTGGGTACTCAACCCACTTATGGCTGCTCTTGTTTCTTGCTAAAACTTGTGAAAGTCTCCCTGATGTTCGGTTTGCGTGTTCTGCATCAAAGTAACAAAAGTTGCTAAATTAACAAGCATATCTTCAAGAGGAATTCCTGACCTTGAGGTAAGTACCAAGCTAGGATTCAATTGAGCTGATGGTGCTGTTGGTCTCAGCTGGGTTTGTTGGTGAGCTTGCTGTTGTGGAAGATTCTGTTGAGGAGCACGAGCCCTGTAGCTCAGATTAGGATGATCTTGCCAACCTGGGTTAAAAGTATTGGCATAGGGATCGTAGTGCTTTTGTTGATATCCTCCCATTGCATTTACTTGGGCATCTAACTCTTCCTGAGTCACTTGACATACATTTGCAGAGTGGTTAGGACTTTTGCAAATTTCACAAACATTTTCCATATGAGCTACACCCCTTCCATTGATCAATTTCTCAACACTTGCTGTCAAAGCTTCCAGTTTACTTTCAATTGAAGAGTTGGAAATTTCACCAACTTGCTTAGTCGATCGACGTAACGGTTGATACTGTTGACATGATTCACATGTTCTAGCAATCAAGTTCGTGGCTTGGGTTGTTCTATTATCCATGAAAGCTCCACCACTTGCCGCATCAAGAGTTCTTTTCTCCTCTGGCTGCAAACCTTCATAAAAGTATTGAATTAAGAGTTCGTCAGAAATCTGATGTTGAGGACAACTCTCACACAATTTTTTAAATCGATTCCAATAGGCAGTTAAGGATTCATCATATTCTTGTTTAATACCTACAATTTCCTTCCTACCAAATGCAATCTTAGAAGCTGGAAAATAATTCATCAAAAATGTTCTTTGCATACCTTCCCACGATGTAATTGATCTAGGAGTGATAGTTTTGAACCAAGCACTAGCTTGTCCAGTTAAAGACCATGAAAAACTAGCTAGTTTTATGTATTCTTGTGTGACTCCTAGATTGTTTACTGTTTCACTAACCTTAATAAAATCATGCAAAAAAACTATGTGGGTCTTCACCAACATCTCCATTAAATTTAGGTAATAAATTCAAAAAGGATGCTCTCAGCTCATAGTCAGTTGCAAGTTCAGGCAAGACAATGCAAGAAGGTCTGTAATTGACAATTGGGTTAATAGACTCCCTTAGAGGTCGATCTTGAATGGGAAGTGGAACTGGAATCTGAACTCCTGGATTAATCACATGTCCTTGTGGCTGTTGGTTTCCTCTAGGTGGTGGCTCGTTACCTACAGGTTGCTGGTTCCCAGGTGGAAGATTGGCCATTGAAGTTTCGTCAAACAGAGAATCTGATTCAACTGGGTCTTCAATTCTGCTGGTCGTCGTTCGGGCAAACGACGAGTCTACTGCAGAACCAGAATTGGTTCTTTGGCGCTGTTCTTTCGTCTCTTTCTTCAATCTACGCGCTGTCTTTTCGATTTCTGAATCAAAAAGTAAATCTGGGTTAGACGATCTGGACATCAACCAAAGAGCAAAAACAAATTAATTAAAAAGAAAATAATGCCGTTCCCCGGCAACGGCGACAAAATTTGGTGTGTCGTTTTGTACCAAATTAATTTACTTACTCTCAAACAATAAATCAAGTATAGTACGAGTAAGGTCGATCCCACGAGGAACAACCTATTTTCTAATTCAATTAATTTGCCAAAAGTAACCACAATATAATCAATAATTTAAATCAATTTAAGTAAGAAATCAATTACGAATTAAATAACAAAATAATAAAATTAAGAAATTAATTAATCAAAAGAAAAAGATCCGGCGATAAATAAATCCACACTAATCAATGCTCAATTGTTCATTGACTCAAGGATAACAATCTCTATTTAATCAATTAGTTATAGATTACCGAGTATCGGCTCTGACATAATCCAATTCTTCCTTAATTATTCGTTAATTGACAAGTATCGGCTTGACTCAATTAATTCCCTATTTATAACACAACCCGGCCGGAATCAGCCGAACACCAGATTTAATGTCATAAAAGCATTACGTAGTGAAGAACCTAACTCTAACAAATCATATCATGAATCAGCATGCAATAATTTGTTCACCAATTATTTCTATCTACCGAGACAGTAGCTTCGCCACTAATTAATCTTACATATTAAATCCAGTGACTTAACAAGGGATTAATTGGCTATACCTAATTAGATTAAAGGTGATCAAGCTTTAATTAAATTAGATAATAAACTTTAGGCTTATAAAACTTTTGGAACTAAATAAGAGAAAGTTTAATTAAGAACAATTAGTTCTCACAATTTATGCATGATTAGTGCTTCATTACTCACAGCCAGACAAGAAAACTACTCACTAAACATAATTGAAAACAAAACAAGAATAATAATTAAAACATAAATTAGATAAAACTAGAAATTTCAAACCAGGCACTCGTCGTTCGACCGAACGACGAGCTCTGAAAACTGGACAGCAAATCTGCAGACCCAGCCGCGAAAGAGAAAAAACTGCACAAGAGAAAGCTGCGTTCCAAAAGATTAAAGATGTCTTAACCCTAAATAATCTTCTCCCTTATATAGGGAAGAGAATAAGACTTCCTAAACAAACTCAAATAATGAATCTTCATTGTTTCCAAATTCTAAAAACCTACATGCGGCTGAAGGAAAAGTAAGTTTCCTAATCTTCTTGAACAACCCACTTGGTAATTGCCAAGAATCCTTTTGTTGCCAAATCTCTCAATCTTTATCTCTAAGTCTTTGATCTTCTAGAAAACTCCAATTTAGTAAATCTTCCTCTCGCCAATCTCCTCCATGAAATCTTCCAAATTCTGCACAAATTAATAACATTAAGTAAACAATTCCTCCAATTCAGCAATAAAAAGAATATAAAAGATATGAACATTTTGTGCTCATCATAGTGTCAAATCTTTGAACCGAAATCTATAGAATGAATTCTTTCAATTCTTCCTCTTTCTATTCCCTTTAGCACAAGATTCTAAACTTGCAACTTCCTTAATTAATCCTTCATCAACAAACAGTACTCCTCTCATACATATTTCATCAATTCCTGGAATTGATGAAGTTAAAACCACCATAAAACTGCCATCACAACCTCTGAAAAAGCAAACCTCAGGCCGAACACAGCAGCCGCCTCCAAGGCCTAAAAAACAAGAAGTGCAAAGTTCATTTACCTGTCATTTCTTGAATGCCATTGAGGACTTCATTGACACAAACATTGATGTTCCACGCCCTTCTGTGGATCCCAAGCTTGTCCTCACAAACAACTATGTACCGGTTGATGAGCTCTCACCGACCAAATGCCCTGTCGCGTTATGGGCTCCCTTCCATCGTGCCTTGATGGTGCATACATCCGCAATGGTCCTAATCCTCAATTCTTCCCCCGTGGCCCTTACCATTTATTTGATGGTGATGGAATGCTTCAATCCATCAAAATCTCCAAAGGAAAAGCCACATTCTGCAGCCGATTAGTGAAAACTCACAAGTATATAACTGAAAGAATGCTGGTTTGCCATTGATCCCGAATTTGTTTTCCAGCCTCCACGGCCTCCCAAGCTCGGCTGCACGCTTTGCACTGGCTGCCACACGAATATTTACCGTCAATTCAATCTTACAAACGGAATCGGCGTAGCAAACACAAGCTTAGCTCTATTTTGAGGAAGCCTTTACGCTTTAGTCGAATCTGATCTTCCTTAAGCAATAAAATTAGCCCAAAATGGGGATATATTAACTCTCGGCCGCCAAGATTTTGATGAAAACTCAAAGAAAGGATGACTGCAACCCCAAAATTGATCCGGAAACTGGCGAAGCTTCTGCTTTTAGATGTGAAACAACTTCGACACCATATCTAACATATTTTCGATTCAATGCTGATGGAAAAAAAAACCACACGTGCCAATCTTTTCCACAAAACGTTCCGTATTGAGGCATGATTTTGCAATCACGAAAAGATACGCTGTTTTCCCTGAAATACAGATTGGGATTAAACCATCAAACATTTTCGCTGGAAAATCACCAATAATTTCAGATACGGACGAAGTTCCACGTCTTGGAGTCATTCCAAGGTATGCAAAGGTTGAATCAGAGATGAAGTGGTTCGATATTTCGGGACTTAATATCCTCCAGGCAATCAATGCATGGGATGAAGATGATGGTAATTCAATTGTCATAGTGGCGCCATCAATCGAGAATATGGTTGAGCGCTTGGATTTGATTCGGGCATCCATGGAAAAATCAAGATTGATCTCAGGACTGGGATGGTATGAAGACGTTCACTCTCAACAAGAAGTATGGAATTTGAAGTAATCAATCCGGCCTATGTGGGCAAGAAGAACAGGTACATATTTACATATATTATGCTCAATATAGTACCATTACAACATCCCATACTTCATTTAACAAAGTATAGTTTCATGGGTTTTTCTTCTTTCGGCAAAAACCGTGCACGAGAAAGGGACTGTCATCCCACATTTTATTAATTCATATGATCAACAAAAACGAATAATTTAAGATATTTTATTCTATTGTAATCCCTATTTTAATTTATAAATACACGCTAAAATTGTGTTAATACACACATTGCCTATATTTTCAATGTATGATATTTTAGTAATCATATAGTATTAATTGATCTCATGTTGGTGAGGACAGATTGGAATGGATTGGATTACTAATCTAAAAAGCCAGTAGTCTCATTTTGATTGAGTCCACACTAATGTTGTCATCCTAAATGTCTCCTGCACTCCATGGATCAAGTCTAACAGCTTGCTTCCTACGCTTTACATCCTCAACTGGCTAGGGACGGTTGGTTTGAGGCCTAGAATTTAGTCTGACTCAACAACAATGAAGTGGTGGGAAGACATGGAATTGTACTGTTAGGAACCTGAGATATCAAAAAAAAAAAAAAGTCTAACAGCTTGCTTTTCAACTTGGGAAAGCTTTATTTCCTTCATTTTTTTTGCAAAGTCAAATGTGGCCCTTTGCCAGTCAGTCACAAGGTCCTTAGAGCTGGCTGTTCATGTACACAGCTCTTTCTTTTGAAAATTTTCTAGATGGAAATTATTTTTTCTCTTTGTACTATATGATGAAATATGTAATGTGTGTTAGATTATTTGTATCTATATTTTTTTAAGGAAAAATTGCAAAAATCATCTTTTGCATCGATTGGAAAATGGTTTTTCATTATGCACATTTAAAATAAAATTGAATTTTGTTAATTACACAAAAAATTCTCACTAATCTGGTATGTTTTTTTTATATATCTTTTTAATAAAAAATGATATGTGTCATCATTACACAATATATAATTGTATACTTTTGTTAAACAATTAAACAAAATTTGATGAAAATATAAATTTTGTACAATTTTTGAATCTGAAAAAGGAAATTGCATCATTTTAAATTTGTGCCACGAAAACAAATTTCAACAAATGTGAAGCATGATTTTTATAATTTTTTTCCTTTTTAATCTGTCGGAAGTATAATAATTGGAAGTCAGTCGTGTAGTTAGTTTTACTCTTTCTAAATTGACTAAAGAAATGAAATATAAATATATAATACTTCCTAATTGACATGATAGCTAAAGATATGATAGTGACTTGATGAAAGATTGATATAAATGGGATATTTTAAATATCATGTAGAAGTTGAAATTAAAAGAAGTAGGGGAGACAGTTATCTCCCTTCATTTATACATGCTACTCATTACTTTAATGAAAACATTTACTAATTATTATTCTATAGGTGTATATATATATATATATATTGTCACAGTATTATATTTTTGAATATTCCCCCAAAATACTATTAAAAAAAGATAGTATTTTGATTTACCATAAAATAAGGTATATATACATGCACAAAGACATCAACAAAATATCAAATAGTTTTCTAAAAAAAAATTAAAAACTCCTAAAGGCTTAAAGCCCATCATGGTAGTTAATATTTCATAACAATAATATATAAGAAAAAAAAATTGTTTAGTTAATACATCTCATTGAAAGAAACAAAGTGAAAATAATTTTGCACATGATGGTGTAATACGAAAAAAAGTTTTGCATATGTATAATTTTAGTATGAATGCAACTTTAGATAAAACTTTACTGATCATCAATAGCTTTGCTAGTCAACTTCTTCATAAGGATTAATCTTACTCATTAGCATCTCTTCTTAGGTATGTATATGCAGTAGCTGGAGATGATAAACTATTAGGGGTGGTGAAGCTAGACGTATCAATATCGGAAGGCGAGCAGCGCGACTCCGTCATGGCTAGCCGAGTGTACGGACCCGGGTGCCACGGTGGTGAACCGTTTTTCATTGCAAAAGAGCCCGATAACCCTAATGCAGATGAAGATGATGGTTATGTTGCATGCTATGTTCATGATGAAAACACAGGAGAATCGAAGTTCTTAGTTATGGATGCTAAATCATCGAATCTTGAAATTGTGGCTGCTGTCAAATTACCTCAAAGGGTGCCTTTAGGATTCCATGGCTTATTCGTGAGGGAAAATGACCTTAATAAATTGTAAATTTAGTGGTGTTAATTTTGCTTTTAAGAACCACTTACAATTAGTGACAAATTCGGAAAATAGAGTTTAGGGGTTGAAATTGTGTAATATTATAAATAAAATTAACATTTTCATTCTTGAGGTATAAATTTCTAATTTTTTAAAAAAGATTAATAATAAAAATTAAGATTTTATAATAAAAGGGCTCACATTTTCAAATCTTGGAATGTGGCTTCTCCCCTAAATTAATCTGCCAGTGATTATAGTGGCATGGAGTTCATATTAAAACATTTTATTAGGCAAAATTGACAATACTAATTTTTTTTATTATGTAAAGGTTTTCATTGTTAAAATTTATGGCCAGTGCATAAGAATTACACATCAGAAAAGTTAAGATAACCGGAATACCTAATAATTTGTATGCATTCAAAACTCATTAATTTAAATTTTTGGCTCCATTGTGTTATATCTTTTTATTGGAATTCTACATGGTTTTTTAATTTAATATTTTGGATTCGAATTTGGTTCATTTTTCTTATTCTTGTGGGTCTCTCTTAATGTTATTTTTAGGGTAATAGATTTTCTTTATCACTTTTGTGTATCACATCTTGTATCACTTTGTAAAATTTTGACACATATACAATACTTATCCTTTAGATCCACTAATCACTTAATATTGACACTTTAGTGTATCACTCTATAAGATTTTGACATATGTACAATCACTTATCCCTTAGGTTCACTAATCACTTGATATTGACACTTTACTGTATCACTTTATAAAATTTTGACACATTTACAATCACTTATCCATTAACTTCACTAATCACTTGATATTGACACCTATACAATCACTTATCCCTTAGATTCATAAATTTTAGTTATTTTAAAAATGATGTGTACAATCACTACTAATCCCTTAGGTTTCACTAATTAGTTGGAGGGTTTTAGTTCTATCTAAAAAGACATGATGTCACATTTATAAAGAGTGATACACAGAGTAATAGGGTGATACACCATATAGTATTGAAAATCCAAAGCCTATTTCGGCAATGGATCTTTTATATTGCTTTTGCGTATCACTCTATAAGATTTTGACACGTGTATAATCACTTTTCCCTTAGGGTTCACTCATTACTGGATAGGGTTTTAGTTTTATGTACAAAGACACGTGTCACGTTTATAGGGGGTGATACACAAGTGATATACCAAATGATACAAAGATCTAAAGTCGCCTATTTCCACGTCGCCTATTTCCTCAGATAAACAACGGCAATGAATCTTCTATATCACCTTTGTGTATTACTTTCTATAGCACTCTATCATATTTTGACAGACGTATAATCACTTATCCCTTAGAATTCAATAATTGCTTGATAGGATTTTAATTTTATCTGGAAAAAAACACATATTGCATTTATAGAGAGAGTGTGACACTGAGTAATACATCAAATGATTAAAAAAAATTCAAAGTAATAAACAACTCTAAATTTTATCACGTTACTTCCATTCTCCCAAGAGTTCTTAGGTTTTACATTACAATTAACTCTTGGTAATACTTCAAAATTTGAAATCTTGCAATTGTAGCTTACAAAATTTGAAATCTTAGCATTAACTCTTAAAATCTTTTTTCACACTATTTACAAATTTCTTCCATATTTTCTTGCAATTGTAGCTTAAGAAACGGATTTGAAAAATCCCAAATATAAAATTGAACAATCACAAACGAAAATAATCCAAGCAAATCAGGATTCAAACTTAAATTAAACATTCTTTATTAAGGAATTCATTCTAACCGTGGAACCAATAATGTCCACAATGTTTTCTTTAACTATTACCAAATACCTCTCATCTCAATTCAAACCTAGTAAATTATCATTACAAAATCTAAGAATCTTATCCTGACTTATGATCATAAATGTTCTGATACCACTTGTAACACCCCACCCAATTCCCTTAACGAAAACGCGACGTAGGAAGTGTGCAGAAAATATTTTAGAAATCACATTTTTTTTCTCCCAAAAGTTCAAGGTTATACCTACAAATTGAGATTTTCTTAACATTTATCTATTTTATTTACCATAATCTTTTAGTTTATATATTCTCCATTAAGTTGGAACAAAAAAAATGATCATTAATAGTATGCATTGACAGCTTTTACAAAAATCAGATTTTTCTTTGCCAAAACACAATTCTATAATCCACAAAACAAATATTTGTCCAACTTTTTACCTTTTTATTTATTTATTTTTCTATTTTCCATTGACTTGAAAATAAAAGATGCACCATTAATTATGTGCAGAGTGTCAATTACAAATCATCTTTTTCTTTCAAAAATCCAAGATTATAGCATACAAAATGGAATTTGTCAAAATGTTCACTACTTTTCCATTTTTTTCTGCAATTACTTATTTTTCTTTTAGTTGAGTATAAAAAAATGAACTATTGTAAGTATGCATAGGCATTTATTTTTTAAATCGTACCTTATTAGTGTAAATTCAAAGCTATAATTTATTATAATAGGAAATTTCAGACCTTTTAGATTTTTTTTTTAATATTTTCTATTAGATTGAATGACAAATTTGTTACAAATTTTAATGTGAATGACGATATTATATCATTTTAATTATGAGTGATGAAAAAAGTTTTCCAACAAGTATCAAGAATAATTTTTGCAATTTTCGCATTACATCGATAGTTTTTTAAAATTTGTATTTTTCTGCCAAAAACCTAAGGTTTCAACACATAGAAATAGAGATTTTATTAAATTTTTGTTCTTCACTTTTTTTTGGCCATAATTTGCTAGTTTTCATAGTTTCTATTAACTTTGGAACAAAAAACAAAATAGCAAAAGTATGTGCACTTATTTTTCAAAATCGCATTCTATTCTTGAATGTTCAAGGTTATATACTATTAAATATTATGCATACAAACATTTTCAAAAGTGGATCGTTTTTCTCCCTAAAACTCAAGCTATAACTAAAAAAGCAAAAAATTTAGAGTTTAAATATCTTGATGAATGAAGAAAAAGCAATCAATCAATTAATTCTTGGAAAAATACGAGAATAGGGAGAAAGAGCTGCATCTTGAACATAAGTTTTGGAAGAATTATTTGGATTCGGCGGCCCCCAACGGATCTCACTCATATTAGGAGTCTCAACAAAGGCCATTGTGAACTCTCCAACCTTTTCAACTTTGCCTCGTTTGCCTGCCCTCAACACAAGGTTGTTCCTGTTGTATGAGAAAATCCCATTACTAAGCCTTAAAATGTCTCCAGTCTCAAATGCATCACACTCCTCACCCCACATTTGAAAGTGAACTGCCGCTGTCTCGTCGGCTACCAGCGCTAAACATGCCATGTTTTGCCCTTCTAACATCGCGTAACCTTTTTCCAATAAGACGAACCTGCTGTTTATATTGTTCTGAGCGGCTGGCACGATATCTTTCAGAGATTGCATTCTTGCTTGTTTCTACTACCAATGAATAACAGTGTTACTGTAACAACAACAAAAACAACAAACTAAGTCTTAATTCAGTAACTTTGTGCATTCAACTACATATGAATCATATTTTGATATTGTATTCTGTTTATACACAATGAATAATGGTCTTAATTTGTACCAAAATTTAGTTGGTGAGAACTTTAGCACACTAACAACGAGGTCGAAAATTGTAATACCTATTCGATAATATTAAGCTTTGGTTTAGTACTGACTCAAGCATCAGAGAAGGCATGAATAATAAGACATCGATAAATTGAAAAAAGTCTACTAGAGGAAACCACAGTAGGGGAGCCATCATCTTTCTCAGCATCAAAATCCTAATCCTACATAAGGAAATCCACGAGAGATCAAACATTAATCATTGTTCATAAATTTATCTTACAGGAAACTCCCTTTCCCATGGCTTCCCTCTGAAAATCTGTCGCTCTACTTCGTGTTTGTAGAAAAATGAGGTGAGCGGCGGCATAAAGATAAAAAGCAATGAGAGGAACCCTAAGAGGCTAAGAGCATGAGAGAGTAGAGAGAAAGAAAGCAATAGCAAGACCCTTTTCTTCTATATTTTTTTCCTTATTTTCCTCCTTGGATAAGCAGATGGCACGTGAAGAGGCAGAAACCCTACAAATAATTGAGAGCCCAGTATTAACTAAACCAGCAAAAAAAACCCTCGAGCCATGTCAGCCACATAAGCCACGTAAGCAGTTGTGGCCAGCTATCCAACGAACGACGAAGGTTGGAGCACTCGCTATTAATAACAATACTCCTAAAGGAGTACCCTTATTTTAGACTAGCAGCAATCAAATTATAGTTTGATAAGGAGCAATTTCTCTTCCACGCCTCGTCTATAAATTCTCACAAACATTAGTAGAAGTGCTCAGTCCTACGAAGCCACACTCTTTACCTTGTGCCTTCTGTAATACTTTCTATAAATGCGGTGCAAAACTCACAAGCAAATCGCTCATTTCAGCTCACAAGTATTTATTTTCTTAAATTTTGATATATAAATTCATCCTGCATGTAACACCACTCCAACAATCAAAGGCAGATTAAATCCCATGAATTCCTTGATTTGCAACTTTAACTCACAGCATTACACTAGACATACATTTATAACTTCATTACTCAGCTTAATTACATAAATATAAGCCCAAAAAGGCTTCTATAGAAAAATTCTTCTAACAGTAGTCGGACAACAATCAGAATTTAAAGACAATCAATAAACATTTGTGCAGCATGACGGAAAATAATCACAGGTTTGGCTGCTCAATTAATGTTTTCGCGCAACCCCGCAACACATATTCTATACAATTATCATCTAGATTTTTGACAATATTAAGCTTAAGCTATCAGGCTAATCACTATCGCGCAAATTCAACTAGGAAAAATCCGAATAAGGAAACCTAAATATCAAAATCATTCGGCCTTGTTCCTCAGTCATTGATCAAATATACAAATCTGCAGGGAAATTAAAGCTAAATTCGAAATAAAAAGAAAGTATTAACACTAAAAAGGACATATAATTCAACAGATACATCGAAAAACAGTGAGAGAGAGAGAGTTTGCATACTTGAGAACCATAGCTGTTGGTGAAGACTTGGCCAATTCTTTGACGTCTCTGATCCGGAAACCCTAGGCCACTATCCTTTTTATCTTACTCCGGCACACTCATTTTCTAACAAGCCCATGACAATAAAATCAAATCAATATAAGGGCCCAAATTGCCGATAAGAGTTCTAGCCCAAAGTGCTACATAGGCGTGAACCAGACCATCATGGCCCAAACTATTTAACATAATAAGCCCACATTTTAGCATAAGGAAACAACAAAATTAGTCGACTCTATTCTTTGGTTCATAAATTAACCGAATTTAACTATTATTTTAACACAAAAAAAAAAAAATCATTAGAATTTATAACCACAATTTCTCCGTTTACTATCAAAAACGTTTCATTTATAAAATCGTTTCACACGAGTTTTTGTCGTGTAACTATGAACATGGCAAAATGGCATCATGGTACCTTGTCAGTTGTCACATTAAGTTTGTATCTTGCAATTATTTTTTGAAAAACATAAAAACATGTGATGGGTTTGCTTCTTTTTTGTCTTCTTTTTACAAGCTAGTTGGCATACACCGCGTCAGCGCGGTGAAAAATTGTTTATTTCCCACTATAATTGTTTATTTCAATGAAATATGCATAATAAATAAAATTATGATATAATAAAATTAAATATATATATATATATATAATCTTTTATAATATTTGTCGCTCATTACATGTATTAACATATACTATTAATATTTCCAAAACGTGACCAACGCGTGCAAGGACAACCACGAATACTATGCATATTAAGACATATACACATATTGTACACATTTTCACAAACTATATATGCTTACACATAGTACAAACATTTTACTCACTACACATACATACACATATTACACATATTTCGCATACACTATACATATTTACACATATATATACATTTTCACACACTATACATTTTTATACATAATGCACATATTTTTGTACACTACATATATTTATACATATTAAAGGCATTTCACACACTATACATATTTGCACATATTTCATACATTTTCACACACCACATATTTTCACATACTGTACATATTTACACAAACTACACATTTTTTCAACCGCTATAAATATTTATATATACTACAGATATTTTTACACTACATATATTTACACATATTACATACATTTTCACATACTATACATATTTACAAATAGTTCAAACATTTTTTCACACTATACATATTTAACTTATTTTCACACAAACTCTAATTCTAAACATCACATTCTGAGAAGAGTAGAAAACGGGAGTGGCCACATCGAACAAAGAGACCAACGCGATGTAACCCTAGGAGTTGTTGGGTAGAAAAGGCCGCCGTTTAGATAAAAGGGGATTTTTTACTCAAAACCAAGCATGTGACCAAAACGTGGGAGGACGACCACGAACGCAGCCCTTTTATACATACTACATATATTTTCACACATTATACATATGTATATATATACACACATTTCAACCACTACACATATTTACAAATACTTCACATGTTTTCAAACACTACATATTTACACATAGTACACATATTTTCACACATTATACGAATTTATACTTACTATATATGTTTTCACACACGATACATATACACACACATTTTCATACACCGTTCATATTTACACATACTACACCTATTTCTACATAATATACATATTTATACACAGTGTATATATATATGTATACATACTACACATATTTTCACACACTATACATATTTATAAATACTATACATATTTTCACCCACTATATATATTTAGACATATTACACACATTTTTGCACTATAAAAAGCTTGTACACACTCTTACACATGTTACTCATAGATACATACACTATACATACTTTAATGTATTTGCCCATATTACACTTATTTCCACACTATAGATTTTTACTCATTTTGCGCATATTTTGCACACTACATGTATTACACCTACCATATACAATTTCATGAATTATAATTATTTGCCCATTATTCTTACATTTTGACACATTACATATGCACACATTTACACACTATACAGATTTGTACATAATTGTACACACAAGTTGTACACATAATACATATATGTATACACTATACATACTTCCTTATATTTGCATATATTACACTTATGTTCACACTATACATTTTTATACATTTTTCACATATTTACACATTACATATATTACACATACTACATAGATTTTCACACATTATAAATAATTGCACATTCTTCTTACTTTTTCACACATTACATATGTACATTTTACATACTACACATATTTGTGCATACTTGTACACACACTTATATATATATATATATATTACACATATATGTATACACTATACTTACTTCCATATATATGCACATATTACACTTATTTTCACACTATAAATTTGTACACATTTTGCACATATTTTCAACACTACATATATTACACATATTATATACATTGGCACACATTATAAATATTTGCACTTCCTTCTTACATTTTCACAGATTACATATGTACACATTTTACATACTACACGTATTTACAAATACTTGTACACACTTATACACATTACACATATATGTATACACTATACATACTTTCATATATTTGCACATATTACACATATTTTCAAACATTACACGTATTTATACATACTACACATATTTTCACACACTATGCATATTTACATATATATACATATTTTCACACACTCTATTTTCACACACTATACATATTTACATACACTATATATATATATATATATTTACATATATTACACGCATTCGCACACATTATACATATTTACACACACCATATTTATTTACACATACTACATACATTTTCACACACTATATACATTTACACACTTTTTCACACACTAAATATTTACAAATATTTAACGCGTTTTGAAACACTATACATATTTACACATAGTATTCGTATTTTCATACATTATACATATTTATACACACTACACATTTTCACACATTATACATATTTACATATATATACACATTTTCACACATTACATATATTCACACATACTACACATATATTTACACATATTACATACATTTTCACACACTATATATATTTACACACTATATATATATATATATATTTATACATATTACACACATTTCTACACACTATACATATTTACACACACTATATATATTTACATATAGTACACATTATACATTTTTACACATACTACATACATTTGTGCACATTACATCGATTTACCCATACTACATACATTTCCACACACAATACATATTTAGAAATACTTAACACATTTTCACACATTTGCAAACACTTTCTTATTTTTCCTTTTCACTTATTTATTCATTCCCAATTATATTTATATAAAAGCTCTATATATTAATTCACTTCCTAATTTTATTCTAATTATATTATTATATTATACTATTTGAGTTGTAATTAGTAGTTTAATTATTATTTTGAATACCCTTTTTATTTTAATATATTTCTTTCTCACTTATATATTCCTTCTTAAGTTTCTTTATATCAAAACTTTATATATTAATTCAATTTTCAGAATTTAATTAATAATAATATTATTATATTATGTATAGTATGTGAAAATGTAAATAGTATGTGTAAAATTTATAGTGTGTGAAAATGTATATAATATGTGTAAAATTTATAGTGTGTGAAAATGTAAGTAGTAAGTGCAAATATATATAACGCCTTCTCTCTAACTTCAGCTCTACTTTAGTTTGGCTAGAGCCGGTCAACTCCACCATTAATCCACTTATTTAAACCATTACAACTCTCTCATCCTTAGCCTTTTTTCCATCCCCAGCCTTGTTTCTCCACCAAAGAAGCTGCCAGATGTAGCCCAAAGCAGTAGAAGATCTTCAGATTGGGACACACGCCTCCAATCGGAGAGAAGACATGGTGGAGAGATGATCTACCTCTCAGAACCTAGCTTTGGAGCTGCCAATTGTAAGTGGCAGCTCACCCTTCAAGCTAACCTTCTGAAGATCAGATCCAGCAGTGGGCTTGACCAGCTTCAACTCTTACTCTTTACTCTTTATAGCTACTATTTCAGTCCTTCCAGCTCACTACTCAAGCTTCTCCCTTGAAACTGACTACTACTGCTGATTCATAGTTTCGAGTCCTAGTAGGAAATGAAGCTTTAGCTAAAGACATGGATTAATCCTATTTGGTGCCGAGGATTGCTCTTGATGCAAATGCTCAAAATCAAGCCCAAAGATCGCACCTCCCTCAACTCGGCTGCTGCTCAAGTTGCCCATTTACTATTCACAACTCAACGGTCACTGTTCACAACTCAATCTGACCAAAACCGAACCTTAAGGTAATCTGATATTGGAACATTGATTTGGTGGCCCTGAGCCACTGTGAATTGAACTTGAATGAACGTGGAAACTCTGATGAACTAAGTGACAAACCTGAGGAGAGTTTCCAGCTGCACAATTTGTCATGTAATTGGTAATTCATTAATGAACTTGGTGAGATTAGTTGAGTGGCTCAACTTGATGTTGCTAATCCTGTACTTGGTAAATCATTCATGTTCTTGGTGAGATATTTGGTGAATTTTTGAACTTGAACTTGAATGAATTTGCAATGTTATCCTATCTATGGAATTTGAAGATAGACAGCACTGGATTTAGAATTGTCATGTACTTCTTTACTATTTCTTGAATTGGGCATGCTAGGCTGCTGATTGGGAGCTATGATTCCCACACTTTGAACCGTGTTGTAGCAATGGAAGAGATGAAAGCAGCACATATAATTTGGCCCAATGTGCTTCACATGTGTTCAAGTGGATGGATGCATCTCTGCTCATGTGCTTATGTGTTCAGGTGGCTGGATGCACTTGGACCTATGCTTGGTGAGATATGAACATTTGCCGCCTAGTGGTTATACTCGTCAATCATGTGCTTGAATGAATGTGGAATCTTTGGTAAACTGTGTGATAAACATTTTAGGAGAGTTCCCATTCAAGTTGCTATTGGTTAATCTTTCATGTACTTGGTAAATTACCCCTGTGCTTGGTGAGATACGTTGGCCTTGCCGTTTTTTGGTTGAATATTTTTTAATTTTCATTTGCTGAGTAGAATCAGGTTCTCTACTCTACATTCATGTTCTTGGTGAGTTCGGGCCTAGGCTTGCCGACTTCTGACTTCCGTGGCATCCGACCTCCGAACGATGACTTCCGACCTTTATGTCCGATAGCTTTCGGTCGTAATTTTAGAGCCATGCTAACAGTGTTAAGAATTATTAGGGCTCTTCACACCTTTTGCTGATTAACTACATAGATTAGGGCTTCAAATTTATAGGTAAATAGAGCCTATCTACTGAAAATCCTTTCAAGTAGATTATCTCTATTTTCCTTACACACATTGGGATAGATCTTTCATGTACTAAATCTTTCATGTAATGGAGTAGTATTCCAGATTTATTGCATTTGCTCTGTAACAGTGTGGACGGGGATAGCCAGCATTGTATTTTGTTTTGTTCTGGCTATGTATATACCTACTTTCGCGTTAAAAAAAGTGAAAATATATATATAACATGTGAAAAAGTGTGTAGTATGTGTAAATATGTATCTCTCTCGATACGTTCCTCAAAAAATCTGATTCATACGGATTCTTCCCCCAACTAATGAAGAGATCTTGGCGGAATTGCCACATATGAAATTGAGCACAATTTTGCAAAGAAATAGCCCACTTGTTTCTCGAGAAGAGACGGGAAACATGCTCAATATTATTTGTGTGAAAATATGTATAATATGTATTTATATAGTGTTCAAAAATGTAAATAGTATGTATAAATATGTATAATTGGTGAAAAAGTGTAAATGTGTATAGTGTGCGAAAAAGAATAGAAAACTATAAATGTGTATATATAAAAAACTGTGTAATAACTATAAATATATATAGAGTGAAATTGTGTGCAATATATGTATAATACTTGAAGTATGTATAAGAATAGTTGATTAGTTCATTAGTAGAGTTGTTTTTGGTATATTAGTAATCAAAGTAATGTTTTATTCTCATTGTAAAAGATGAAGTACTCTTAGTTTTGTGTCTTGAAAGATGATCTACCTAAACTCTGTTTGATTGTTTAGAAATAGAATTGAATTATAATTAAAATATTACTAAAACTTAATTTTATGAATTGAAACTCTAAAATGTTTGAATTCCTTAGGTTTGCAAAATAATTAAATTAATATAAAATTAAATTATAACTCCAAATTATTGAAAATTATATTTCACTTGTCATTAAAATTGGCAAAATAATTGTATCTTTTTTATAATAATTTTTACTTCTCAATATTATCTTTAATTTCCTACAATAAATATAAACAAAACAAATATAAATTATTTTGTTTTTATTTTTATGTATCTAAAAAAATATAACTTTATTCATTGAGTCATAATATTTAGTTTTCATGTTAAAAATTATTATAAATATTTACCAATGAAATATTTTTTATAGGAAGTGTATTTAAAAAGGCTTCAACCAGAAACTGTCAATAAGAACATAATGATTATATACAATAAAATTGTGTTAATGAAAAACTTTACCGTTCCCTACCAACCAAAGGTAATATATACAAGAGCACACATGTACCCTCCATTTAATTCAAGTCTTTTCATATTAAAACCATCATGCTCCATAACAAAGAAACCATTACTATCATTTTCCAGAACAACTCAGTACAACAACAATAAGAGGTATAGTCGTATAGACTTCTCAAATGGAAGCAAGAAAGAAGCCATTCAACTTATGTCAGCATTTCCCAATTGGTTTGTGTATAGACTTCTCAAATGGAAGCAAGAAAGAAGCCATTCAGCTTATGTCAGCATTTCCCTATTGGTTTGTAACTTTCAGCTAATGACGCTGTAAACAACTCTTACCAATGTGTTATAAGTAATCACATATTCTACTTTCCAAATGTATTTCTCTATATATGATTGAGTTCCAGTAATATAATCAAACTTAAGATGATTCTTTGTTGCACAAGTACTCAGAAATCCTAGTTTGTTTGCTTCAGTCTTTCTTTTAATCAAATGTGTTTTTTTCTTTTTGCTTATTCGTTCTTGGAACGGGGGTACTAAAGAAAGAAGAAAAAAAGAAGAAAAAAGAACTTGCAGGCGACATGCCAACATAAGTCTGGTGTTAATTGAATTTTAAAGACAATCATTATAACAAACAATGTGACCATCATCAATATTGATTCCTATTGTCTCAATCTGCCAAAGATACTTAGGAAAGCTAAAATAAAATCATTCGTTGTAATAGCCTATAATCTTCCAAGACATTTTGAATTAATGTGGAAAAAAACAAAAGAAGTTACATTAAACATGATGGAAATGAGCAACAAGATTTAATCTAACACTGGTGATGCTTTTATGACATGACCAATTCAACACCAGAAACTGCAAAAAATACCGCAGAGAAGAACACAAAAAGTAATCAGTTCAAGAAATTAAAGAAGATTTCTCAAAATTAGGCAAGAGGAGAAACTAAAAATTATCGTATACCTGAAATGGCAGGTGTAAGAATACCATCACCGATCACCATACAAGCACTGACCAAAGCTAATAGAAGTAGAAATCTTTGCATCACTCTATGTTTCTCGAGACTGGATTTCAGCCTTACGCCAAAAGTATTTGGTTCAGGACTGACAATATCTTTCTTGTACGTTGATAATTCTTCGTCTGCCAACTCGTAATTGGGCAATGCATTCACTTTGGCATGTCTGCATAAAAGTGAATATAGAGCAAATGTGCCTCCTTCGCTATTATAATCAACCTTGGGCACAATAAAACATACTTGAGCCGAGGAACTAAGGTTGGCGCCTAGAAAACAAAGGACAGAACCCCAAAAATTTCTTCATTGGTCTCTGAGTGCCTTATGTCTTCAGCAAAAGTGCGCTCTTGTATACATACAATAGTGAAGTACTTAAATCTCCATAAATAATACCCAAACTTTGATGCTCTAAAGAAATCACCTTCTTCCAAGTCTGAGCAACAACTTGAACTTGTTTACCAACAAAAAGGCTAGCTTCAGCTCCCACCCAAGCTGACTCTTTATCTTCCACCCAAACGTTCGAAACTTTCCGTAGAGAGTCACCTTCAAAAGTAAAAAAATAAAATACACACAAAAAACACCCAAATTTACAAAAGTTTACATCCATATATAAAAGGAAAAAACTTGCCATACAAAACACATCAGACCAAATTCTGAGATCACCAAAAACACCAGAAAAACACTATTTGGGGTTTGCAGATGATTATTGTTTTCAAACCATAGATAGTTCCATCTGTACAGGAAGCCAAATTGACGGTCTTGAATGGTTCTTTCTGATATTATGATACATATTTTAGTTTTACCGAATCCACGAAAGTTAATTGTTGAATATTTGCTTCAGATAATCCTGGTGTCTTGGAAATGTTACTTTAAAGCAACTGAGTAATGATTCATGCTGATCCCATTATATTTACAAGAATACAACAATGTTCATGAAAAGGTAGACAGAACAGCAGACTCTAAAGTTGACAAACATTGCTCAATCCACAGGAACACAGAAAGTTTAGGCAAAACAACAGAATTTTGAGTTACAAAGAAATGGTTCTTAATGCAATTATTCCCTAGAACACATGCAACATTTGTTTAATGAGGCCTAACAAAACTACAACTCAGCCTTACTGCAATAACAAAGACTGAAGTATAAAACAAACAATGACGTGTGGTGACTAAACAATTGACAATTCTTTGAAAGACTCAAAAATTTAGATGAGGCATCAGAAAGGGCATAGCAATGAATAACGAAAGATAACAGAAAAACTAATGTATAACTAATCTGAAGTAATCAAAATCTCGGTGTCCAATAGTTCCATGTCATGTAAAGAGGATATTTGGAATTCAGCATCTTCTTTCCTATGCCACCTCTCACATAAACAAAAGGTAGCAAGCAAAGAGACAAAACCAACAAGTTTAACAATTTTGAAATAGAGCAAAAACAAGTAAATTTTTTATTAACCACCAAACATAAACATAATGCTAATCTTCTGTGATCTCGACTTTCATATTTCATTAATATATGAACTATTGTCTTCCATCTCATATAAAAAATTAAAATATTAGTAATTTAAAAAATATTAGTTCATATATTAATGAATTTCTATATATTTCATGGTATTTAAAATTACATTTTAGAATTTATTACATAATTAATTTGCATCAACCATTGCGAAAAGGCACACATAAAAAATATTAGAAAACAAATTTATAATGATTTTTAACATGAAAACTAAATATTATGCAACAAATAATACCTCTACCAGTTGGTCCATCAGGAAAATCAATAACACTGATGCAGCCTGCATCAAGATGAAATGTGCCTATCCATTCCTCAGTCAAGCTTAAGCAGTGTCCCAACATTGCTATGTGAATTGCAGGGTGGCCAACTTCAATAACAACATTCTCCTGCTTTGAATTTGTAGAGAGTTCATTCAACAAATATCTCCAGACCATCCCTGATTGACTCCATAGTGATGTTGTAAATTCATTTTCAAATCCATTCAACCAACCAGGCTGAAGAGGTTGAAACCCTGTCACATCCTGCAATGGAAAATTATCAAAACATATGAGGGTCAACAAATAATGCAATCAACAATTGGACTATGGTGAATGATTGAAAAATAGAACATCCAGAAGTTCACTTTCACTGTCTTTTTTGTTATTGGATAAATGGAAAATGGAAAAGCACAAGGATTCAAACATTCATCACTAAATTTACAAGTAACTTATGGCTTAATGCTTGTGTTCTTTGTGTACCTAAGTCAGATGTTAGTGGAAACATA
Source organism: Ophiorrhiza pumila (assembly GCA_016586305.1). Classification (NCBI taxonomy): domain Eukaryota; kingdom Viridiplantae; phylum Streptophyta; class Magnoliopsida; order Gentianales; family Rubiaceae; genus Ophiorrhiza; species Ophiorrhiza pumila. Next base: position 26,997,331 of record BLIW01000011.1, read on the forward strand.
CATTCATGATCACTTCCAGAAATAAACATAACTCTTTAAATTTCAGAATAAAAGCTAATCCTCTTGCCTTCTTTAATTTTTCAAGGATATGCTCAATATCAAAGTCCTTAGCATGCTTCAAATCAACATAGCGCAGAATACAGTCGGCACCAAGGCAATTAGCGACTTTTTGAAACTATAACTAATGTACTTTACCATTACATAGGAAAAAGAATATTCTAAAACAGAGAGGGATTGTCAAATATTGTCACCATTGTGCTTAAAATGATCTTACTTTACAAATTGTATTAGCTGTCTCCGTGGATGCAATCTTAGTGCTGCTGATTATAGTTTTTAACTTGAGATCAAGAAGTAGCTCTGCAGTTTTCTGTTCCTGTTTAGTATTTATTGAAAGAAAATCATATACACACCCTCATGTAGCTAATACTAAAATTAAAAGGGAACAACTGGTCTCACCTGAATGATGCCGATTATGTTCATTGGGCTATCCCCAGAATACGGAGTATTATCCTGCAAATGAAAGTAAAATGCTTTAACTTGTAATAAAAAAAGAAGGAAAAACAGGAACTTTTCTTGCTTTTTATGACTTTATTTATTGTAAATCATTTGGATATATTTTTTTACCAAGAATTAGCCAGCCTTAAATGCGGTTTGTTTTTTCTATAAACGTAAGCTTAAGTTTTTACATACTGCAGTAATTTATTATGGTATAAGAGTTGGCAAATGTACTAAACCAGATATAGTACTTTCACGAACTAAATCATTTGAAGAACCAAATTTCAAGCAAGAGAATCCCCCACCAATGGTTCCAATCTTAGAATTCCAGGTGCAGTTTGGAATATAACTCAACTTCAAAGTCAAAAGGACATGGCAGGGTAGCATTGAAGCTTGCAATTATTGTTATTTGAGTTACGCGTACTTACGTGGCTTCTGCATCAGGTTTAGATAAAAAAGAAATGCATCTCTCAGTATCAGCCACTTCTCAATTTCGACAAAATTAAGTTGTAAGTCATGTACTCCTCACTCAGATTTGAATGATTTTGAATAAAGAGAACTCATTTCACTATCAAGAACTTATACAAGTTTCCAAAAACATAATGCCATTACATTATTTTAATAGCAAGTTTATGGTTTACTATACCTAAGGATAAATCTGAGAGGTTCATGATAAACAAGTATGATTCGTATACTAGTTTTCCTGCCCCTGAAACTGCCACCAGCAATAGGTGAATTTGCGGTCTGCACCATTTACATTTAAATACAGGATAAACTTCAAACCAACCTACAAGAAACAGAAATTTAAAGTCTGGATAAAACTTAAAGACAAGAAAGAAGGGACAAAAAGTTTTTTTCAGCAACTACAAGGAAAACTAAGAACAGAAGAAAAAATTCTTCACTACATATCTATCCAATCAATCTCTATGAAACCCTTGGCATGGTGTGGAAAAACATTATTTAGTAGGCAGATCAACAAAGGAAATACAGTTTAGCATAACCATGCTTTGCTGTTACCCTTAAGACCCTACATTAACCTTTGGACTGAAACAACCAAAAAAGAGAATTACAGGTAGAAAACAAGAAAAACATGATAATGAAACAAGCGAAAAATATGAACCACAAAACATAAAAGTGCGGGCTCAACTCTTTCTTGATAGCAATTTTTTACTGTTCAAAAAGTTTGGCAATTTCTCAATAGAAAAACAAAATCAAGAAAAATAAAGATATTAATTTTTTTGGGGGGTTTGAGTTTGATCTTCTATTAGTAATTTTGTCAAATGATGTGTTCAAATAAAACGACATCGTTTCGAGAAATTGGGAGTTTTTTGCCGTGATGCCCATACGTGACCACAGCGTGGGAGGACGACCATGGAGCTGAGCCTTTGGCTCTTATTACTTTATCTTAACAATGAAACAAACATCTCAAACAACATTATTATTCTCATGCACTACTCCATAGTTAAAAAAAATAATAATAATAAATCTTCCCAACAGTGAGGTTGGGATAGGCTCTTGTCAAAGTTTGCAACTTCTTGTTAATAAATCTCCAAATTGCCTGACAAAAAGCCCTTAAAACAGCATATCATTACCCTTTGGAAACACAACATGTCCTCAAATGTTAACTTTTCACGAACTTGAGACCCAACTGATCTTTTAGAAAAAAAACCACATTTCCCTGCAGATTGAATCTGCTTCTGCATAGCCATAAAAAACCCCTCCACCTAAACGAAGAAAAACCACCAAAGATGCAAATTTTGTCTCAGAAAATAACTCAGCTGTCAAATTCGAATTTTAGTTAATTAGTTACTTCTTCGATGGCCTGAGTGGTTTACATTGCAATAATGGCAATCATAATGGGAAAAAAGAGGAACACGAGAGAAAATCTGACTTGGAATTTATCAATCAAGGGTATAGTAGCAGCAGCAAATTCTGGCTGAAGAGCTGCAGACAGAGTTGTCGAAGTACTGTGACGAAGCAAGAAATGCAACTATTCGTGGCTAGAAACACATCCAAGAAGAGTAACTCGAAGGCATAAAAGCACAAAACAACTAATAGGTTGGAAACTAAGAAGAAAATAAAAAAGAACTAACAATGAAAAATGTAGAAAGAACTATTCTTTCCAATGAAGTAGAGAAATGAAGGATGTTATTACTTATTGGGATTGTCTGGGCTGGCTGATGAACATGAATGATGTAAAATTTCCTTTCTCCACAAGTATGCAATGCCCAAGATAACATCAACTCAACATCTTTGACTTCTTTCCCACAGCAACAAACACTACTTTATCATTATACAAAGTTGGAGATAGTAGAGAAAAAGGAACGATAACCAGGCAAATGGAAAACACACTGAAGAAATTCAGAGGCAGAAGATATACAAGGTTTAAAAAACAGAAATAAAGCAAAACAAAACAAATCAGGAAGAGAACAGTAACAAAAGACTGATGAGAAAGGAAAAAAAAGATAAATACACAAGGAAGAGGACTTCCCTATTCATTGAGTTGATAGGTGACATTGCCGCAAGTCTGTAAGCATTCAATGGTATGAGAGCACAACATAGGTATCTCAACCGAAATAGAGAGACCATTAGAGCCCAGAGGGTAGGAGAAACCCGAAAATCCAAGGAAGCTACTTTCTCGAGCAACACAGGGGTATTGAGCAACACAGTGACAAGATACATTATAAGCTTGCTACCCACTGCAAATCATTGGATCTAAATCAAGCTTATAAACTTAAAAATTGAATCTTTACTGTAATTTTACCGAAGCAAGCAGAAACTTCACTCAATTACTATAGACAGGACAGATAAATACTTTCAACAAATCAGAAAGCTCTAAAACCAGAATTTTTTTTTAAAAAATTGACAAATTAAAATAGTTGTAAATTACGTGTTGTGGAGGTTGAGGGGGAGGTGGGATGTATTCAGCAATTAAATTTGATAATCTATATGAATCCCTGATATAATCACTGCAATTCCACACATATTCACACAACTACCTTAAACCCCGGTCAACAATTCAGTTTTTTAATTGTCAACTGAAGGTTAGTTGGCAGCCAAAAATGACGCAGTTTGTACAGGTTGTCCATTCATCTTCATTTCTTGTATCACACATAAACAACTTCCAGTCAAAGGAAGATTAAGCATGTAGTATTATTGAAACTCACAAGGAAGATTAAACATATAGCGTCTCTGACGATTATCAAGCACAAGCATATCGGCCTCATTAAAATACGTCAAGTTTGTTATATCATCCATTCCTCCATGGTTCGCGTGTAGTTTCTCCGTTAATACCAAAACCTACCAAAATTGGTAATAAAATAGAAACAAACTCCCACAAATTCACCAAAACAATCAACCAAACAAGGAGTTCTTAAAAAAAAGACACAAAAATTCTTCAAAGAAATCACCTTCTGAATTTGTTTACCGACAAAACACAAAGCTGAGACTGTGAGCTAAGAAAGAATCAAACTTGCGTAATAGTTTAAAATTAAAAACGTACGCGCACGTGCACACACAGATAGAGAATTGAGAATTGATATTGGGATTGGGATTTGGGACCTCTTTGGTTTTGGAATAGTGAGTGAGTGAAACCAGGATCGAAGAAGAAGAAGCATTTAGAGATAGAAGGAGAGAGCGCAGTAGCCGCCTTGAGAAAAAAATAAGAGCGAACGGCGCAAAGACAAAGAAAGAGAGATAGAGATGAAACCCTAAAGCAATGTTATATCAAGAGGGTGCAAATGACGTAGTTTGCCAAGAAGGGGGACGCTCCTTTGAAACGCGCAAGTGACCGCAGTCTGGGGAGCGTGCCGTGGTCGTTCAGCCTTTGGTGCTTATTACTTTATCTTAATAAAAAAATAAACAAACAACAAACAATGAAGTACTATTACAATATATATAAATATATTTTAGAGGCTTGAAAAATGTTCAAAAAATATTTCTCACTAGCTTCACTAAAAATTGACTGAATAAGAATATAGAATCATATCAAGAAAATGAAAATAATTCAAAAGATAAATATGCATCTCTTATGTTTTTCATTTGGAGCAAAATCCAAACCCTTTTGCCAAGAAGAAAACATTCTTTCCACGAGAGAAATCAACTGCTTTAGTTGATGATGCTGCTGCTGGAGGTTTTGTAGGTGTAGGTGCAGGTTTACCTGCTAGAAAAAATGATGGTAAAACAGCCAACTAATTCAGCTTCCCATATATGATAAGAGAACATAAATTTTCTCTACTAAAAGGTGAATGAACCGTCGAGTTTGAACCTACAAGAAAAATGAAAATGCAGTGCTGTATCAAAAAAAGAAGGCATAGTTTAGGTTGTTTGCTTAAAACATGTCTCTAAAAGAACACTTTGAGTTAAGAAATCATGCACAAATGTAAATACAGGATATTAGGAGGAAAAGAAAAAAAAAAGAACACTTGAATGTTAAAAATCAGGGATTTTGAAGGGATTCAAGGTTTACAATCCAATTCAATTCAATTCCAATATTGGACAGATATTGTGGGAAACAAAAAGTTTTTTATCCCTTGTAATGCAATCATAAAAGATTTTCTCACTGAAAAGTTACAGGGAAATATTCATTACAAAAATCATCTCAAATTGTTTTTTAACTTTTGCAGATGAACAAGTATTGCCTTTTTTTTCTTCTTCTTCTTGAATCTTTTCCTCTCCATGCCGCAAATCTTTCCCCGGTTTTTGAACATATTCTTAGGTAATAATCATGGAAAGAATGAATACTTTCTTATGGTGGAATATACATATTTGTAAGTTGATTTCCTTTCAGCTTATCATTATGTGCACTCCACAAATAGAATATACAAAGCTTCTAAACATTTCATTGTTTGAATTGCTATTATTTGTTTAATATTGTTTACTACATAATCCCTACTATCTAACTTAAGAAGAAAATTATGGAATGCAGTTAAGAAACAACAAAACAGGGAATACCTGGCTTTGGTGACTCTGTGTTTGTCTTAGAATTTTTCACATCCTTAGGATTTTTGTCTGCATTTGGTGCCACCCTTTCATGATCATAGTTTTTATTAGAAATCAAATGCTCTGGTATTGGATCCTTGCTGTTGCTGCCTGTATCCACCATTGACAAGTTAATATTGAAAGGACCAATTGTTTTAGCAAGACCAAATTGTTGTATGTATATAACAGTAACGCACATTTGAGATAATTTGCAAATGCTATTCGACCATTAAAACAGAAATACGATGCATTAGTCCATCTTTTAGTAATTATTAGAAAAACTACACAGACAGAGACAAAAACTGAACATTTTCATGATTGCATTTGTATTTCTTTTGTATGACTTGAGTAAGCTGGCTGAGGTCACTTTGAGGAACTTGCAAATTTGTATTACTAATTGATAGTTCTGTGTCTAAATACAACTGGCAACAATCTTTTCAATATCCCATATGGGAAAGCTCATTAATTAAGTTAATTGCACTTGGAGGTTTGCCGTAATTTTTTTCCAAAACATCAGAGAAAGTACTATAGAAAGATAGTTTTGGAATAATGAAATCTCATCTTTCATTCATCAGTTTAATCCTATATGTACACCACAATATAACAAACTAACCCTATGATAAAGGAACAAGATAAGTACTAGGAAACTACTAACTACAGCAAATTATTATTTACATAACATACAACCCTAACTAACTAACAGATCCTAACTTTACGTTTCAACACTCCCCCTCAAGCTTGATAGTAGATGTCTAGCAGATCAAGCTTGTTTCGCATATCATAAAAGTTAGGTCGATGAAGAGGCTTAGTTAAAATGTCAGCAACTTGATTTCGAGATGGAATGTAGCTAATAGAGATGACCTTGCACTCGATTTTTTCATTGATGAAGTGGCGATCGATCTCTGTATATTTGGTCCGATCGTGTTGTACGAGATCCTTAGAAATACTGATTGATGCCTGGTTATCACAGTACATGTTGATTGGACCTTTAATAGGGATTCGGAGGTCAGCTAGTAATTTCCTTAGCCAAATACCCTCACATACACCATTGGCCAAAGATCGCAGTTCAGCCTCTGAACTACTCCGAGCAACTACTGTCTACTTTTTGCAATGCCAAGTGACAAGATTTCCCCACATGTATGAGCACATTCCCGAGGTAGATTTTCGATCAGGAATTGATCCAGCCTAGTCCGCATCGGTGTACACTTCAATCTCACGCTTCACTATCTTCTTGAAGAACAATCCTAAACCTGGAGATGCTTTTAGGTATCGAAGTATCATCATGACAGCATCCATATGTGCAACTGACGGGTTACTCATGAAACGACTTACCATACTCACCGCAAAACTGATGTCAGGTCTTGTGTGAGCTAGATATATAAGCTTCCCTACCAATCGCTGGTATCTCCCCTGTCCACTAAATCCTCTGAGGTTCTCACATCCAACTTGAGATTTGGATCCATTGGAGTGGTGGCTGGTTTGCAATCATGCATTCCCGTTTCTCTGAGTAAGTCTTGTGTATACTTCCGTTGTGACACTGCTATACCTTTCTTCGAACGAGCTACCTCCATCCCGAGAAAGTACTTCATGCTTCCAAGGTCCTTTACCTCGAATTCTGATGTTAGAGTGGCCTTCAGTCGAAGGATCTCTTCTGAGTTGTCTCCTGTGATGACAATATCATCGACATACACACTTAGGATAGTGCATCTACCGCATGTTGAATGTTTCGTGAAGAGAGTATGGTCTGCATGGCTCTGAACATAGTCGTTTTTCTTGAGGACTCTTGAGAATCTTTGGAACCATGCCCTTGGAGACTGTTTCAGTCCATACAGTGACTTTCTGAGCTTGCAAACTTTATCACTGCCAAAATTGTTGTAGAACCCAGGAGGTATTTTCATGTATATCTCTTCTTCCAAGTCTCCGTTGAGAAAGGCATTTTTTATATCGAGTTGGTGTAGAGGCCAGTTGAGGTTAACAACCAGAGATAAAATGACTCTCACTGTATTAAACTTGGCTACAGGCCCAAATGTCTCTGCATAATCTTCCCCATATTCTTGAGTATATCCCTTGGCCACAAGACGTGCTTTCAATCTGTCCACCGAGCCATCGGGCTTATGTTTGACTGTAAATAACCACTTGCATCCTACAACTCATTTCCCTTGGGGCAGATTCACAATTTGCCATGTATTATTTTTCTCCAGGGCTCGGATCTCTTCTTCAGCAGCCTGTTTCCATTCTGGTGAATTAAGAGCCTCTTCTACATTACTTGGTACCTGTACCTGATCAAGTTGTGTCACAAAAGCTTGATAGGACTGTGAGAGATTTCCATAGTAAATATAATCATCCATTCGATAAGGACCACATAAACGAGAAGGCTTCCTTAATGCTATTGGAAGATCAGTACCCGACTGTTCAGTTATAGACTCAGACACAGATGAGATAGTACCTTGAATATGCTGCTCAGGACGAGGAGATGGAGATGGTGATTGAATGTGTGCTTGTGAGTCGTGGTCAATAATGTGAGGTGTACTGACACTGGTTTGAATTGTCTGGTCAGGTTCAGTGGGTGATTCAGGTTCAGTGGGTGATTCAGGTGTGAGAGTTTGGAGACTCCAATCGGATATCATGGAGTTCTGGGATTCGTTCTGATGCCCCCCCTGAATACCAGACAATGGATAAAATGGTGTATCTTCAAAGAATGTGCCATCCATTGAGGTGAAGAATTTACTAAGAGTTGGAGAATAACATTGGTACCCTTTTTATGTCGTTGAGTATCCAACAAATATGCACTTAACAGCTTTTGGGTCTAATTTGTTTTGATCATATAGGTGAACAAATGCAGAACAACCAAATACACGAGGTGAAATAGTAGAGATCAGGCGAGTTGAAGGGAATACAGATAAAAGTACTTGACAGGGGGTATGAAATTTAAGTACCCGGGATGGCATTCAATTTATGAGGAACGCAGCTGTAAGAATGGCTTCACCCCAGTACTGTTTTGGGACATGCATTGTGAACTTAATTGAGCGAACGACTTCCAAGAGATGCCTGTTTTTTCGCTCAGCAATGCCGTTTTGTTGGGGTGTTTTGACACACGAACTAGTGTGAATGATTCCATGTGACTGAAAATACTGACCAAGATGTTCACTGAAAAATTCTCCTGCATTATCAGTGTGGAAAATATTGATTTTCGTATTAAACTGAGTATTAATAATGACGTGAATTGTTTGAGCAGATGACATGCTTCGGATTTTTCCCTCATGAGATACACCCAAGACAATCGTGTGTGATCATCTACTAACAATAAGAACCACCTTGTACCGATAAGATTGGAGGTTCGAGAAGGTCCTCAAATATCACAATGGATCATGGAAAAAGGATTAGATAAAGTGTATGGTTTAGGTGCATAAGTGCTCCTTGTGTGTTTGGCATATTGGCATATATCACAGGAAAAATCTCTTGCATTTTTATTTGAAAATAAAGATGGAAATAATCGTTCTAAATACATGAAATTTGGGTGTCCCAAACGAAAGTGTAATCTCATAATATCATGATCTTTATTGGAAGAAAAACAATAAGAATGGAGTGAATTGGAGGAGACAAGTTGGCACATGGATGAGGATGGAGTGTTGTCGGCTTTAAGAAGATAGAGTCCATTTCGAAGTTCAGCACATCCAATCGTCATCCCCTTGTCCTGATCCTGAAACATACACAAATAAGAATTGAATAAGGTTAGGCATCTTAAATCTGTGGTAATTCTACGAACTGATAATAGGTTGCACTGAAGGTGTGGAATATAAAGCACTGAAGTAATAATGATTCTGTCGGAGATATACACTGTTCCAATCTCTTCAACCATAGATTGAGAACCATCTGCAATTGTTACTAATATGGTTTGTTTGCATGGGGAATAGGTTGAGAACAATGAACGATTACAGGTCATATGGTCGGATGCTCCTGAGTCTACAATCCAGCAGGATCGATATGCTTAACAGTCATGGCCTGGGAGTGATTACCTCGTTGTGCAATATTTCCCGTGCTGGAGGATGATGCAGTAGCCTGGCGGATGAGGTTTTGAAGTACAGCTATTTGCTCCTTACTGAATGGAGCTACCAATGTTGGTGCAGATGCAGCACTATTTGCTTGAGTCTCGTGGTCTCCAGGATTGCGAGATGGCTTCCAGTCTTGAGGCTTTCCGTGAATCTTCCAACAAGTTTCGCAGCCGTGTCCAGGCTTTTTGCAGTGATCACAGTATGGGCATGGCTTTCGTTGCTTGTTGTCAGTCATGGCTTTTGCGGCGAAAAACTGAGAGTTCTCTGAGGTGCACATGGCAGAGGCCTCAGAAGAGACTGAATTGGATAGAGAGACTGAACTGGATAGTTGGCTTCCTCCCATCATCAATTTCCGTCTGCTCTCTTCATGTCTAACAGTGGAGAAGGCTTCTTGAAGTGAAGGCAATGGTTTAATGCTTAGGATTCGTCCGCGCACTTCATCCAATTCTTTGTTGAGGCCGGAAAGGAGCTTGAATACCCGCTTGGTTGCTACGATCTTGTTGTACAACTTTGCATCGTCAGGACACTTCCACTGATGTTAATCGTACATATCGAGTTTCTGCCACAATCGAGTCAGAGAGCTATAGTATTGAGTAACTGTAGACTCACCTTGTCGCAGATCATGAAGAATGCTCTCTGTCTCGAATAGTTCAGAGGTGTTTTCTGTACTTGAGTATGTGATATGTGCTTCTTCCCAAATTTCAGCAGCCGTGTCAATCATGAGGAAGGTCTCGCTGATCTCGGTGGTCATCGAACTGATTAGCCAAGTCTTTACCATACTGTTATTAATTTTCCATACTCGAAAACTTGGATCATCTTCCTTTGGAGCTGGTGCAAGTCCGGTGAGATAATCATCTTTTCCCTTCCCACATACAAACATCATGACAGACTGGGACCAGGCAAGGTAATTATGGCCATTCAGTTTGTGGTTTGTGACACAAGGGGAGAAAGAATCTGAGTTGGATGCCGACTGATCGGTGGTCCCTCGTGAAGTGTGAGTGGAGGGAGTAAGAGCTTGTGGTTGATCTTCGTTGGTCATATTGAGATCATAAAGGGCTCTGATACCATGTAGAAAGATAGTTTTGGAATAATGAAATCTCATATTTCATTCATCAGTTTAATCCTATATGTACACCACAATATAACAAACTAAGCCTATGATAAAGGAACAAGATAAGTACTAGGAAACTACTAACTACAGCAAATCATTATTTACATAACATACAATCCTAACTAACTAACATATCCTAACTTTACGTTTCTACAAGTACCATATCTCTGATCTAGCATCACTGAAATAAAACCATGGAAGTTACAATACTAAATTGCTATTAATTACTGGAAGAATTTTATTAGTTCTCAAGGGAAGAAGAACATACATTTGTCAAAAAGAGTATTTCTGTAAGTTGGGGCTGAGCCAACTAAAAGAAGTTGAATTGCCTCTGAATCTCTAGTTGTAGACAACTTTGCAGATGCATTCAAGTTCTGTGTGTCTAATAGAATACCTGCAAGCTGATCAAAGATCCTAATTTGTGTACAACCTTGAAAAATGATGGTGACTTCTGCCGGAAAAAGATGCACAATATACAGGAAAGACACAACTGAATTATAACTTTAGACAACATTTAATTTCCTCTACCATAATTTTCTTCAACATGGAGGTTTGGAGTAGATCATAGGCATCCTCACAGTAGTTGTCTGTAAGAATGGTGTAGGCAGATCCAACCTGTAGAAATGCCAAAAGGCAAAAAGAGAAATAAGAAAAAAGAATTTCCAAGAGAACAAAATCGAGTCGGCTGCTTCTGAATAGAAATCACTTAGACTTGATCAAATTAGCATATTAACCTCCCCGTTTGTTTTGTGGATGTCTTGTTCTCCAAAGAAATTGCCTTCTGAACTTGTTTACCGATAAAACACAGAGCTGAGACTGTGAGCTAAGAAAGAATCAAACTTGCGTAATAATTTAAAATAAAAAATATACGCGCACGTGCACACACAAATAGAGAATTGAGAATTGATATTGGGATTGGGATTTGGGATTTTGGACCTCTTTGGTTTGGAATAGTGAGTGAGTGAAATCAGGATCGAAGAATAAGAAGAAGGGTTTAGAGATAGAGAAAGAGAGCGCAGTAGCCATCTCGAGAAAAAAAATGGGAGTGAGCGGCGCAAAGACGAAGAAAGAGAGATAGAGATGAAACCCTAAAGCAATATTATATCAAGAACGCTCAAATGACGTAGTTTGCCAAGAAGGGGGACGCTCCAACTGGTTGAAAGTAATAAGTCTCCTAATTTAAAAAAACTCAATCATGTTCTAATCTGCAGGAGATCCAGATGGAATCAGAAGTAGAAGGTGATGGACAAGCGAACAATGAAGTGGAGTACACCTCTGACTCTCTTCTAAAGTCTCCAAAGCAACCAAAACTGAAGAGAGGAAGGAAGCGGGCAAGAGAAGTGTCTACTTCAAAGGTACAGATGGGAACATGAATGCAACTCAGACAGAAGGAACCACATGCTTGTCTAGTCGATGTAAGTTTTTATGATTAAGACACTCTTCTGGAATATCAGGGGCATCAAAGGTAAGGCTCATCTATTCAGACTAAAAAGAATGATCAAAGAACATAAAGTAAACTTCCTGGTTATTTGTGAACCTTTTTTAAACTTGAACTCTACCCAATACTGGAAAAATAGGCTAAAGTATGATCATGTGGTGTCTTCCCCTAATAGCAAAATTTGGGTATTCTATAGAAGTCCGTTCTCATGTAGGATCCTTGATATCACAGAATAACAGATCACATTAAGGATCGAACACAATCAACTGTCAGGCCCTGTCATTGTGTCTAATGTGTATGCAAAGTACGAAGCTAAAGACAGGGAGGATTTGTGGGTAACCTTAGCAAAATACTACAACTCCACTGATCCCTACATCCTATGGGGTGATTGGAACTACATAATGGAAAAACATGAGAAGAAGGGAGGGAAACCCTTTGTAGTGAAGGATACAAAGGAACTAGTTTCCTTTGTAAGGGAAGAGAGGCTGATAGACTTGCAATATCTAGGACCTAAGTTTACGTGGTGCAAAAATAGAAAGGGTAAAGCTAGAGTTTGGAAGAGACTCGATAGAGCACTTGCAAATCTTCCACTACTGAATTCTAATGTGCAAATCAGTGTACAACACTTGATGAGATCCCCATCTGACCACTGTCCCCTTTTAATGGAGATTAAAACTAAGAATAAAAATCATAGTAGGTGCTTTAGGTAGTAGAACTTCTGGGCAGACCACGATGATTTTATTGGGGTAGTGAAATTAGCTTGGGAAATCCAAGTTCCAGGTCCACCGTTGAGAGTGTTTACTGAGAAACTAAAAGCTGTAAAAAAGGCCTTAAAGACGTGGAACTCCTCTGTTGTTGGGAATATTGTTTCTAGGACAAAGAATGCGGAGAGAGAGCTATTAAAACTTGAACTAGAAGATGCAATCCATCATGTCCTTAGAGAAAAGCTAAATTTTACAGCTGCGAGATATAAACTTGCAATAAGGGATGAAGAAAGCTTTTGGGCTCAAAAAGCTAATATAAAGTGGATGAAACTAGGAGATAGAAATTCTAAATTCTTTCATGCCTCAGTCAAATAGAGACATGCAACAAACTTCATTCACAAGATAAGAGGGGAAAATGGTGAGTGGTTAGAGGAAGAAGCACAGATTAGGGAGGAGGTAGTTAGGTTCTTCTCAAACCTTTTCTCTCCTTCTAATAGAGGCCATAGTATTAAACAGGGTATAATTAGGAAAGTGGTCACTGAGGAGGACATTGTCTATCTAGATAGCATCCCCTCTTTGGATGAGGTCAAACAGGCAGTATGGGATCTTAATAAAGAAAGTGCTCCTGGCCCGGATGGGTTTAATGGACACTTTTATAGGAAAGCTTGGGAGGTGATAAGTGAGGATCTACTATTGGCAGTCCAAAGCTTTGTGAATGGAGAGGATCTACCCCAGGGTATCACAGCCACCTCCATTGTTTTAATTCCAAAAACACAATGCCCTTCTAATTTTTCTCAATTTAGGCCAATTAGTCTATGTAACTTTGTAAATAAGATACTATCTAAACTGATGGCTAATAGAGTCAGACCTATGTTGTGTACGTTGATAAGTGAAAACCAAAGTGGCTTCATAAAGGGAAGACAAATATCAGATAATTATCTTCTAGCAAGTGAATTATTTGCCTCCATATCAAGTAGGAACAAAATAGGAAACATTGCACTAAAGCTTGATATGGAGACACTAGCTTTTTGTCCAAGGGGGGTAGGACTACCCTCATTAGGAGTGTCATCTCATCTCTTCCAATATATACCACTATGGCACTTAACCCTCCCAAAAGTGTATTGCATCAGTGTGAATCAAGTATGGCTAATTTCTTGTGGGGAAAGTTTGAACATAGTCTACACTATCACTAGATGAATTGGAACAATATCTGCTATCCCATACAAGAGGGGGGCCTAGGAATCAGGAAACTTGAAGATATTGTAAAGGCCCAATCGCTCAAACTCGGGTGGAGATTCAGGTGTAATGATACCCTATGGGCATCATTCCTTCCCAGAAAGTATTGTTCCTCCCTTCACCCCAATGAGGCCTTTATAAAAAGGGGCGCATCACGAGCGCGGGAGAGGATGCTACAGCAGGCCCAGCTCTCAAAACAATTCATCTTTGTACAGCCTTCGAAGCTTCACTGCCTAAAGAAGCTGAAATGGAAAAAAATATTAGAAGAAAAGAAGATATTAATGGGACTGTGTGAGTCTTACGCGTGTTTAGGTACGTGGCAATTTCAATGTTAAGGGCTATACAGGGCAAAGGGAATTTGAATGATTTAAGAGAAACTGCTGTATGTTGCTTGTGCCGGCTTAGGGGTACAACAATTAGTGATTCAGCTCCTCAGCAAGTAGATGAAATTCTGGCTCAGCTTTCTCAGTTTAGTGAGGAAAAAGAAGCTACAATAGGGGACATGGATACACAAACTTTGTTTATGCACCTTCAGTGAAGTCTAAAGCAACGATCTGCCCAGCTTTTCTGACCAACTCACCAGTGTAGCGACCAATACCAGGTTCTAGCAACAGAATTGATTTCCCTTCATATGGAGGGAGAAGAGAGAGCACTGTGAGACCACCAAGAAGAAAGCTTCTAACATTATTGTGGCAGTCATGAACAGGAAACCACAGAAGTAATTAAATTCTGAGGCATCAGATTCAATAAAGTTGATAGAGTAAATAAAGAGCAAAACAAAAAGGAATATGTCATTTGATACTTCATAATAACTCCTCAAGTTTGAGCTTCTTTTTCTGAGCGATATGCAGTAATAACTATAATAATCAACTTTGACCATGCATAGCGGTGAAAATCAAGAGAATAGGCAACATGAATGAGCTACATTTTTAAAATGAATCCAAAACGATGATTTTATAACTGGGTAAACTGCTGAAATCGTCAAAATTTAGTAAAATTTATTATCTTATATACGATCAAGTGCAAAATGAATCTTGTAGTAGTTGGGTAACCAATCTACCCATAATAAATCTTCGCCAGAAACTCATTGTCGCATAAGGGAAAACTTTAAGCACTGATAAGTACAAATTATGTTTAATGCCCTTAGAGGGATTAAAACATAAAAAGATTTGATTTTGATACAAACTATATACAATTTTGGAGCTCATAACAAAGCCTAGAGTTAAACATATTACAAAATGCAATGCGCAAACAAGAACAAGACAGAGAGAGAAAATGTACCTCGGGACGCTCTTCTTTGTCAAGATCGGTAGCCTTGGAATCCAGCATTATTGCCTCCACAGTAAGATTCGTTGTATGTTCAATCCGGTAACTCTTTTGCACTTCACGCTCTTTTCCTACACATAAAAATTCAATCTTTAGCATGCCAAATTCAGTAATTTCAAAGAAACCAGAAAAAGGAAAAGATCCCACTGTAGCAGCAGCCATACTCAAAATCCTGATAATGATCGAATAGGTAAATGGGCTTCAGTGATTAGGATCAGCAATGGAGGAAAAAAACACGAGCAGACTGCGTTGTTGGAAATTAACCTCCATGCATTAAAATGCAGGCAGCACTAGAGTACATTATCACCATTATCATCTTGTGACTTTCTGCAGAGAATCATATGCATAGGACTTAAAATCCTAGTGTTGCCTCCTTTGGTGAGATAATCCATAGTTACAAACTAACATCTCATGAACATCAACAACTCCTTTTGGGGCAATAGCAAGCCAAGCAAGAATAGGCATGAAAATAAGGGAACAAAGGAAACCCAATTCAGTACTATACCAACATTGAATCAAAATTTCAGAGAGCACATCATCAATCAGGAAAAGAGTTGAGGAAGTATGTGAAAGTAAAGGTAAAAATAATGAAGCCGTAATAATAATTTTCATTAATTTTCATTAATCTCAGCAAAATATATATAGGTTACAAGCTAGGTTAGATTACAACTAACTCCCTCCTAGATTACAGGAAGAGATATATACACTGAAATAACAACTTTGACTAAGTAAAATACTCTAATATCTTCGACACTCCCCTCAAGTTGGAGCAAAGATGTCAATCATGCCCAGCTTGACTAAGAACTCTTCGAAAGACTATTTGAACAGTCCTTTTGTTAGGACATCTGCTAGTTGTTCTGCTGATGGCACATAAGGCATACAAATTTCTCCATTCTCTAGCTTTTCTTTGATGAAGTGACGATCAATCTCCACGTCCTTTGTACTGTCATGCTGAATAGGATTCTGAGCTATGCTGATGGCAGATTTATTGTCACAGTAGAGCTTCATTGGTCTGTCCACCTGAACCTTTAACTCTTTCAGAATCTTCCTTAGCCATATAGAATCACATATACCATTAGCCATTGATCTGAACTCTGCTTCTGCACTGCTTCTAGCCACCACATGTTGCTTCTTGCTCCTCCATGTAACAAGGTTACACCACACAAAGGAACAATAGGCAGAAATTGATTTTCTGTCTCCTACATCTCCAGCTCAATCTGCATCAGTAAACACCTCAATTTTCCTGCTGTGATTCTTGGTGAACAAAATCCCTTTTCTTGGACTCCATTTAAGGTAGTGCAAGATCCTGTAAACAGCTCTGAGATGATCTTCTGACGGACAATGCATATACTGGCTTACCATTCCCACAGCAAATGCGATATCAGGCCTAGTGTGGGAGAGGTAAATCAGTTTTCCAACAAGTTTCTGATATCTGACCTTGTCTACAGCGTTGCTTCCATCTTTTTTACTCAGCTTTTGATTAGGATGAACAGGAGTGATGGCATGTTTGCACCCGAGCAGACCTATTTCCTTCAACAAATCCAAGACATACTTCCTCTGTGATATAGCTATTCCCTTTGCAGATCGAGCTACTTCCATTCCTAGGAAATATTTGAGTTTCCCTAGGTTTTTGATCTCAAACTGTTTGGATAGGAACTTTTTCAAAGCCTCCAATTCTTCAACATCATCTCCTGTCATGACTATGTCGTCTACATACACTATTAGGATTGTAGTCTTACCCCTCGAGTGTTTGTAGATTAGAGTGTTGTCAGATTGTGCCTGTGAGTAACCTTTCTCCTTAACAGCCTTGGTGAATCTCTCAAACTAGGCTCTGGGTGATTGCTTCAATCCGTACAATGATTTCTTCAATTTGCACACTTTTCCTTTCCAGGAAGAATCATCAAATCCAGGTGGAACTTCCATAAAAACTTCTTCTTCTAATTCTCCATTCAAAAAAGCATTTTTTACATCAAACTGGTGCAGGGGCCAGTCCATATTTTCAGCCAAAGAGAGTAGAACCCGAACATTGTTAAGCTTGGCCACAGGAGCAAACGTCTCTTCATAGTCAAGGCCATAGGTTTGTGTGAAACCTCTGGCCACAAGCCTAGCTTTATACCTCTCCACAGATCCATCTGCATTGTATTTGATGGTGAAGATCCACTTGCTACTGACCACATGTTTGCCTCTAGGTAAAGAGGTGATTTCCCAGGTTTCATTGTTTTGTAAAGCCTTCATTTCCTCAAATACAGCTTCCCTCCATCTCGGAATAGCTAGGGCTTCATGTATAGACTTTGGGAGTTCATCATCTGTTATGCATGTGGCATAAGCTCTAAAACTAGGTGAGAGTTTAGAGTAAGAGACGAATTTTGAAATGGGATGTTTAGTGCATGTACGGGTACCTTTCCTAAGAGCAATGGGTTCATCAATATCATTCGGTTCAGGTTGTTCAGGTTCTAAGGAAGGAAAAGAAATAGGAATAATAGATTTACCTTGGCCTATGCTCGGATTTGATAATGGCAGAGCTGTAGAAGTTGGTTTATCCACATCTGTTGTTGACCTTCTTCTAGAGTAAACACGCAGCTTAGATGTGGGAGCCAAATCTGCAGGTCTAATAGTTTGAGATATTGCAGGCTCAGTAGGCTTGACATTCCCAGTACTAGGTATAGATTCCACAGGTTCAGATGCATATGTGTCAAACATAAGTGTAGGTATTGAAAACTTTTCCCAAAACTGAGCTTCACATGTTTCATTCTCCCCCTGAAGGGAAGTTGGGTCAAAAAATGGTTTATTTTCAAAGAAAGTGACATCCAAGCTAACAAAAAATTTACCCGATTTTGGTTCAAAACACTTGTATTCTATTTGTGTTGGTGAATAACCAAGAAAGACACATTTGTGAGCCCTAGGATTCAATTTGTTTCTAAGGTGATTATGAATATGGACAAATGCTGTGCATCCAAACACTCTAGTAGATAATTCAGTGAAAGATCTATTTAATGGAAAAACAGATTTCAAAGTAGTCAAAGGAGTGTTGTAATTAAGGACCCTAGTTGGCATTCTGTTAATTAAATAAGATGCAGTAAGGATAGCTTCTCCCCAAAAACGTTTAGGAACATTCATTGAAAACTGTAGAGCCCTAGCTACCTCGAGAAGATGTCTATTTTTCCTTTCTGCAATGTCATTTTGTTGAGGAGTGTCAACACATGAACTATGGTGTATGATGCCTTCCTGTGCAAGAAAACTACCAAGGATGGAATTGAAGTATCAGTTCGAAATACTTGAATCTTAGACTGAAATTGTGTATGAATCATTGAGTGGAATTTTTTAAAAATGTTGGCAGCCTCTGCCTTTTCTTTTAACAAGTAAATCCAAGTGGTTCTAGTGTGATCATCAATGAATGTAATGAACCATCTAGAACCGGATACTGTTTTAACCCTAGATGGACCCCAAATGTCACTATGCACAAGAGAGAAAGGTTTTGAAGGCATATATTTCAAAGAGGGAAACACAGTTCTATGATGTTTAGCAAGTTCACTCACTTCACATTGAAATGAATGCATATTTTTATTCTTGAATAACAAAGGAAACAAGTGTTTCAAATAGCTAAAACTAGGATGGCCAAGTCTATAGTACCATAACATTATTTCATCCTCCAAACATAAAAAAGAAGAATGGCTTGGTCTCTGAGCTTGTTTGTCTAGAATTTGGCCAGAGTCAAAATGATAGAGTCCACCAACCTCTTTAGCACTGCCAGTCGTCTTCCTCGAGCAGCGGTCCTGAAATTCACACCCATTAAGGAGAAAGGTTATTTGACAGTTACAATCATGAATAAGGCTGCTGACAGATAAGAGATTGCATGTTAGGCTTGGGACGTGTAAGACATTTTGTAAGGTGAAAAATGGCGAAATAATAATAGAACCTTTACCAGCAATAGGAAACAAAGAACCATCAGCAATTTTAACCTTTTGGTTTCCAGAACAAGGAAAGTACGAAGAAAAGATATAGGGATTACCAGTCATGTGATCAGTGGCCCCTGAATCAATTATCCAAGGGTCAAATTTACCTAGGCTAGCATTCAGGGCTATATGTAGGTTACCTTTTTGTGCAAGAGACGAAGAATGGATAATAGAAGCATTTGAATGAGAACTCATGAGTCTATACAATTGTTCTAGCTGCTCCTTGCTAAAGGCAGATTGTTCCTGAGAAGTGAGAGTCTGAGGCTCTTCTGAGGAAGCTTGGAAACTTTTGCAGTCATGAGTAGGGCGGTTGGATGGTGAGAAATCTGCAGGTTTGTCATGTATCTTCCAACATTTAGCTTTGACATGTCCTAGCTTGCCACAATGATCACAAACTGGTCTGTCACCTCGTCGAGATGAGCGTGATTGAGGCGAGTTTTCAGATTTTCGAGTGAACAGAGCAGAAGAATCTGAGATTTGTGTTCTTGCAGTAGATATCTCTCCACCAAGCATAACTGTGCGGCGGCTTTTTTCCCGTCTGACTTCGGCGAATACTTCTTGAGTGCAAGGTAGAGGATCACTGCTCAGAATTCGGCCACGAACTTCATCCAATTCTTTATTCAGTCCTACAAGAAAACCGAAGACTCGCTCCTTCTCAACCATCTTCTGAAACAAGGCCTGATCCTTTGCACAACTCCACTCTAGATCGCAGAATAAATCAGACTCCTGCCATAGAGTCATCATATCTATGTAGTACTGCGTGACAGTCTTCTCTCCTTGCTTAGCATTCCACTATTGAGTCTTAAGTTCAAACAATTGACTAGCGTTACCGAGATCAGAGTAAGTCTCGTTAACTGCACTCCAGATTTCCTGAGCAGTGGGCAGAAACATATATGTTCGCCCTACACTTGGCTCCATAGAGTTGATTAACCATGACATAATCATGGAGTTTTCAGCTTCCCACTTGTCGAATTTGGCATCAGTACTGTCCGGCTTGTCAACAGTGCCAGATAGATAGCCAAATTTTCCCTTTCCTCGGATGAAAAGCTTGATGGATTGCGACCACTGCAAGAAATTACCCCCATTCAACTTATGGGAGGTAATGGAGAGATTCTGAAGTGAATCAGAATAAGATATTGCTGTGATGTTTGAACGACCAGAGTCACCGGTAGAGTAAGTGCTAGTTGCACTTGTAGACTCATTCATGGTGAATATTTTTAAGGTTACGGCTCTGATACCATAAAGGTAAAAATAATGAAGCCGTAATAATAATTTTCATTAATCTCAGCAAAATATATATAGGTTACAAGCTAGGTTAGATTACAACTAACTAACTCCTAGATTATAGGAAGAGATATATACACTGAAATAACAACTTTGACTAAGTAAAATACTCTAATATCTTCAATAGAAAGAACCAAAAAAAAAAATTAAAAAATCATGAAGAAAAAATTATATCAGTGGGAGTCCTTTGGAATTAGCGGGCGCAACTCACAAGGGAGTGTCATTCATCTACGTGTGGAAAATGAAAATGCAGCCAGAAAATTCTAATGTAGCGAGAAGGCATTTTTACCCCTACAAGCAGCCATGTTGAAGTAGAAATCTTAGCAAGAAGTTGATATTCCACTGCAGAAATTAAATTACTATTTTGAAGATTTATCTCAATAGATATGAAACAAAATACAATAAACTTCTGTACTATTCATGAGCACAAAAGATTAAATGATCTGTTTCCGCAAGTACTATATACGTTTGCAACATTCTCTACAAATGGATTCATGGAATTTAACCGATAGATCCAAAGTTATCATTTCTCATCACTAAATCTTAATTAAGTATTGGGACAAAAAGTGATGTAGAGTATGTTGCACACAGACACACACTTAAATTAATCAAACCACTTTCAAGAGAATATATATTATATTCAGACTTACACGTTGGGACTGATTATGAACAGCAGCTGCTCTACTCCTTTGAGTCGAGAGAGAAGATTTCCCATTCCCATTTTCTTCTCCTGCTCAGCTTCTATATACAATTCCA
This sequence comes from Ophiorrhiza pumila, assembly GCA_016586305.1. Classification (NCBI taxonomy): domain Eukaryota; kingdom Viridiplantae; phylum Streptophyta; class Magnoliopsida; order Gentianales; family Rubiaceae; genus Ophiorrhiza; species Ophiorrhiza pumila. Next base: position 27,018,666 of record BLIW01000011.1, read on the forward strand.
AATAAACAAAATAAGAAAGATAATAATAGAGTGAAACAAAACATGAATTTGATCCATGCACATATACATGTTGCGAGCAGATATATGCAATAAATCTATCAACAAAAAAAAATTTAAACAAAAGGGTAAGCACACCAAAGTAAAAAATAACCATTTACTTGCCTCATTTCTGCTCTGACAAGCAGAGTCATGGTCATCAGTAGTGGAAAAAATGCTTTGTTGTTTTGTGTAAATCGATGCTATGTTTCCATCAATGACTGCTTAACTTGGCAAAATCATGCGGGAGAATGATATTTAATGAAATAAGTAAGAAACAATATGAAATCCATATATAATAAGATGAAGGCATCTCTTCAGCATGAATTATTACAGAAAAGAAGGATTAAAGAATCCAAAAAAATATATAATGAATAGTTCAGAAGCTAGACAGATATATATTTAAATTTTCACACTAACAGAAAGAGAGAGAGTAAAAGATAGAGAGCATAGGGTAATACCTTGAGGTTGAGGGAAACAAGAGAAGCAAGCAAAGGACGAGGCTTGTGAGAATAGATAAAAAGGGATAAATTGAAACTGAGCAAAAACCATCCCACACAAAAATCAATAAAATCTTACAAAATCCAATAAAACTTCAATCTTTTTACAACTGAAACACAAATTCATTAATCAAATTATCCACGCAATATAAAAAGCGTAAATCACAATCAAACACTATATAGATAGAATAGATAGCAGCACAACAACAGACATGCTTGTGCAATTAGGAGCAGAACGAACACCAAAAATCAACCAGACACCAAAACCAATAAAATTGATCCAGCAAAAATGGGCAAATTACCTGAATATTCAAATATCAATTATTTCTTCTTATACCAGAAAATGTGTATATGGTAAAGAGTGAGAACGAGAGAGCTAAATTCAACTAACTCCTCAAAAGACAAGTTCCGCTGGGTTGGACTTCAGAAGAAAGATTTGAATGTAGATGTTTTTAGATAGCGAAAATGGCCAAATCTTTCCTTGTACTTGCTAATAACAGTTTGTATAAAAAGCAAAAGAAAATCTCAAATACTCCCTAAAAATGGTCAAAAACTGGGATATTAGGTTCTGAAATATAGGTTTTCCATTGGAGATTATGCCAAGACATGTGCAAGAACACATCGTATAAACTAATCACCTCAGTTAACAAAACAAACCTGGGGAATTCCAGAATGTAATTCGGCGGCAGTAGAACCACTGTGATATTAAGATGAAAATGAGGGAAAAGATTAATCATTATATGATAGAAACACTTCAGTTTTCAACAGAAAATTGAAATCTAGATAAACGAAGCAGCAGACCATTGTCAAAACCCTCACCTTCCTCCATGATGGATTGCAGCAGCACATCTTCGAAATAACAACTTGTATGGTATCGCACTAATTACAGTGAAACAGAATGATTCAATCTCTTCAATTTAATGTATAAGATGCCAAATTGAATAAGAATCAAGAGTGTACAAAAGATTTTAATAAATTAATAACTAATACATGCATTTTGGTAGTAGTCACCCGGAGAAACAAAAGAGACGGCCACCAAAAAGGGAAACTCCACCAGTACTTGGTTGTCTTTGTTCCGAACCAGTCAATTCTTTTTGAGCAAACAATTTAATAGCAGCATCCAATAGTTCATAGTCAGCTGAGAATAAAATGAATCGGTGACATGAAATGTCTATAACACCCCTAATTACTTGAAGAAATGCTTTAGGATTTCTAATAAAACCCATGCTGCAGAAGGCGAGGAATACCCATCTTAGAAATAATAGTAAAATGAAAAAGGAAGAGAAAGCATTCAACATACAAAACTGAAACTTCAGGATGATAATGTCACAAGATGCAATGAAGATTATCAAAATGTTGAAATTTAGCATCATTTGTAAATGCAAACTTATAAAATATCCAATAATTTGATCAGCAACAACTTCGAACATGTTGAAATGAGGACTTCTTTGGAATTATGTATGGACAGTAGGACGGAGTGGTCTGAGCACAGCAAAGTTAACTATGAATGTGGTCCATAAAGCTTGGAATAAAACATGATGGCAATTTTCCCACAAATGAAATGCACAACGACTACGATACAACCAATCTTCTCATATAAACTCAGCTTCCGATTGAACTCAGACTTATGAAAATAGGTAGCTCTGGTGCAGCAGAAGCCATAAAGGATTGCAACTGAATGTAGGACAAACTTCTTCTTTTCTATTCAAAAGCTTAGAAGAAACTAAGGACGAAATTTCTGCACATTTGCTGCATGGAAACTGCCATTCCAAAGGACGAAACCAAAAGCCACATACCCATACAGTTAAACAAAACACATCAGCAATTGAATTTTCCTAACCACATAGTAATTTTTCTCATATACTACCACAGCTAAAAATGGATCATCTAAGAAGAAAAATGGGGAAAATATAAAAACGTTGCAAACTTTCTATCAGGATTGATGTCAAATTAAGTTAAAAAGAAAGAAGAAGGACCTTAAATTAAAGCCTGAAATGACGACATGGAAATTAACCTCCATGCATTAAAATGAAAGAAGCACCACAGGACATTATCACCATTATCGTCTTGTTGTAATAAGAAGATTTGGAATTCCAGTTGGTCAGGGTGGTTTATTTTCAGACATTCTGTAGAGAATCATATGCATAGGACTGAAAATCCTAGTGTCGCCTCATTTGGTGAGATAATCCGCAGTTGCAAACAACATCTCATGAACATGAACAACTCCTTTTGAGGCAATCCCGAGCCAAGCAAGAATAGTGACCAAAATATGGGAACAAAGGAAACCCAATTCAGTACTATACCAATATTGAATCAAAATTTGAGAGATAGCACATCATCAATCAGGAAAAGAGTTGAGGAATTATGTGAAAGAACCAAAAAAAATGAAAAAATGATGAAGAAAAAATTATATCAGTGGGAGCCCTTTGGAATTAGCGGGCGCAACTCACAATAGAGGAGAGAAATTAGTTTTGGTCTCCATAAATTGAGCAAACAGCAGGGCCAATGCAGAAGCAACCAGTGAGAAGCAGTAAAAACCGAGTAAAAAATTGATCAGAGAGAAAACAAATACTGAACCAGAATGAGGTGAAAGGAGTCTGAGAAGTGAGAAAAATCACTTGAATAACACTTGTCCAACTTTAGGATGAACAGCTGAAGTTGGGCACAGCTCCTCCTTCCACCTCATATTAGAGCACCATCCTAAACAGACAGGTCCTGCCATCTGCTGGAAGGGGGAACAAAGAATCGAGCGGTAAATCACAAAGCCAATGTACTGAAAAGACACCTTTACCCTCACTACCAAGCATGCTTGCTCACAAATTTCCCAACTCCCACTTTTATGTCATGTGTGTAGTTGCAGCGAAAATACAATTTTACCCCCCCAAGCAAGCATGTTGAAGAGGAGCTTGCTCACAACATTTGCCAACTCCCCCTTATAAGTATTGTATAGATATAGATATACAATTTGCAAAGCAGGAAGCTTATGTTAAACATATATAGATATATATAGGCATTCTTAGTTTCATATATGCGACATACATGCGTTCGTGTTTCTTTTTCGCATATCACTTTTCATTTCATATTTCATACTTCTTGATACACTAATTAGAGTGAAACTTTATATGCGAAAGTGCAATAGACGTGAAAATGAGTGACTGTCGTTATTCCGTCGCATATATAAAACGATAGCACATAAATTTTTGTGAGATATATTTATATATATAAATAATTATTTTGTTCAAGGAGTAACTGCAGTATTTATAGAAATTGAGTCAAATTGTTCTTGCTAGAAAACAAGCCTTCGAATAATTGATGTAGTCAAAATAAATTAACAAAAGAGTTCAAAAATTCAATGGAGCATAAGCATTGAACCAAGGGTTATTTACATGAATAATACTAAAAAAATAATAAAATTAAAGAAATATTGCTATTTTTATTAATCTTCCAAGATTATGGAAGTCACAATTCAAGATTGCTAAATTATTTTACCTATTTTGATTTTAGTTCTTCAAACTTTTGAATATCTTACCAAAGCATGAATTTTTCAAAATTCAATTAATTTGATTAATTTTATATTCTCTAGGTACTAATATAAGCATAATAGAGCAATATCTATTGTATCTTAGTAGTTCAATGTTTTGGGTCTAACCTCGCTTCCTTTAAGCTGTCTGTTCTTCTTTCTAAAACCTTATCAGCCGCTTGGCTTCACCGTTTGGGCAATTATTAATGGCATTCCACTCAAAGACGTCAGAATCTTCACACCTTTGGACTTCTTAACGGCTAACGGCCTCCTGCCGAAACACCTTCTTGTTCTTGATAGATTCTCCTCACTGACACAGCTCATTCCTTGGGTATAGAAATTAATCTGATTTGAGTTTTAAGAACTAAAAAAAATGAAAATATATGGCTCAATTTTTAAAAGGAAACTTTCTTTTATTGAATTTGAACAAACTAATTTACAATAGAGAAGAGCTTTAATCAGCTCATCCCTATGCTTATATTTTCCCTATGGGAAAGAAGAAAACTTAGAAACTCATTCTTTTTCTAGCACTCTAGATTGAGGGTTTTCTGATAGATTTTTCGATGCCTGATGAGTTGGTTTTATACCAACTATTTTGTGCTACATTTCTGAGCTTTTGTCTTGTGATTAATGCAAATGTGGGGTGATTTGTGTAGTTTTCTGCATATATGTGGTGTGCTAGTTGCGAATCTTGAAATGATGCAAAAGGGTAAAAATGATGGTAAATTTGGAAATGTGTGTCTAGGTTGAGAATAAAGGAACTTAAAGTGCTTATTCGGCCAAATTAGGGTTTTGGACAGATTTGATTGTGCAACTTATCTTGAGTGTAACTCTTTCAATTCTAATCCGAATGGTGAGATTTTGGTAGCTATGGAGAGCTCTTTATGTGTACTTCAATTGTCATGTTTTAACTTTCTTCAAATTCTGTGTGCATCCATGAGAAACGAAGGCTTTTTTGCTAGGAATTGGACTTGGAATTGTTAGGGTTGTGTCTTCATGCCATAGTTTGGTAAAATGACAATAACTTGAGCTATAGACCTCTATTTTCAGTGATTCTTGATCCAATGGAAAGCCAAGAGATAGTTTAAAACTTCTATATTTACTATCAAGTCTAATTTAAGAGTTAAGGCACATGTATTTGGCATGGAAGTAGGGCTGTGTGCTAAAATGAATACTTAGCCACACTTAAGTCTTGCATTCGCACACTACTAGCACTGCTTGCCCTACTCATGCTACATTCTCGCACACACTCACGCTAGAGTCTCGCACAGCCTCACATCATCACTCGCACACACTTGACCTCGCCGCACATCATCACTCGCACACACGCATACACTCTCGTACTTACCGCGCACTACTAGCACTACACACCCACACCGCACACTAACACTCAGCTCTTGCAGCACTCATGCACACACTTCGCACAATACATGCAATCACCTCACTTCACTCATATGCACATTAGCACTCACATGTGCATTCACACTCACAACACTCACATGCATTCATCGCACAACAATCTCGCACACTAGCACTACACTCTAACCTCACCACTATCACTACACTCTCGCACACACATTGTGCGGCGAGGTGACCTCGCCGCACAAGCACGATGCACACACAATGTGATGCGAGGTAACCTCGCCGCACAAGCACCAAGCACAAGCCATGCGGCGAGGTCACCTCACCGCATGGATGCCTCACACTCACAACTCACGCACTAAATTCACAACATTTGATGGCATTTTATCATTCACTTTTGCAACCATTTACAACTCCAACATCCATTCACATTTTACATTCGGATTTCACACACACTCACGCTCATTCTCATTTCACTAACACTCACAACACTTCATACATGTTTGTTCACACTCGAATTGCACACACTCTCGCACAATAGCTGGCGAGACCTCGCCGTGAGGTCTCGCCGGCAAACACATTGCACGGCGAGGTCTCGCCGCGAGACCTCGCCAACAAAAGCATTAGGCGGCGAGACCTCGCCGCGAGGTCTCGCCACCTTGTGGGGCATTGTTGTTGTGGCGATAAAAATGGCTAAGTGTTGTTCGGTTGGTTGTGTGTGCAGGAGATGCATGGAAGGCGTGGAGGTGATTGGCCTAAAGGCGCGCAATTTCTAAGTCCAAGAGGGGACAAGGGAGCTGGCAGCTTGAAGGCATGAATTGTCCAGGAAATAAAGGTGTGAAGAAGCTGAACAATCAACGGTTTCGCAAGAAAGATTGGAGGCGTGTTGTTGATAGGCTCAAAAGAGCTGGAGCTGAGCTGAAGGCGCGATACTCTTGGATTGAAGGCGTTGGGACAGACTTGAAGGCTACTACTTGGAATTTCATTTGTGCTGATTTTGTCATTCCTTACGAGGGCACTCTTGTAATATTGTAGTTATCTTACGATTTATTTACGTTTTCTGTAACCTCTATATATAGAGGAATTAGTTAGCTTTTGCGGGGGGGATTTTTTTTAGATTCATAACAGACTTTTGAACTATAGAGAGAAAGTTTCTCTCTCAAACTTTCTCTCTCTAGATTTTCTCTCTCTATAAATTGAACTCCAATTGAGATTCCGATCGAACTTATGGACCGATCATTGTAAATCATTTCACAATTAAGGAGGCTTTGAGTAATTCTCTCAGGAATTGGAGCTCTTTGATCCATTTTAATTGGTAAATTCTTTCCATTTTAATGAAATGAATTGCTTGATGTTGTGTATTAACGATCGTGAGTTGCAAATAGAGTTCTGTAGCTAGATTTGCGATGTTCTAGGGTTCTAACCAGATAAATGCATAATTAGACTATGCAATTCTATGCAATTGACACAATTTCTTAAGAATGAAATCATATGTGGTCTTAAAGCTTGAATTTTGTTAAGTTTCATGAAATCGCACTTTTATTGAATAAATTGAACTTTGATTGTGGTCGCCATGCTGAGTTGAGGTGAGATTTACCAATTCGAGTGAGAAATGCATGGAATGAGGACTAAATGTATGATTGTTGAGTCTTCTACTTGCTTTGCCTGATCATTATCTGAGATGCGGTCGCCATGCCGGTGGAGGATCATTTGAGTTGTTAGGAATAAGTGGGAAGAAACTCTCTAGAGTAAGCGAACACTCTAGGACCTAGGTCAGGCCTCGCCATGGGATACCTTAGGAATTGCATGCTAGATTTGCTAACCTTGGAGAGTTGAGACATTGCGGTATGCATCCGCCACTCTTAGGCCTCGCCATGGGAAAAAGTGACGTTAGGGAGGTTAGAAGGCAATGCGGTCGCCATGCTGATTGCTGGCTAGTCTCCTAGGCAATTGTGATCTCCTCATTGTATTACTTGTGTGTCAAGAGCATTGCAATTGTGGTCTAATATGCATTCAACTGGTGGAAAAACTCTAGAACATCCAACCTCTTCATGTTTTTACACTTTATTTGCTGTACTTGATACTTTACTAGTCAGTGTTGTGTTTTAGTTCTCTTTGTGACATTCCGTGAGCAAATAATGAATTCAAGAAACCACTCCCTTCCCTGTGGATACGATCCCTACTCATCATTCCTACATTAGTTTAGGGTAAAATTGTGCAAGTACGCGACATGCTTGTCAATTTTTGGCGCCGTTGCCGGGGAAGGTACGGTTTCTTGAATTTTGATTTGCTCTGTTTTGTTTTCGTGTAGAGTAGTAGTTCTGTTCTGTTTCATTGTGGTAGCTTTTGTTGTTTTCTTTGTTTTTGTGTTTTGTTATTGTTACTTGGTTTTACTTATGGCAAGTGCAGGACAATGGAACTCAATTGGTTCTTATCAGTTCACACAGCCAACACCTAGGAGATTTGGGGACTTCTCTCCACCACCATATGAAGAGCAATGGCAAAATCAAGCACAAAGCAACAACTCACATCATATTGGAACACAAGGACTCTCTGTGGAATACATGTTTTCTCAACTTCTGGAAAAACTTGATAGAGGCTTACAAAAGGGAGAGCAATGGCATAACCAACAACAAAGCAATGAGTGTGATCTCAGAGAAGAGGAAACAATGGAAGACTTGTTGTCTCAAATTTTGGAGAGATTTGATAGAAGTGAAACAAGGATGGCTCAACTAGAAGAGGAGCTTCAAGGGCGACAACAAAGACTCGATCGAATTAATGTTTTAATGAGCAACCTATGGGAACAAATTGAGACACCAATTCAATTTTCACAATGCTATCCACAAGGTACACCTCTAATTTCTAGAGTACCAACTCCTGAGGAATATCATTTTGAGATGCAAGAAAATGTTGAATGGGGTGAAAAGAATCCTTGGGAGGTGGAATCTATAAATATTGAGGTTGTCTCACAAAAATGTATTGTTGAAAAACCTTTGTGGCATGAGTCAAATTTTAACTTTTCTAGTGAGGATGAGGTCTCTGATGATGAGTGTGACATTGATGAATTTAGAGCCTTGAACTTTCTTAGTGAAAAGATGGGAAGTGAGTCTAATGTGGAGTCTTGCATTAATTTTATAGAATTCCATGAGCCAAATGATGTTGATTGCCATTCTTCAGACGCTTATCCTCTTGATAGCTTTGTGAATTGTACAGAGACACTTCTTGATGATCATTGTGATATCTTGAATGAAGTTATTGTTGCATTTGCTAATGAGAATGTTAACACATTGTTTGAAACTCTTGTTGAGATATCAATTTTTGAAATGGTCAATGAATCTAAGTGTCTAATGGTGATTCACAAGAGGAGCAAAGTGAGATACTCTTGTTAATTGATGATAATACTTGTTGTGTTGCTGAGAAAGAAAAGACTCAAGAATCTCCCCATGTTAGTCTAGATGAAGAAGATGTGAGAATTTATAACGGAATTGCTAACATGGTGGAAAATTGCTTTGTAGATGAATCAATTTTTGAACTTACCGGTGGTTTTGAAATTACTGATGGTTTTGTTGAGACCATGGATGTGCAACCATTGGTTGAGCCTTGCAGGATTAAAGTGCCTAGTGTGGTGGAAGAAGTTGACGATGGGTCTAGTATGGTGAAAGAGGTGAATGATGTGCTTCCAGTGGTGGAAGAGTTTAAGGAGATGCTTTCACTGGGGGAACCTCAGTGGTACAAAGTTAAATTTGTAGATGTGGTTCCCCATATGCATGAGCTTAAGCACCTCGTTAAAAATATTTCTCAAGTGCCTTACAAGAGAAGGAAGAGTGTTTATGAGAGGGCATTTTTCTGGTATAGAGAAGGATATTCCAAATCTTGAGGGAGAATGTTTCGTGAATATAGTCCAGCTGGAGACTACAAAACCCAGAACTACTTCTTTTTCATATTACATTAAATAAAGCATTTTGGTAGTTTCGTGCATTTTGCTTATTTTGCTTAGACTCACCTTGGCCACTTATGTTGTAGAGGCATGTACATGAAAGAAGTTGCAAGTGGAATGGACTATGCACATGAGGCTAAGTGTGGGGGAGTGGTGCCCTGGACCACTCCCGTGCTGTACACAAGCATTTTACTTAAATTTTGAGCATGAATTGTGCATGTGCCACTTAGTGTTGATTAGTTGCATATTTTTATACCACCATGACTCTTAGTCATGGTGCGACACTTTGCTTGCATGCTATTTCTATATCATGTACTTTGCACCAACATGTAGTGTACTTGAGTGAGTTATTCCTAATAAGTTTTGTTTCATCATATGCAGGAAATTTTTCATGCAAGAGGGAATTACAAACAAAGACACTCCACCAAGCAAACATTGGAATTCATGCAATATCAGGGAGTTCCTAAACCTATCTTTACTTTACATTGAGGACAATGTAAGTCTTAAGTGTGGGGGAGGGAATGTTTGCTTTGGTTTGTGTCTTTTGTGCTTTATATGCTGACTTTCTTCCTGGAATGAAATTTTTTGTGAAATTTTTTGTATGAAATTTTTTGTGAATTTTTTTTTTGTGTTATGTGATGCAGAGCATGCTATTTTATACCTTTGTTGTGTTAAATTTGAGTGTTTGCATATTATGTCCCGTATATGTGTGTTTCTCATGTTTTGTGCAAAGTTTAAGTATTTTGTGACATGTTGACAGTTTTTTGTGAAGTTTCGGTGAACTTTTGAATTTTCTGTGAATAAGTAAAGTTTTGTTGGAGTTGATATGTCTGTGGCAAAGTGTTCTTATCCATGGAAGGTTTTGGTGTTGAGTGGTGTTGTTTTGGTGGGTTGATGTTTTTTAAGTGTTAAGGAGTGTGAGTGTGCTAATAAGTGTAAAAAGTGTGAAAGGAAATGAAAAGAGGTGTGGTGACTGTAAGGGCAATGGAATGTAGTAACACTTTGTACTATGCTCTGCTCCTTTGTTAAGCTATGTTCAAAAATTTGAAGTTCATCCATCTTTACTTGTGTTTTGCATGTGAAAATTGTTTTTTCTTCCCTGATTCCAATCTAGAAATTGGTACATTTTGTTAATCAAGGCATCATGTTAAAGTAAGATAGATATGCCATGCAAAACTTGTGCTCGGACATAGGAGGAAAATGGTTCAATTTGTTCTTCTTGTTATGCATTATTCCGGTTGTTTTGGATGCTTTAGCATACAGAGTCCTTTAGAGATGTTCATGAACTTTTGGTCACACAAGAAATGATATGGAGAAAAAAGCCTTTGGAAATTGAGAATGAAAAGCCAAAATACCCTTGGCAAGTATAATTGGAAAAAAATAGCCATAAAACCCAGGCAGCTAAGGGGAAAAAGAAGCCAAAAGACCCAAGGCAAGCATACCAATGTGTGTCGAAAAATAGCAAAAACTTTAAAGTGCTAAAGCAAATGAAATGTGAAATCAATTTAGAGAAGCACCAATGTGCGCGACCATTGATATTGTGTGATTTTGAGTTCGTGTGTGTGGACATTGTGATTGTTTATGCAAAGAGATGTTTTGGAACAAAAGAAATAATGCATGCATAAAGAATGGATGAATCAGAGTCCTCAGCACACACTTGAACGCATGACATTTTGGTCTTTATTCATCATGCCTTGGTTGATAACTTGTGCTGAAATTTGATAGGTTGGGAGTTAAGGATATTTTATGAGTTTAATGCATGAAAAATTTGTTTTGATGAACTCAGAGGAGAACAAGTTGACAAAGGAGTGGAGTCTAGTGTTAAGTGGTTGTGAACTGTGAGTTTGCTTGAGGACAAGCAAAAGTTCAAGTGTGGGGGAATTTGATAAGTTGGTTTTATACCAACTATTTTGTGCTACATTTCTGAGCTTTTGTCTTGTGATTAATGCAAATGTGGGGTGATTTATGTAGTTTTATGCATATATGTGGTGTGCTAGTTGGGAATCTTGAAATGATGCAAAAAGGGTAACACTCACATTTTACATTCGGATTTCACACACACTCACGCTCATTCTCATTCACTAACACTCACAACACTTCATACATGTTTGTTCACACTCGAATTGCACACACTCTCGCACAATAGCTGGCGAGACCTCGCCGTGAGGTCTCGCCGGCAAACACATTGCACGGTGAGGTCTCGCCGCGAGACCTCGCCAACAAAAGCATTAGGCGGCGAGACCTCGCCGCGAGGTCTCGCCACCTTGTGGGGCATTGTTGTTGTGGCGATAAAAATGGCTAAGTGTTGTTCGGTTGGTTGTGTGTGCAGGAGATGCATGGAAGGCGTGGAAGTGATTGGCCTAAAGGCGCGCAATTGCTGAGTCCAAGAGGGGACAAGGGAGCTAGTAGCTTGAAGGCGTGAATTGTCCAGAAAAAAAAAGGCGTGAAGAAGCTGAACACTCAAGGGTTTCGTAAGAAAGATTGGAGGCGTGTTGTTGATAGGCTCAAAAGCGCCGGAGCTGAGCTGAAGGCGCGATAATCTTGGCTTAAAGGCGCTGGGACAGACTTGAAGGCTACTACTTGGAATTTCATTTGTGCTGATTTTGTCATTCTTTACGAGGGCACTCTTGTAATATTGTAGTTATCTTACGATTGCGTATTATTTACATTTTCTGTAACCTCTATATATAGAGGAATTAGTTAGCTTTAGCGGGGGGGGGGGGGGGGGGGGGGGATTTTTTTAGATTCATAACAGACTTTTGAACTAGAAAGAGAAAGTTTCTCTCTCAAACTTTCTCTCTCTAGATTTTCTCTCTCTAGAAATTGAACTCCAATTGAGATTCCGATCGAACTTTTGGACCGATCATTGTAAATCATTTCACAATTAAGGAGGCTTTGAGCAATTCTCTCACGAATTGGAGTTCTTTGATCCATTTTAATTGGTAAATTCTTTCCATTTTAATGAAATGAATTGCTTGATGTTGTGTATTGACGATCGTGAGTTGCAAATGGAGTTCTGTAGCTAGATTGGCGATGTTCTAGGGTTCTAACCAGATAAATGCATAATTAGACTATGCAATTCTATGCAATTGACACAATTTCTTAAGAATGAAATCATATGTGGTCTTAAAGCTTGAATTTTGTTAAGTTTCATGAAATCGTACTTTTATTGAATGAATTGAACTTTGATTGAGGTCACCATGCTGAGTTGAGGTGAGATTTACCAATTCGAGTGAGAAATGCATGAAATGAGGACTAAATGTATGATTGTTGAGTCTTCCACTTGCTTTGCCTGATCATGATCTGAGATGCGGTCACCATGCCGGTGGAGGATCATTTGAGTTGTTAGGAATAAGTGGGAAGAAACTCTCTAGAGTAAGCGAACACTCTAGGACCTAGGTCAGGCCTCGCCATGGGATACCTTAGGAATTGCATGCTAGATTTGCTAACCTTGCAGAGTTGAGACATTGCGGTATGCATCCGTCACTCTTAGGCCTCGCCATGGGAAAGAGTGACGTTAGAGAGGGTAGAAGGCAATGCGGTCGCCATGCTGATTGCTGGCTAGTCTCCTAGGCAATTGTGATCTCCTCATTGTGTTACTTGTGTGTCAAGAGCATTGCAATCGTGGTCTAATGTGCATTCAACTGGTGGAAAAACTCTAGAACATCCACCCTCTTCCTGTTTTTACACTTTATTTGCTGCACTTGATACTTTACTAGTTAGTGTTGTGTTTTAGTTCTCTTTGTGACATTCCGTGAGCAAATAAAGAATTCAAGAATCCACTCCCTTCCCTGTGGATACGATCCCTACTCATCATTCCTACATTAGTTTAGGGTAAAATTGTGCAAGTACGCGACACGCTTGTCAATGCCCTTCCTCTCCAAGATGGTTCCTTTATATAGGCTTTCAAGCGTTTGAGAATCCGCATAAAGAGATAAGCCTTCTCTTCTATTGGTTGATTTATGATAAGATTCTATTCCCACTAGATAAATTTATCTCCATTATCATATGCGTGTGGGCCATTGCTATTATTTTCTAACAATTGCTTCTAATAGTGGTAGGGACCACTCTTCACATGCTCCATGTAGTGGTATGGACCACTCTTTATATGTTGTAGTCTTTATTTGGTGAAGAATCTCGTGAGTGCATATGCTAACTCATTTTGCACGTAATTAGTAGGGTAGTGTGTATGCCATAAAACTTGTCGTTTTTGAATTCTTTCATATTTTCTTGCAAAATTGGTGATCTTTTATTTCCTTCTGTCACGATCATCTATCTGTCTGAGCTGTTGAGGACTTGAAAATTTTTTATTGAGAAAGCCTCCATTATTCTAGCTATAGCTTTGATTCCCATAGCTCATCTGTATTGTTTCCATTTTTTATTGAAGAATGGAATCTTCATTTTTTGTTCATTAACTCTAAGACTCACATCTCCTTTGAGCTTGGCGACATGAACTAGGTTAAAGCAAGGATATTCTTCATTCTCATCATATTCGGGTGCAATGCTGTACAGTCGGATGAAAAGTTTTTTGCCTTCTGCATATTTTTCAAGACTCTGGATAAATAATGGATCAAAGAATTGAAACTCCTTTAACTCCAAGCTTGGATAAATTCGGTCACAGAAACTGAATTTGAACAATTGATATAGGAATTTTGCTGGAACTCCTTCAATTGTTGTTATCCTTGGATATATACTCAATCCTTCAAGTCTAAAGAAGATTTCACCATTATTTAAATTGTATACCTGCAAGGCAAATTCATAATATTCTTTTTCTTTTAAGTTTTTTGAATCCAAAGATCCTTTTATCCGACCAACTTTATTTTTCCAGTATCAGAAGAGCTGGGTTGCTCGTTGTTTGTTTTGAGATTTATATTCTCAAGATTCTCTGCCTGAATGGTAGAATCATCATATGCTGATTTGAATTCAACATTTAAATTTTTAATGGATTCACCACTATAAGTTGGTTTACCACCCAACATTCCATAAGAGTCCGAAGACTTCTCTATCAGTTCATAGAGATCTGCAAATTCTTTCAGTATCTCTCCCTGTTGTTCAACAAGACTATTCATTTCTTGTTGTAGTTGCTTTTGCTGATCCACAAGATTCATTGTTTTTTCTCGAATAGAGAATAACATATTGGATTTTTCTACTATGCTTTCATCTAGCTGAGTTATCTTTGTAGCTAAAGAGCTGCAAAGTTATTCTCCATGTTCAGGGGTTCCTGAATAAGAAATCTGCATAGAAATTGTCAGTTCCTTTTATATAATCAATTTTAAAAGTATAATAAGACATCAATGATTTCCATCTTAATAATCTTCTAAATTGAGCTTCTGAAGGTAGTTTGTTAAAAATTAGACTACTAACTTGAGTATTATCTGTTTTTACTACAAAGGGTTTTAGTAATAAGAAAAGAGAGAATTTTCTTAATCCTTTTATTATAGCCAATAATTCTTTTTTGTTTGTAGAATAATTGACTTCTGCTTTTTTAAATGTACCACTTATGTACTTGCATATTTCATTGATATCAGTTTTCAAAATAGCTGCCCAATGTAAGTCAGAAGCATCAGTTTGCAAAACAAGATTATCTTCTGGTTCAGACATTCTGAGTTTAGGAAGTTCTTTACATTCTTCCTTTAGATTTTTTACTACTTCAGTGTGATCGTCAGACCATCCACTAGTGTTATTTTTTCTTAGTAATTTTTGCAACAATGACCTTTCTTTGCAAGTTGCGGTATAAATTCTCCTGCATAATTTAAACATCCAAGAAATTGTTCTATTTCCTTTTTGGTATTTAATTTATCTGGAAAATTACATATCTTTTGAGATATATGACTTTGTAATTTAATACCATTAGTGGTTATTATCATACCAAGAAATTATATCTCAGTTTTACTATTCTCAGCCTTTTTCTATCTTAGAATTATTCCATTTTGCATGCAAAGTTTTGCAAATTCTTCGAAATGTCTGACGTGTTCTTTAAAACAAATTAGAATATCATCAACATAAACAAGCATGTATGAGAAAATAGAAAATATTTTATCCATTCTTCTCTGATATATTTGTGGTGCATTCTTTAATCCAAACGGCATTACTAACCATTCATACTATCCATTAGGCGTACTAAAAGCAGTAAAAGGTATAGATTTTTCAGCAAGCTTTATTTGCCAAAATCCTGATTTACAATCAAATTTAGAAAAGTATTTCTTTCCTTTAGCTAAATTGATTAAATTATTTTTTTTTGGAAGAAAGTATCCATAAAAAATACTATATTTATTTAATTCTTTATAGTTAACAACCATTCGTGCTTTTCCACGTTTTTCTTCAGCATAGTTTCTAACCATGTGGGCTATTACTTGTAGTACTGTGCGTGTGATTGCAAGATATGATTGTGGAAATAAATTATCATAAACGAATAATAAAGAGAGGTAATACTAATAGTTATGCATACTAAGGCAAAGTAAGAAAATATCTATATCCTGATTGCGCAGATTTTGAGTTATTCCTTGCAATGTTAAGTGCGTGCAACTTCACATCTCTTCCTTTTACTCTACTTACCGTCATGTTTCCAATTAATATTACACTAAACAACAATTATTTGTTACAGTAATAATAGTACAGTATAAGGAAAATAATATAAGAATGTTATGTTTGTGATTTTGATTTCACTTGATAATATCATAATGTTATTACATACCAGAACAATGTTATATACAGCTTTATGGATAGAATTTAGGGATTCGCAAATCATGAAAGTTTTTGTATTTTTAACATATTTTCATATGGAATAAATGGTGTATTTTTCTGGCTTATAGAAAATAAGATACGAGGATTCAAAAGAATGGTGTCAAAGCTGAAATTGGAACTTGGCATGTTCCCATTTAGTTTTACTAATTGGTTATCTTTTTTGAGTTTCATATTGAATTTGAAACTCTGTAAAATATGAATGTTTTTGAATTATGAAATATGGTAATATGCTTACGTTGGTGTTATTGGGATGATTGCATGGATTGTATTCAATTCAAACTTGCAAGTTGCAAGGGAGAATGCCATATGATGATTGAATTTCCTAATTTTGTACCAATCTGATTTTGAATTGATGTTATCAAATACCTGTGGTATAATTTGGATATCGGATTTATGTACCGTGGAACTAAGTGCTACGTCAATTTAAAGGCGTGAGCCACCTCTAGAATCCACATGAGCTTTGTTGACTCTAGCACTTTGACATTGTGAATCGTTTAAGTTTGGCACAAGTGGATGAATTTCCCTAATTATTTGCCAACTTTCATTGATTATATATGATACATGTATTGTAATTGATTGTTTGGGCCCTAGTAGGTGTTGGCTTGGAGAGTAATCGAGACGGCATCGGGCCGACGATTACGCCAAGACCACACCGGTGAGCCCCGTCACAGGATTAAGGAGTTTTTAATTCTGTTGACGAGAGTCGGAGTGACAAATCTGGATGCCACGTTAGGCCTGCGGGGCCGTAGTGGTCACTGACCACAAGGAAGGATAAGGTAACTTTTCAAGTCGTGCACGCAATAACGAATTGCCAGGGGAGATAAGGTTGGTAAAGGTCGGCATGGCCGATCGAGATAGGTACCGATTATATGTTTAATATTTGATATGACATATATGGTAAAATTTTGTGGTACATGGTTTGTGCATTGGAACTCTTTCTTGGAATTGTATTTTGTTGAAAATCAATTTTTCAATAATTAAGCACTACTCCCACCCACTGAGCTATTTTAAGCTCACCCTTTTATAAATTATATTTTTCAGTGATTCAAGATGGATTAGGTGGTGGACAGGATTCTGGTTTACGTACTTAAAGGAAGAGATAAATGAATAGATTATTAAGGTATTTAATTACTTTGGTTGTGTTTGTAGCTATTGGAATGGGCCATTTTGGCGATCTTGAATGTATGAATTTTGGGATGAAACATAAATATCTATATTACCTTAATATTACTTTAATGTAAATTATGGCAGGGCGTTACAGAACCGCCTATGAGCAGTTCGGTTACGGTTCTCCAAAATCAGGACTAGAACGGGAACCGCCAATCCTGGTTCCGGTTTCAAACTGGCAATTAAAAAAAATTTGACACATCAGCAGCTGGCCAACAGTGATCATTCATTCGGCACGTGCTATAAAGTTTTATTAAAAAAAAGTCTCGTGCTGTAACAAAAAAATAAAAAATTGCAACAGTCAAATGGCCGTTGCATTAATATGTTGACAGTTGCCATGTTGGTAACGGTTCAAATTAAGTGAGGAACGACCAATTATTTGACCATTCCTTACTTCTTCTCTCTCTCTTTTTTTTTTATTTTTTTTATTTTCCTAATTCTATAAATACCTCCTTAATTTTTCATTTTTCCCCAATTTCTACTCTTTTTTCTTAATATTCTCATTCTCTTCTTCTCAATTCTCAAGTATCAAAATTCTATAAAATTAAATTCTAATTATTGTTTCTATTATAATTGTTAGTTAAATTATTATTTTTTTATATATTATTCTTTCAATTTATCATTCTTTTTTAATCTTTTTGAATTATTTTATAAAATGAATAATTTTGGTTCTTCATCCCAACCAATTAATATTGGTGATGAAAGTGTAAATTCATCACCATCAAGTCGTCGTCCACCAATAAATTCAAAATCCGACATGTTTGTGAAATATTCCACAAAATTTTTTTATGCCGATGGAGTTCTTATTTTTGCTAGAAATCATACACCTTCAAAATTGGGAGCGGATATTGCACAATAAACAAGCATTTGGAGAACACGCATTCTCAAGAAATTGGCATTCAAAAGTCATAAGCGCAATTAACCTGTTTCGCTCAACATTGTTCATCTTCTTCTAGTAATTTAAATTTATTTAAATTTATTGATTTAAAATGGAGAGATAATATAGCTAGATTTGTTTGTACATAATATTTACCATTTTCATTTGGTGAAAAATAAAATTTTGTGAGATTAGTACAAGAAAATGCAAATCCACAAGTTAAACGTGTTTCAAGAACAACTTTAACATGATATTAAAAAAATTTATGAAAATAAAAAAAATAACTTATCGGAATATTTTTTTAAATTAGATTCTCGTATTTCAATATGTTTAGATCTTTGGAGTGATCATTGGCAAATGAATAGTTATACGGGTATAACTTGTCATTGGGTAGATTCAAATTGGTTTCTACAAAGAAAAAGTAATTGCATTTAGAATTTTTAATGATTCTCATAAAGCCATAAATATATCTAGATTAATTAGTATTATTTTACAAGAATATAATTTGAATGATAAAATTTTTTCAATTGGTTTTGATAATGCATCGGCTAATAGTGTATCTATTGTAGAATTAAAAAATATTTGTGCACCAATTATAGATGGGAAATTTTTTCATGTTAGATGTGTATGTCATGTTTTAAATTTATCCGTTCAAAATGGTTTAAGTTGATTAGAAAGTCATATTAAATCAATGAAAGATGCAATTAAATATTTGACCGGATATCCAAGTTTAATGAAAACATGGGCAAAATATTGTATACAAAATGGACAAAAGCCTAAAAGATTTAAAAATGATGTTCCAAATCGTTGGAATTCAACTTATTATTTGCTTTATGATTCTTCTAAATATAGTTCATTGTTATGTAATTTTTACATTGATAACTCTTGTCTTGGAATTGTATTACTTACTACTTATTGCAGTTCTTGTTTAAAATTGTTAGAAGTTTTAAAAGATTTTAAGAATGCCATTTGTATATTTTCATGTGTGTATTATCCAAATTCTCATTTATTTTTAGTTAAAGTATGTAATATAGTTGGTGTGTTAAAAATTCATATAAATGATGAAACTTTGACGAAAAGTATTATTCACATGTTAGAAAAATGACTTAATTATTATAAAGAAATTTCAATTTTATATTAGTTGCTATTGTTCTTGATCCTTGTTTTAAATTTATAGATTTAGAACAATATTTAAAGTTTTATTATGGTATGTTAAAAGAATGTTTTCCATTAGATCTGAACATTATACAGTTATAATTAAATGTAAGTAAATATATAAATGAGACTAGAGATATAATAAATACATTATATAAAGAATATTCTATTAATTTTCATCAACAAGTTCCTACTAGTAGTACTATTAACACTAGTACTAGCCACAATAGTATTTCAACTTCCAATATTTGATCCTCCTTTATCCCCTCGATTTAAAAATATTTCAATCGTTAAAAAAATACAAGGGTACTACTAGTACGGAATTTGATGAATATTTAACCACTTCTTTTGATTTTAGTGATAACAAGTTTGAATGTGATAGTATTGAGAAGTTCAAAATTTTGGAATGATGGAAGAAGAAGACAACAATGTGCCCTGTCATCTCTTCGATAGCCAAAGAAATTTTGGCTGCCTAGACATCAACCGTAGCAGTGGAACAAGCTTTTAGTCAAGGTGACAATATTTTAGACAAGACCCAATCGCGTTTGAGCCCGATGTCCTTGGAGATTCAAGCTTTAGTAGATGATTGTGTTAAAGCTGCTTATAGAGAACAAGAACAAGACATAGAATAAGATTTAGATTTAGATTTAGACGTCACCACCGATGGTAGCTGTACTTGTACTACTAATTCACCTATCACCAATACCGAGAGAGCCAATAATGACGACGACGATGACTATTAGTTTAGTAAAATGAAGAAAAAATTAATATTCTATAGTTTTAGATTATTGAAAATTTGAAATAATTTATCATGCTTTTCAAATATTATAACTTTCATATCTATATATTTGTTTATATAAATGTCATAGTTTTATTTGTATAGAGTATAGTTGTAGTATTGTATATCATAATATATTTTGCGATTGTATTATTGTAATCTTCAAATTTAAAGTTCAAACTATCAATTATGAATAAATTTATTATTTTTTCATTTATTAATTTCTAACTTTTAAATTTATGTTTAAAATCTAAACTTGTAAATTTTTCTACCCCAATCAGTGGCGGAACTGAGGGGGGGCGAGCCGGTGCACAAGCCCCCCTTTATTTTGGAGGATAAGCCTAGGGTATATATTTTTTAGGACCTCGCACGCCCTGGCCCCTATGGTAACTCTGCAGTGGTGCTGTTCAGCGGCCTGTTCTATGGAAAAAGAAATGGGGAAGAAGAAGAAACGTGGAAGAAGAAGATGTGAATTGTGATTTTTTTTTGGCAGTAAGTAGAACGACGTCGTTCTACTTACTACCAAAAAAAAATCAAATATGAAGGAACCTAATCTTCTGAGACTCTCTCCATCATTTCCCAATTCCCACCACTCCCTCCACTGCCGTAGCCCCCTCTCCTCCTGGCCCCTGCCCTCTTACTTTTGTTGCCATTTTTTCTCACTTAGTCACTTGCTCTTTCTTCCACTTTGGTGCAGCCGTTAGCCGTGCTGCTTGCTAATCCGCTTGCTAATCCACTGGATCCATTATCCAATAGCTTATAGCTTTGCCTTTACTTTGGGTAAGTTTTTATGTTTTAATATATATTTCCAATATTTAATAATAATGTATTTAGTTATATTTTTTTAATGTAAGCTTTTAGTAATACTTGAATTAAGTTTTTTTATATAGTGTTTATTTTTCTGATATTAAGATATTTTATGATCTTGTGAATTATGATTATTTATTTGTGTAATTATTTTAAATATTCTTATAATTTTTGATTTGGTAATTTTGATGAATTATGATAGGTTATGGATAAATTTTTAAGACGAAGTGTTGATTCTTCTAAAAGTTCTAATGAAGAAAATAGTAGAGAAAAACATTCTCTTGTGAAATTCAATCTGGATGATATTGTTAGTGATCCAGGGTTACGCAAACCAATTAAAGAATTCGATGTTTTTATTAGAGACCATGTTCGAAGAGAATATTTTATAAGAGGCCCTTGTCAACCAATTAGCCATATTTATCCCCGAAAACAATTTGGTAAAGAGCATAGAAGTTTCCAAGCTACATGGTTTAAAAAATTTCCGTGGTTGGAGTATAGTATATCAAAGGATGCAGCCTTTTGTTTTTGGTGCTATCTCTTTAGAAATTTACATAGAGGATGTCGACTTGGAGATGAGGCCTTTACTAGTTCGGGGATAAGTAATTGGAAAAAAGCAATAGAAATATTCAATACACATGTTGGTAGTGTAGGTAGTGCTCAAAATAATGCAAGAATACAACTTGAGGCTTTTGAAAATCAAAGACAAAGTGTATCGCATTTGTTACAAGCACAGGGACATGAAATGGAAATTACCTATCGCACCCGCTTAACAGCGATTTTGGATGTGACGCGCTTTCTTTTGAAACAAGGTTTGCCTTTTCGTGGACATGATGAATCTTCGAGTTCTTTAAATAAAGGAAACTTTCTTGAATTAAATGAATGGTATACCCAGCGAAGTAAAGAGGTTGCTAAGACAATGAATGAGAATGCTCCTAGAAACAATCAAATGACGTCTCCAAAAATTCAAAAGGAGCTAACAAGTGCTTGTGCTGCTGAAGTCACAAATGTTATTCTTAATGTTATTGAACGCTTTCTTACTATTATTCATGTGCCTGACACTTCCTCTATTTCCTTGAAGAAAGCTATTGATGAATTGTTTGCAAAACATAAGTTGTCGTTCTCAAGATTGAGAGGTCAAGGATATGATGGGGCTTCAAATATGCGAGGTAAATACAATGGATTGAAAGCTCTTATATTGAAAGAAAATGCGTCTGCATGGTATGTTTATTATTTTTCTCACCAACTTCAGCTAGTTGTTGTTGCAGTTGCTAAGAGTAACAGAAGTATTAGTGATCTTTTCCAATATGTCACTATGATTGTGAATGTTACTGGTGCTTCATGTAAAAGAAAAGACAAACTTAGACAACTTGAACATGATAGGCTTTTAGAATGTTTGGAAAAAGGAGATATTGTTAGTGGTAGAGGAAAAAATCAAGAAAGTAGTTTAATGAGACCTGGGGATACTCGTTGGGGTTCACATTACATAACTATCATCCGTTTAATGTTTATGTGGAATTCCGTATTACAAGTGCTTGAAAATGTGTATGATGATGGTACTAATGATGATAATAGCGGTATAACCACAAGTTTAATTGATAAGATGGAGAGTTATGAATTTGTGTTTGTGATGCATTTGATGCAATATTTGTTGGGAATTACAAATGAGTTATCCCTTGCTTTACAACGAAAGGATCAAAACATTGTATTGGCTGTTAGTTTAATCAAGACAATGAAAGTTCGATTACAAGAATTCAGAGATGAAGGATGGGAGAATCTTTTGGATGAAGTCAATACATTTTGTGGTAACCACACGATTCTAGTGCCTAATATGGAAGAAAGTATGAGAACTCGTGGTCGTAGCAGACGAATTGGGTAAATGATTACTAATTTCCATCACTATCGTGTTGAAATTTTTTGTGAGGTATTACTTTTAAATTTCTTATTTCATTGTGTTATCTTTAAATTTCAATAATATTTTCTCATTTATTTTTTATTGTTACAATATTAGGTTGTTGATATGATGGTTCAAGAGATGAATAATCGTTTTTCCGAAGTAAGTACGGAGTTACTAACTTGCATTGCAAGTCTTGATCCAAAAGACTCTTTCTCTCAATTTGACATTGGTAAGTTACTCCGTCTTGCTGAACTTTTTTCGGAAGATTTTTCATTGACTGATTGTGTGGTACTTAAGGAGCAACTTAAGACTTACATTCATAATGTAAGAGCTAAATTTTCTATGATTGAGGATTTGGGGAGTCTTGCTAAAAGGATGGTTCAAACTGGAAAGAATGTAGCTTTTTCATCGGTGTATCGTTTGATCGAGTTAGCATTGGTTTTACCAGTTGCAACTGCTTCTGTTGAAAGGGTTTTCTCTGCCATGAAAATTATCAAGACTGATTTGCGTAATAAAATGGGAGATGAGTGGATGAATGACTGTTTGATAGTTTACATCCAAAAGGAGATTTTTGCCACAATTCAGAATGAACAAATTTTGCAACGTTTTCAACAGATGCAGACTCGTAGGACACAGTTGTCTCCTTTTATTTGTACATCCGGTGCTAGTAATTCATGTGTGAACAAATAACTGTTTTATTGGTATGTGGATATATTTATATTTTTATTACTATAAATCTCAATTTGATACTTTAGCCATGATTTTTTTTTTCAAATACAATTGAGCCCCCCATCAAATTTTGTTCTAGTTCCGCCACTGATCCCAATGAATAATATTTAGTAGTTTCTTCATTTATTAATTTCTAACTCGTAAATTTATGATTTAAAATTCTTAACTTGTAAATTTTTCTATCCCAATGAATACAATTTTGTAGTTTCTTCATTCTAACTTGTAAAATTTAGTATTTCTACGTTATTACTACTAAAACCTAAGTACTTAAAATTTAGTATTTCAAAATTAAATTCGGATGTTGAAATTGAAATTTGATATTGAAATCGAATTTGAAACGGGAATAAAATCGTAACCAAAACCGCAATAAAATCTTAACTGTAACCGTAATCGAGAATAAAGTCATAACTAAAACTGGAATCGGGATAAAATCGGAATAATATCAGAACCGAAACCGCCAGTTCTGAAACTGTAATCGAAACTGCTAAGGGGCGGTTCGGTTCTGGTTCCATTAGCCATGGAACCTGGAACCGGCGGTTCAGGAATCGTGGCCACCTCTAATAATAATAATAATTTATAGCTACTATAGTATATTCCTCACCCTATTTCCTATACAAACAATCAAACACTAAGTACTGGAGTTGACATGAAGCCTGGAGGCTGCTAACCTCCTCATGTGGCCAAGTTGCCAAATTTATACTCAATGTGTTCCAAGTTTGAACAGTTCAACATGCAAGGAAGAATTTCTTTAGCTCAATCCATGCATAAATATTCAACTCCCTCCCTTGATTGATTTATACCATACCCCAAACTTTGAATCTCCACTCTTTAGTGTCAAATCTTTGAACCGAAATCTACAGAATGAATTCTTTCAATCCTTCCTCTTTCTGTTCCCCTTTAGCACAAGATTCTAAAATTGCAACTTCCTTAATCAATCCTTCATCAACAAACAGTACTCCTCTCATACATATTTCATCAATTCCTGGAATTGATGAAGATAAAACCACCATAAAACTGCCATCACAACCTCTAAAAAAGCAAACCTCAGGCCGCCGCCGCCTCCAAGGCCTAAAAAACAAGAAGTGCAAAGTTCATTTGCCCATCATTTCTTGAATGCCATTGAGGACTTCATTGACACAAACATTGATGTTCCAGGCCCTTCTGTGAATCCCAAGCTTGTCCTCACAAACAACTATGCACTGGTTGATGAGCTCCCACCGACCAAATGACCCGTCGTTATGGGCTCCCTTCCATCGTGCCTTGATGGTGCATACTTTCACGATGGTCCTAATCCTCAATTCTTCCCCCATTGCCCTTACGACTTATTTGTTGGTGATAGAATGCTTCAATCATTCAAAATCTCCAAAGGAAAAGCATCTGCATCTCTACTGGAAATATGTCAAGTGGTGGAGCAGATGGCTAAAATGTCTGTATCTCTACTTGAGATACCTCAACTGGTGGTGCAGATGGCTCGACTGTCTGCACCACTGTCTGCATCTCAACTTGAAACACCTCAGCTGGTGGTTCTACTCCTCTTCTCCAGTAATCCACTATCAATGTCTAGAAGTATAAGATACATAAAAATAGTGAGAGAAGCCTCTACCCGCCTACCATAAGCTCTAAACTGAAGAAAGGTGGCTACTCGACAATTAGAGCACATATAGCATAAGGTATCAAGTCTTGGTCCCCACCTGCCACAGTCCAAATTGTCCGTAGTAGTAAAAGTACAATTAATTGGCTTTTGACAACAACCACTAGTATATGAATAATGTGTACAGAAATCACTCCTCATCAAGCACAACTGCACCTGTGGCCACTTAATGTCATCTAAAAATTTCTCCACTCCCACTGTATTGCATGATCATCAATAGTGGTAACTGAAGTCCAAAATGCTATCATGCTAGCTAGAAGAGCTAGGACTAAAAGTACAACTAATGCCAACCCCCCCTCCCCACCCCGTAATAAATAAGCATTTCTTCCATAAGAAAATTAATCCAAAAATGGATGATATGTATAACGAAACTCCAGTAGTAAGAATCAATCGCTTAGCATAACCCAAACAATGGGCTTTGGCCCAAGAAACTAGCAGTGATCCAACGCTAATAATACCAATAGATAACTGTTACATAACCGCAATAGCGGCAACACAAAAAGTTCGACGAGACATCATTTTTTCAAGCCGAAATTTTGGTAAGAAATAAACAATTTGTGATTTTATGTGTCTTTTCTTCTTGTTAAGTTATATCTCAATTTATAGTGAAATTCATTTTATAAGATGTCTCCATGTGGTGTTTGTCTATTTCTAGATGTCTCCATGTGTTATTTAATTGCAAAAAAATATTAACAAAACAAAATATTTTAAATGATTACTATAAAAATGTATTACATACTAGTAGAAAAACTTTCTAAAGAATTTGGAGGAAAAATCATGTGTTATAATCATTTTACTAATAATATAATTTCAATATATTCTAAAATAAGAAACTAAACTAATTATCCCATTCCTTATATTACTAAATTTGTGTTCCTTTGAAAATATTTCCAAATTATCTATTATTCTACCCATCTAATCCAAATTCAACTACCAATAAAATTAGAAAAAAAGTTCTTTTTCTTTATTGTTTTCTTGAAAAATCTTATGTCCTACTTTGAACCATCAATGATGAATTACGCATCTGTACACGTTTATAACATTCAACGTTGAAGAATTCAAAATATAGGCAAAAAAATGTACATTTACTATTTTCATGCTTTTACAAATTGATAAGGAACTTCTAAATTACATATGAAAAATATATCAAAGAAATTATAAATTCAATATGAAAAATTTATCATTAGTTTATCTCAATAAATTTGTCCTTTTTCTGGACTTTAAGATCACAATCTCTCACATTCTAATAATATTTACGTAAGTGCAATAGGAAAATTACCACATCGTTTTGCTTATCTTACTCGAGAGGCAAATCACTCCACGGGTTGACTTGAGTCAGGAGTGGTGTTTGGTGGATCATGACCCAACCCAATCCATTTAATGGTGGGTCATTCGCGAATTGGGTCATATGTCGGTCAGGTCATTGCTTGTTTAATCCGCAAGTTAATTCAACAATTTTTTTTTAAAATTTTTCTTACTTTAAATTTTTATCACACACATCTTCAACACATTACATATATTTTACACATACTATATATATTTTCACATACTATACTTTTTTATACATACTACACACATTTTAACACTATACATATTTTATACACATTACAGGTATTTTACACATAAAATACATATGTTTACACATTACACATACTCCACATATTTCACACACCACACATTTTATATGTACTATATATATTATACACATTTTCATATACTACATACATTTTCACACATTACACGTATTTTAAATTACTTTTCCTTCTTTATAATTGATGTTAGAGAAGCTTGATTTTGCTCACTTGGTCAATTTCTTCTTTTATTTGATTGTGCATATAAAATAAGTTCTGTGAGTGTTCACGCCATATTTCATACTACCATTTCAATTTGAATAAATAAAATGTCATTTTCTTGTAATTTGATCATCAGAAACAAAAGTTAATCCAACTAGAATGTTGTAATGATTTTGAATCTTCTGTATTATTTGGTGTATCACTCTGTATAGATGTGACACGTGTTCTTTTAGACAAAACTAAAACCCTATCAGAACCTTAAGGCATAAGTGATTATACATGTGTCAAAATCTTATGAAATGATAGAAGAAGTGATACACAGAAAGTGATACAAAAGATCCATTGCCCGTTGTAATTGTCTTCGTTTGTCAGATTTGTACAGGGACATTATTTGAACATTAACTTGAGTTAGTGGTAACATTAAATTATTGTAGGATTCATTTCAATAAAATTGATATCTTATTGGCTAAATTTCGATCGAATACCAATATTTGCGCGTTCAAGTCTCTTTTTTAAGGAGTTTTCTTGTTTATCAAAAAACCTTTGTTCTTTGAAAATTAAAATTGGCCCATAATGAATTATTACTCTTTTTGGTGGAGATATGGATAATGATTGTATCATGTTTGGGGCATTTTTGCAAATTATCTCCATATATTAGTGCATTTTTGTGGTGCCTTTAGAATGCATTTTTGCGGTGCCTTTAGAATGATAATTTGCATTCGTTCTCCACAAGGCTTTAAGCAAAAAAGTTTAAAAAGAGAATGAAAAGGCTTAAGAGATGAAAGCTAAAAGCTTTTTTGTGGTGCCTTTAGAATGCTGTAATGGTTTCCCTTTTATAGGTAAAGGTTGAGGGCATTTGCTATATATATTTATGAGATACATGCTTCAGCCATTCCAATTTTGCATGCAGAGCCGATTTTGTATAACATCCAAATTCCTCAAAGTTAAGAATGTATGCTTGAGGGTTACGGACCACCATTTCATTTATTACAAATCTCCACTTTGGTCTGGAACCCAAAAAATAGTGACTTAACCAAACACACATTCGGCAAAGCCCCAATGAGCTGAATCACAAATTATGAACACGAATCAAGTCCAAGCAATGCTTGAACTTGTATATTGGAAGAGCTTTCGTAAACATATCAGCAGGATTATCCTTGGTATTGATCTTCTGAACAAAGACCTTCTTCTCAGCAATGGTATGTTGAATGAAATGATATTTGATGTAAATATGTTTTGTCTGCTCATGATAAATTTATTCTTTAGTCAAATTAATTGCACTTTTACTATCACAATGAATGGTAGTAACCTTTTCTTATAGAGTTAATTCGCTGAATGAAACTCTCAACCATAAAACTTCTTTGATAGCCACAATGCCTGCCGTATATTATGCTTCAGTAGTGGATAAAGCCACTACATATTGTAGAGTAGCTTTCCAACTAATTGTACAATCTCCAATGCAAAATACATAGCCAGTAAGAGACTTGCACTTATCAAGGTCACTGGCATAGTTTGAATCTACAAAACCAACCAGAGTTTGAAGTACCCTTCAAGTATCTGAGAACCCATTTCATAGTCTGCCAGTGTTCTTTGCCTTAATTTGCCATATACCTGCTAACAACACTAATTGCTTGTGAAATATCTGGACGAGTACAAACAATTGCATACATGATATTGCCAACGGCACTAAAATAAGAAACACATGCTATATAATCTTCCTCTTCTTCTGATTTTGATGATTGGGCAGCAGATAGCTTAAAATGGATAGCGAGAGGAGTACTAACAGGTTTGGCATCCAACATTCCAAATCTCTCCAAAACTTTCTTAAGGTAGCTTTTTTGGGTCAGATATAACTTACCAACTCCTCTATCTCGTCTTATCTCCATATCAAGAATCTTCTTAACTGCTCCTATGTCTTTCATTTCAAATTAACCATTCAATAAGGCCTTCAACTGGTGAAATTCTGCAAGATTCTTAGCCGCAATGAGTATGTCATCAACATATGACAACAAATAAATGAATAAATTGTCATTCATCTTCCGAAAGTGAACACAATTATCATACATGCTCCTGGAGAAACCATAACCCAACATAAATGAATTAAACTTCTTGTACCATTGTCTTGGAGATTGCTTTAATCCGCACAAAGATTTCTTTAACAAGCAGACATGGTCTGCCTTACCATCACATTCGAAGTCTTCAGGTTGTTTCATATAGATCTGTTCATCTAATTCACCATGTAGGAACGTTGTCTTGACATCAAGCTGTTCCAATTCAAAATCAAACATGGTTATTAATGCAAGTAATACACGAATAGAGCTATGTTTCATAACAGGTGAGAAAATATCATTAAACTCAACACCTTGTACTTGACTGTAGCCCTTTGCAACTAATCGTGCCTTATACCTTGCATTTTCAATACCTGAATTACCTTCTTTTCTTTTGGAGATCCATTTGCACCTAACAATTTTCTTTCCTTTCGGTGGCATCACAAGATTCCAAGTACCATTCTTGTGTAAAGATTCTATTTCTTCATTCATGGTCCCAACCCACTTATCTGACTCAGCACCTGAAATCACATCTATATACGTGGAAGGTTCTCCATCTCCACCTATTTCCTGAGCCACTGATAAAGCATTTGAAACCAAATTTGCATACATATATGGTGGTTGAATCTCTCGTCTTGATCTATCTCTAGCTATGGAATATTCGTCCTCTACTGGTTCATTCTCAACAAAATTTGGATATGGTTCATCATCCTGGTTTGTAGAAGGCCTTTGAGAAGGACTAAAATTTATGATTTCTAACTCCACCTGCTTATTGTGTGCTATCTCCCTTTTCTAAATTACAAGGATTACAAGACTTTTTTCTAGGATTCAATATGAATGACTCATCAAATGTAACATCTCTGCTAATTACAAATTTAGGTGATTAGAGATCATGACAAAATAATCTAAATTCTTTCACTCTTCAAACATAACCGAAGAAAATACATTTTCTAGTTCTAGGATCTAACTTTCCCTCATTAACATGCATATACGTTAGACACCCAAATATTCTTAAATTAGAGTAATCAGTATGAGTACCTGACCAAACTTCTCCCAGAGTCTTGAAATCAAGAGGAGCACAAGGAACGCGGTTGACAATATAACAAGATGTAGCGATGGCTTCAACCCAGAAATCTGAAGTCAACCAGGCATTTGAGATCATACAATGAGCTTTTTTCAAAAAAGTCCAGTTCATACGTTTGGACACATCGTTTTGTTGAGGCGTCATTCTAATAGTACGATGTCGAGCAATTCCTTCATTTTTACAGAATTTGTTGAATTTCGTTCTATAAAATTCCAAATCATTATCAGTCTGCAGCCGCTTAATATGTTTTCCTGTATGCTTTTCAATCAAAACCTTCCATTTTTTAAATGTCAGAAAACATCATTTTTATTCTTCAAAAAATGTACCAAAACCTTTCTTGAATAATCACCAATTAAGGTTAACATATACCTAGCACCACCTTTAGAAGGAACACGAGAAGGCCTCTAAAGATCATAATGAATATAATCCAAAGTACCTTTTGTTTTATGGATTGCAAGTGAATTGAAACTGACTATTTTCTGTTTTCCAAAAATAAAATGTTCACAAAAGTGCATCTTACCAGTACTCTGTCCACAAAGTAGAACCTGGTTGCTTAACAATGTTAAGCCTTTCTCACTCAAGTGTCCCAATCGCATATGCCACAATTTGGTGATGTAGGTATCTGATGATACGGAGACGACTGCAGCACCTAAAACTGTAGATTCCTACAAGATATACAAACTACCAGACTTATAAGCTTCCATTAATACAAGAGCACCTCGTAAAATTTTCAAAACTCCACCTTAAGCCAAATATCTGTGCCCAAGAGCATCAAGGGTACCTAACGAGATGAGATTTTTCTTTAAATTTGGAACATTTCTAATATTAGTGAGTGTTCGAATAATTCCATCATACATTTTAATATGGATTGTACCTCTACCAACAACCTTACATGGAGCACTATTGCCCATCAAAACAACTCCACCATCACATTTTTCATATGTGGAGAAATAATCATTTTTATGACTGATGTGGTAAGAACAACTAGAATCTAGAATCCACTCATATTTAGACCTAACTTTATTTATTATTGTTACAAACAAAGTTCCATCATTCTCGTCTGTAACTATACTAGCTTCGGCAGTGTTGCTGTTATTTTACTCAATTTTATATTTTTCTTTACTCATTCTCGTCTGGAATATGGATTGTACATCAAAATGTCAGATTATAGATGGACTCTCAGTCATTTTTAATATGTACAACTTTTGCTTCAAGTAAAGCCTATTCTCCACTGTCTGTTTCATATACATGGACTTTAATTTGTCCCACATGCCTTTGGCCGTCTTTTCACTGGCAACTTCTTGCAAACCCTCATTCAAAAAAATTAATACAATACATGATCTAGCCTTTTTATCTAGATCCAAAAAACTTTGTGTTGACATATCTTGTGGCTTTTTCTCGACACCTTCAAGTGCTAACTCACACCCATCCTGAATTAGAATTGCTTCCATTCTGAGTTTTCATTTACCGAAGTTAATACTTCGATTAAACCTTTCAACAGAGGTCTTAGTTACTTCCATGGTGGCTAAAATATCTAAAACTAGATATTGCTCTGATACCAATTGTTAGCAAAAAACGAATATAATATTGTATCTAATAGCCCAAAATAATAATATAGGACAGTAACAAAAAAAATAAATAATACAATGAATACAAAATTTATGTAGTTCGGTCAACATGCTACGTCCACTGCCGGAGGTGGTGCCAAAAATTTACTAATATATGGAGACAATTTACAAAAGTGAAACACGAAATTACACAAGGTTTTAAGCAAAAATATTTGAAAGGAGAACGAAAAGGCTTGAGAGATGAAAGCTAAAAGCTTTTTTGGGGTGCCTTTAGAATGCTGCAATGGTTTTCCTTTTATAGGCAAAGGTTGAAGGCATTTGTTGTATATATTTATGAGACGCATGCTTCAGACATTCCAATTTTGCATGCGGAGCCAATTTTGTATGTCGTCCAGATTCCTCAAAGTCAAGAATGTATGCTTGAGGTTGCGGGCCACCATTTCATTTATTACACAATATTATTTTTAATGTTAGAATTTTTTTTGTTATTAGCGATATATTTTATGTTTTATCATAATCTACACTATTTTATGGGCTAATTCAACTAGGTCAAGGGGTTAGAAAAAAAGGAACCCACCTCACAAATCTGACACCCATCTGAATTTAGTGTCAGAATAAATCCAACAAATTAAGTAAGCCCTGGGAATTCTATTGTTAGAATTATATTATTATATTTCATGTTGTTCCTATTATTAAGGATATGTTGCTATATTTCCGTTTCACTTACTAAATTGCTATATTTAGCATTGTAGTGTTCTGTGACTATTTTTGGAAGTTACAAATCTATCTAGTGTTAAATATTTATTTTGTTTGTGTCCCACGAATATGTCTCACTTGCAATGGTGGAATTAGAAAAATTCTTACGTAAGAATTAGCCAAAATATGTAGTGATAAATGGACGAAGTACTCTTCAAAATAAATTAACAAAAATCGTAAGAATATAGAAAATATATACTTATTTAAGTTAATTATACAATTATGATATTCAAATATAAGCTTAATAGACAATATCTATATATATTTATATCTATCTAGCGATCTAAAACAAATTGATATTTTGGTTTTAATCATTGAGTTCCTTTACAATTCTACATTAAATAAAAGTATTGTATGTATTATATTTTAATAAATTTCATAAATAAAACCCATTAAATTTATTTTTTGGTTTTAGTCATTGAGTTTTATTACAATTTTGCAATAACTAAAAGTGTTTTATAGATTAATTTAATAAATTTCCTAAATAAGACTGATTAATAAATAAATTTGGTTTTAGCTTTTGAGTTCTATTATAATTCTGCATTAAATAAAAGTATTTTAGGGATTAATTTAATAAAATTCGCAAATAAAAAAGATTAATTATATAAATTAGATTTTTGTCTTTGAGTTCTATTAAAATTCAACATTAGATATAAGTATTTGAACTCAAAAATAAATTAAATATTTGAGCTATTTAATGACATGATTGAGATTAATATATAAGTAAAAGTACCCTTTAAACATTTATTTTATTATTTGTTTTTGGAATAGAACTCCCTTTTAATCATCTGCACTAAACATGATTATGTTTCTGCAAATAAACACATTTAACAATCCCAAGTTCCAATTCTAATATGCAAAAACTCTTATGTGATCGTTGCATATATGCAATGTGATACGCACATTGTGATATTTTGATACGCGAATATTTGTTTTTATACGCTAATGTGATTGTGATTGATATGAAATTTTATACGTTATACGCTAATTTTTTATATGTTATGCGCTAATACAGTAACTTTTTATAAGCTAGACACTAATTTTGTATACGTTATACGCTAATATGCTAATCTTTTATATGTTAGACGTTAATTTTTTATACGTTATACGCTAATATACTAATTTTGTATATGTTAGCCGCTAATTTTTTTTATAAGTTATACGCTAATTTTTTATATGTTAGACGCTAATTTTTTATGACAAAGGAAAATTTGACACACTAAGTTTTTTATATGCTGATGTTTGAATTTAATATGCGAGTCACATATATTCGACGGTCGTACCGGAGACCTCCTCATTCCAACAAAAAGAAACTAGCGATAATCGGCTTGAGTCTTGATTAAATGGTACTATATTGTTATCCACTGCTAATTTATTGGTGAAATTTTATTTATCTAAGAATAAGAATAACCATCCAAGGAAACTTGACCACGGCACATGATCAGCCCTTTGGTCACGTGCGTTGGCCACGTCGCTGCTTGAAAGGAGGGTACCCCACCCATAAAAACGACGTCGTCCTTCAGACATTTTGCCTCCAACGCAGCTTCGGCCTTCGTATTCTCATCCTGTCAAATCCTCATAAATGCTCCGCTGCTTCGGTAATAAATGCTGGTATGGGACGCCGAAACCGTCTCCTCCCACAGCTGAAAAATTGTCTCCATCTAATTAATGCTTCTCTAACCTCTCCTCATTCCTCACCTCGCACCTACGGCTGAAATTCACCTCTTCTCTCTCAGCTTTTCTCCCCCCGTCACTCCTTCTCATCATTCCACTCAAGTATCGCTTTTCCATTAGATCAATGTGCTCCTCTCGGGCCGCATTAATATTAGTCATGTCAACTGTGCATTTGTACCAGCTGGTTACAGATGGATATTTTGCCTCCGTGTTGTTCGAGGGGGGAAAAAATGAAAGTACCTCTTACTCCTTTCTTGCAGCTCCCCTGCATTTTCGGTCTTTGGTTACCCCTACGGGGTATAATGGTCTTTGTCGAATTGGATGCTTCCAGGACCGGCAGCAGTGCTCTCTATCAAATCAAACAATGGGAAGTTTTCTTCTTTGTATTTATCTTTCTCACGAAAGATTTGCTGTTCTTCTCCTTCTCTTTTGTTCTGGTTTGCATTCGTTCTGTTTTTCAAAAATTCTCCCTCTGATTTCGTCGACTGCGTTTTTTTTCCCCTTGTCATTGTCTTTAACTGCGTTTTCCTACGGTTGGCCTGCTTCGGATTTCAAAAATATAACTGGTCCTAAATTCTTCACTTCTTTACTGTTTCGATATGTTAATTACCCTGTTGCGCCGGATGTTTTCTTCCTTGCTGCTTTGTTATTATAGTATGTTCTCCAGAACCTCTATATACGTCCCCTTCTTCCGTCATTTGCTTAATCAGTTACTTATTTATTCATTTAGTTCATTTAGTTTATTTTGTAATATAAGCCACTTAACACTAATGTAATGAATCTTCATTTTCAGTTTTTCCTTATTTATGCCTACTGATTTCGTTCATGGTTGGTTGCTCGCCTCTTTAGTTCGTTCTGTTTATTATCGTCGTGGGTTTGTCTTTGTACCCCACCTGTGTTTAATACTGGTTCATACTGATCTTCGTTGATTCCTTTTTGCTGTTGTGTCTAATGCTTGTGCTTGTTTATTGTCTCATTCTTCTGTGCTTTTCTTACGCCTGCTCCTTTTTTTTCACCTGTCTATTTTTATATTGTCGTCATTAGTGTTTGTGTTCTCTTTTTTCTTACTTGTCCTGCATGTTGTTCATCTCGGCATATTTATACCTGCTCTTTCACTATGTTCACTGCATTTTTCTGGCCCATCCATTTCCTCTCTTTGTATATCCTGTGTCTTTTTTTATGCCTACTCATGTTTGAAATTAACCGTCCGTGCTTCCTGCTGCACTTCAGGCTTTTGTTTCTTGTAGGTTGCTCCTTATTTGGTTACTGCCTATCAACACTTTCGAATCTCCTTCCTATTTTCTATGTTTACTCTTGCGTTTTCAGTGTTCTTTTTCACTTCAAAGACATATGACCAGTTTTCGTTCTCGACTTCCACAGGTTGCCACCCCTCTTCTTGTGTGCCTGTGCTTTGCTTTCTTACAGAGGTTTACGCTGCTAACTGCCGGATAGGTAAGATGGGTATAAACTGGCGCATAGGTATACATTGTTGCTTATCTATGAGACCTGCTGTCATTCAAGCTACTTGTAGTGAAGGTGTTTTTATGCATTTGTTGCTGTAACAATGCGTTATTTTCCGTGCTCTTTACATGTTTATGTTATGTTAAGTTTGCTGTTCTACACCATGTGCATTGGATTCTTGTTGTTTATTGTTTATTTATTTATTTATGGAATATATGCATTCAATGAAAAGCTAACCCTATCAAATTTCCCCTTTCGGTGCTTTCGAATTTCTAACTCATCTAATTGTGATATGTCTGTGTTTTCACTGCTTTACAGCCATTGTGCGTGTCGTACTGTGTATATGTTATGTGGGTATATTCACTTCCTTATGCAGTAGCACTCCCTTTTCGTGCTTTAGTTTTGCTTACATGTTGGCCTTGCTTCCCATTGTGGTCTTCGTCGTTCACTCTTGCTTCTGTACATGTTATGTGTGCATGCTATTCTGTATCCGGCTGTTCCAACTGTTTTCCCCCTCCTGTTTATCTGCTGCTGCTGTAATATATGTATAGGAAATAATTGTGGTTTGGTCGATAGGAAAGAAAGCCTCTTCTTGTAATGATGTGGAAATCTATGCTGATGTGTGGTGTTAGTTTGATGGACTTGTTGGCGTTGCTTGCTATGATGCTCTTGCTATTTTTACCTGTTGTTTACATACATGTTTTTGGTACTTTCCGGTTCATATACGGTCTGCCCCGGATGTTTTCCACCTCTATATAGTGCTGAAAAGTGCCTGTGTCTCTTTTTGACATGTTGCATTTTGTATGCTTGCTTCTTAATGGCTAATCGTTCAGCCTCCGCTGTTCCTGTTAGATGGATAAAAATGCAATGCAGCGTCAATGGTATGCACAGATGCCGCAGGAGCAAAAAAAAAGAATGCTCCAACGCCGTAGGAATCTCAGATTGTTAAAAAAACAAAAAACGGTTAGTGAAGCAAGCGAAGTGTCTTGCTCTACAAGCAGGACCAGTCCTTCTGCTGCTAGCAATGCTCATGGTTTGGATGTGCAGGGTGAGAAATGAGCTTGTTCATTTCTCATGTACCGTGCCACCTCATATACCTATCCTCTTCTCACTTTTTCACTTGTTAACTCACCGCTTTTCCAACACAGTGAATTAATATTTCACTTAATAGGCAAAAAAAAATGTTTGCTCGTGCAGCTGCTGCATTGTCTATTAGCTCCAATGGTCGTCTTGATGTGGGGGATGTAGGACTTAGTCGGCCAATTATAGTACCTGTGCAGAATTTCCAAGGTAATTGCGTTTAGGATTCACTCTGATAAATTTCATCGTCTTCTGTTATAATTAGTTAATAAGGTTTACCATCCAATCTTACAGTTCGGGGTTCTGCAGCAAAAATGACTCCTCCCAGTAACTGCCTTTCCTTGCAACCTTTTTTTACTTGCCCATGACGGCTATTTTAAGTTGCGTATTGATTTCCTACATCTTTCTAAAACGTATCTTCCTATGTGTTTCAAAAAATAAAATAAACTTGGCTTCCATGTCATGTCTATGAACTCATTCACTATAGTTAACTCCTGGCAGGTCTTGCTCAGAAGCTGGAGACTTCTCATACTATTTTCTACAAAATGTTTTTCTTTTATAATATTGTTCATCACGAAAAATGCACCGTTCTTTTACTTGTTACAGTCTTTTAAGGTTGGATTCAAAACAATGTACGTCTCATTTTAAACTCATCGTTATATTCTGACGTACATCTCGCCAAAAGATTGCTGTAAATGTTTACCTGACTTTATTTTATATTGTGTCTGTTTATTATCAACATAATAAACCAAGTTATGCACCAGCCTTTTAATTGTTATATTTTTTTATAGTGCCATCCGAAAGAAATTGCAGCCCTTGTTTTCCTACATTGTACTTGGTGTCCTTTTAATTGTAGTCTTTCTGCTGCAGAAAAACGCCCTCTGAATAGGAAAAAATACCCACAGAAAGTTTGGTACTGCCCCCTGCCATTGACTGCGAACATTGTGGTGCTGCCAGGTTTTATTTGGAACCTCCTGGTTTTTGTTGTTCGGAAGGAGCTGTTTCGTTAGTTCTTACACCTTTGCCTTATCTACTCCGAGATTTGTTAGAGGGGGGCAATGAGCAGTCTGTTCAGTTTAGGAAACATATTAGGACCTATAACAATAACTTTGCTTTTATGTCTTTAGGGGTGAAATATGATAGGGAGCTAACCAAGAACAAATATGGGATATACACGTTCCGTGTGCAAGGTCAGGTTTACCACTTTTTAGGTAGTTTATTTCCAGATGATGACAGGTTAGGTGGTGTGCAGTTTTATTTCTATGATACTGAAGAGGAAATCAATAGAAGGCTCAGTTCTTCAGATAGATTTCGTGAGGATACGTTGCGGACACTTGTTAATGTCCTTCGTGATAACCCTTACTCAAAATTTTTCAAGGATCTTAGGCATGTTTCAGATGTAGAACAACATACTATAGTCTTGAATGGGTATCCAGGTTTAGATCAACGTGTCTACAACCTGCCTTCTGTTTCACAAGTTGCGGCTATTTTCCGAGAGGAGCTGCTCGAAAGTAATACTAAAACTGCCCATATACGAGTTTATGGTCATACAAATGTCTCTCATAAAATCCACCATTATTATGCTTGTTATGACAGTCTTCAGTACCCTCTCTTGTTTCCTCGAGGAGAGTCGGGCTAGTATTTTGGCATTAAGAAATTACTCAAGAAGAATCGACACCGGGAATTATGTACTTGTGAGGAAATGTGCCCATTGATCCGTCTTTTGTACGAGATCCTGCTGAGTTGGTGTATTCAGAAGAGCAAGGTTATTATCTTTTATTTAAGTACACAGATTTTATTCTTTGCTTTATTATTATGTTTTAGTGATCATGAAGGGAATGACTGATTGCTATATTTTTCTTGTTGTAGTTGCTCTTCGGGGGAGTAATGTTGAGCACTGTGTATCTGCAAGGGAATACTATTGTTACAAACTTCAGATAAGGCAAAACGATCGATCACTACTCCTGAATTCTGGTAGGCTTTTGCAGCAATTTGTTGTCGATATGTATATAAAAATTGAAACAACGAGGTTAGATTTTATTAGGAAAAACCAAAATGAGATTAGATCTGAAATGTTGAGTGGCATAGTAGACAGTGTTGTTGTTGGTGAAAGTGATGGGAAAAAAATTGGTCGTAAGGTTTATTTGCCTTCATCTTTTATAGGTGGTCCTAGGGATATGCGTAGAAGATATTTGGATGCAATGTCTGTGGTTCAACAATATGGTAAACCAGATCTTTTCCTAACTATGACTTGTAATCCAAACTGGAAGGAAATTCAGGATAACTTAGAATGTTATCAGAATGCTTTTGATCGTCCAGATTTGCTGGCTAGGGTTTTTAGAGGCTAGATTTGAGCTTCTCAAAGTTGAGATGTCAAAAAAAAACTTTTTGGGGACCTGGCTGCATTTGTTTATAGTATAGAATTTCAAAAAAGGGGAATGCCTCATGCTCATGTGCTGCTAATTTTAAAACCTGGATTTAAACCTTGAATTCCGAAGCTTATGATCGTATTGTCTCCGCCGAAACACCTGATTCTAATGAAGACCCGCACTTGTATTCTGTTGTCGTTAGACATATGATGCATGGTCCTTGTGGACATCTGAATAGGCAAAACCCATGCATGAGAAATGGCCAGTGTAAAAACAAATATCCTAAAGAGTTTGTGCCTTATACATCGCATGTTGATGATGGCTACCCGCAATATCGTAGCAAAATAATGGTAGGAAAGCTATCGTGCGACGTCATGAATTAGATAATAGATGGGTAGTTCCTTATAATCCTTATTTGTTGGCTCTTTTTGACTGTCATATGAACTTGGAAATTTGTTCAACTGTTAAATGGTAAAGTATATTTATAAATAAGTTTATAAAGGGCATGATCTGTTAGTTATAATATTGTCGGCCAGAAAGATGAGCAACCCATTGATGAAATTAAGAACTTCCAAGATAGAAGATGGATTGGCCCTCCTGAAGCAATGTGGGAGGATTTTCTCCTTCAAATTAAGTGAAATACATCCAGCTGTTTATACACTTCAAGTACATCTTGAAGGCTCGCAGGTAGTTTCTTTTCATAAGAATGCTGATCTTGCAGCAATGGTTCAGTCTGGTACATTTTCAAAAACTATGTTAACTGAATTTTTTTTATGAATCGCACAAATGAAAGGGCTATACAATTAAAATGTTTGTATAGGGAGTTTCCTAGATATTTTGTTTGGAGTCCCAAGGGTAAGCAGTGGGCCGAACGGAAACGTGGGTTTTGTCATTAGTAGAATGGTTAGTTTCAACCCTTCTGAAGGTGATTGTTACTATCTAAGATATTACTCTCACATGGTAAGGGTCCGACGTCTTATTCTAATTTGCGTACTGTTGATGGTAATTTGCTGCCTTCATTTAGAGAGGCTGCTCTTAAAATGGGCTTCTTAAATTCTGATACTTACATTGAGGATACACTTGATGAGTGCTCTACTTTCATATACCGTCTGCCTTCAGGTTTTTATTTGCTGTTCTTTTAGCATATTGTTCACCCAATGAACCTAGGAAATTGTGGAATAGATTCCAATCAGAATTGTCGTCAGATTATAATAATATTAGCCTATACGGTCATCTTAGTGATATAGATATTACAAAACTTGTATTAAAAGATATAAACAGGAGTTTGGAACAAATTGGGAAGAATCTGAGTGATTATTGCTTAGTACCATAGTTATTTCTGATCGACAATGATGTGGATCGACTGACAAGAGAACTTGATAGTGAGATTAACATTCAGGTTACAGCTGAAGATTTGGCACTTTTTTCTAAACTTAACGCTGACCAAAAAGTTGTGTATAATTTAGTTGTGCATGCTGCGTTGTTAGGTCAAAGTAAATGCTTTTTTGTTGATGGCCCTGGAGGCACGGGCAAGACGTTTTTGTACCGTGCTATTCTAGCGTCAATAAGGAGTAAAGGATTTATTGCGATTGCTGTTGCAACTTCTGGAGTTGCTGCATCAATCTTGCCAGGTGGTAGGACTGCACACTCTAGATTTAAACTCCCTTTAGATCCTGGTGCTGGTAAAGTCTCCCAACTGAGTAAACAAAGTAGTGTTGCTAAAATGATTGTTAGGTCTAAATTAATATTATGGGATGAGGCTACAATGGCTGAGAACGTCCTTATTGAATCTCTTGATTGTTTACTTAAAGACTTGACTGGAATTGATGAACCTTTTGGTGGCAAATGTGTTGTGTTTGGTGGGGATTTTCGTCAAACTTTACCTGTAATAGCTCGGGCAACAAGAGAAATGCAAGTTAATGCTAGCATTGTAAACTCCATTTTATGGCCATCGCTGCATAAGATCTCATTGCGGCAGAATATGAGGTCTGCTTTAGACCCTCAATTTGCTGAATATTTATTAAAAGTTGGAGAAGGTTTGCTCCCTATGGATGAAGATGCCAATATTACGCTCCTGGCGGATATTGTTATACCATATGATGAAGGAGAGGCATCGTTGAAAAGGTTAGTAACCTCTGACCATATTTATTACTACATTCTGGCCATGTGCTTTGGTAACTTTAATATTCTCTTTCCATCCACTCTTATATAGTGACCGTTTTAATGTTTTCTGATTAATAAGTTGCTGGACTTTGTCTCTCAGACTTACAACTGTTTTCTGCGAATCCTTATGAACTGATAAACAGGTGTATTCTTTGCCCAACAAATAGTTCTGCTGATGATATCAACGATGTGTTGATTAGTCAGTTCCCCGGCCAGCCTTATGTTTATACTAGCACAGATAAAACTATTGATCAAAAATATCAGGGTGATTTTGAAGATCTTCTTAATTCATTAAAACCTAATGGCTTTCCTCCTCATAAATTAGTCCTAAAAGAAAACTGCCCTATAATGCTTTTGAGAAATTTAAATCCTGTTGAGGACCTGTGCAATGGCACGCGCTTGATTTGTTGTGATCTAAGTGCTCATAGTTTATGTGCAGAAATTGCTACAGGCCAGTGCATAGGTAAGAAGGTTTTCCTTCCAAAGATTCCATTGGTGAATAGCGATACTGAAAAACACGGTGTCGCGTTTAAGCGCATTCAGTTTCCAGTAAAGTTGTGCTTTTCTATGACCATAAACAAATCACAAGGTCAAACGCTAGAGTATGTCGGTTTTTATCTTCGCGAGCCTGTGTTTTCACACGGCCAGTTATATGTTGCTCTTTCAAGAGCAAAAACTGCAAAGGCTATTAAGGTTCTTATTTTGCCACCTATGATAGATGAAAAAAAAAATGATTGCAAGACAAGAAACGTTGTTTTCAGCGAAATCCTTGATTTTGCAGAACACAGGAATTATTGAATTGTCAGTGCACAAAAATCCTTATCTGTTTTATTTTATTCGTTGTTACCTTGTTGAACAAATGTGATTTATGTATGTGTACATGAAGATGTCAACTGATATTTACAAAAAAACTAACTTCTGCTCAACTTCTATAGTACTTCTGCATCAACTATCTGCATTGTTTTGGTCATTGCTACCTTATTGAATCAATTTGATTTATGTATCTGTACATCAGGATGACAACTGACATGCCAATAGATCAGCTGAATAATACAATGCGGCTCTGGTATGCTGTTATTCATGTTGACGAAAAACTCCAGCCATTCCAAGGAATAAGCAGCCCAACTAGGCTTCAGAAGTTCATATTTTCTGATTCAAAGGTATGTTGTCTTCTATTGCTGTAAAAACAGAAAAAATGCCGCACTAAATCTATTTTTCTCCTAAACATAGATCTTAATTCATGTTATTTCTTTTCTGGTAGGGGGCTAAAGTTCAAGGCATCATTTTTTATGCCGATATTCAACGCATGGGCCCTAAACTTCGGGCTCTTAAAAAGTACCGAATTGGCAATGCTGATATCAGAACAGCAAATCCAAAATATGCTCGCCAAGGAATTACAATGCAGTGGGTTATTAGTTCAAGGACAGTCATTAAAGAAATTATTGACAAGCCAAGCATAATCCGCTTGCACTATAACTATACAAAGTTTGATAATCTTGGAGACTATATTGATGAAGATGACAAAACGAGAGAGTTGGTAAGTAGTGTGTTAATACATTTGTGCCTTGTAGAATTTACTTGTGCTTGATACATATTTACACTCTTATGAATGAATGAACAGATGTAATTGCTGTTGCTATTGATGTCTTACCTGTGAAGACTGTTACAAAACCATGGGGAGAGAGCACTGTGCAGAAGTTTGTCTTGGTTAATGAGCAGTAAGTGTGTTCATACTTATAATAATTATGCTTTTATAAATGTCGTACTAGAATAAATTCCTGCTGTTATGGCGATAACATCTTATTGTTCTACTTAATTTTTTTTATCTCAATAATGGTGCTTTAGGATGCAGTCCATCATGATTTCTATGTGGAATCAGTTTATTCTCGTTGAAGGAAAGGCAATAAGCGATGACCTTCGAAATTTCCCTGTTGTGATTTGTCGTCGAGTCAGGCCTTCATACTATAATGGTGAATCCCATAGTGCTTGTTTTTTAGCTGCATATAAAAATTCCTACAGTTATTTATTTTTGCAACCATTGTAAACTTCAACAGGTGTTGAGCTTGTGACATGTCGAGATTCCATGATACTTGTTAATCCGCCAGATGAGGAAGCAATGCGCTTAAAAAATTGGTACATGTGCACAATCCTTTCCTAATGAAAAATTTTTATTTATTATCTTATTGACAAGCTGAATCTCTTGATTGTCTCGTGTCAATAGGGTGGTGCGCAATGAAAAAGAATTGGCTGAATTTGTCCGAACAAAATCCTATCTAAAATATGGCCCTGATATTACATTGCGCAGTGAAAAAAAAATCACTTTGATTGCAAACATGTTGCCTACTCAGAATGTTGGTGCAGTAGTTCCAATTTATTTCTTTTTAGCGTCAAAATTCTGAACGCCTTTGACAATCTTACTTCTCTACTTACTGTTTCCTACTGCCATTAGGTCGCATTGGTCAAGGCCAATATATCATTTAAAAATATTATGCAAAGTTATTGGTACATGGGCTGCATGAATTGTTTTTCTTCTAAATCAGCATCTCCTAGTTATGAATATCAGTGCAATTTGTGCGGTGAGAAACAGATGCCGCAGCCCAGGTTTGGACTTTAATTAGATTTCCATATTAACACAACTATGTGTTACCTGATGTCTTTGCCTTACTGAAACACCTCCAACTGTAGGTGTCGTTTGGAATTAGATTTGACTGATGAGAGTGGGACAATCACTGCATCAGTTTTTGGTGAACAGGCAGAAAAAATACTTGGCTTCTCGGCATTTGATGCAATGATGCATACAGACAATGTGAGATAATTCTGGCTGAAATTCATTGTGTGGTTTGTTCATTGGCGTTTAGTAGTATTTGGTTATGTCTCATAATTGTGTTTTTCTTTTTATGCTATTCCCTTAGGGTACCACTCCCTCTTTAGATGTCGTGCACCAAAACCTTGAGTCAAAAATGTTTCATGTTCATGTGAAACAACCAAAGGCAAAAAGTGAGGGATCTGTAAAGCGATACACGATAGTCAGCATTTCTGTTTATGATGAATCTGACCCTATTTCGAAGTTGCCTTCAAGTGACCATGCTAGGCTGCCATCAGAATCTTCGCAGCCTGAAACTGATACAACTGAAACCATTGCCGAAACAATACTAAGTGTGGATACTCCAGGTATTCACATTTACTTATGTCTAATAATGCTTATATATTAATTCGCTTTATGACGGCTGAGACAATATATACTTTGTTTTTACACTGGATACCAGCTAAGCAAGTCACTAGAACTAAAACTCGTCGCTCTCTTGCTGAAACAATGGAGTCAGATTTCACCAATGCAGAAGATGCGTTGCAGTCTATTGGAGAGGGAACTAGCAAGAAACAAAAAAACAAATCGATCTCATGAATAGAACAACATAGTATGTGTTCATTCTGGGAGGCAGTTATTAGCTTTTGC
This sequence comes from Ophiorrhiza pumila, assembly GCA_016586305.1. Lineage (NCBI taxonomy): Eukaryota > Viridiplantae > Streptophyta > Magnoliopsida > Gentianales > Rubiaceae > Ophiorrhiza > Ophiorrhiza pumila. The sequence continues at coordinate 27,063,273 of BLIW01000011.1, forward strand.
TGAAAGTATCTCATCGCAAGACCTTTTTGTTGTATAATATATAGGCTTGCTATAAATTTTTATCATGTTTTATCTATGTGGTTATTATTATACTAATTAGACAGCAGCCTTTCTTGAAATACTGGTATTATTAAGAAAACTGTCTAGGTAATCCTGTTAATAGTACAGCCATTTTGCTGGCCACAACATGTTTGTGGCCTAACTCTGAAAGGTGTGCTACTTTTGTACACTTCTATAAATTAATGTATTGTGTTATGTGGAATTGCTAATGTCAATGTCCTTGCTTCTCCTGTTAAAGGTCGCTATTCTGTTGCATTAGATGGATTAATCTTTATGTTTCTTACTATCATCATGTCTATATCAGAAATTGATAATCGTTGCTTACATAACGTAAAGCCTGTGGACAAATCTTAAACATCTTTTCTATTTGATCCTTTGTCGACACAGTCCTTCTTTGAAAATTGGTAGGTGAATTGTGTGGTTATATTATTATTATATTATTAAATTATATTCCATGATGATATAAAAGCCAAAGTGCAGCTCTACAATTGTCTACTTCTATGAAAGTATGCAATCAAAGATGGATCTCATCACTAACTAAAGAACACTAACCCTTTTGCAAGTAAGTGTTAAAAGACAAAAGACGAAGTCCAGCTCTAGACTGGTCTACAAGATCATTATTATCTATGATGATGATAGGTTCCATGGTTCACTACAGGACAGCAAACCTTATGAGAGCATGCGTTGAAACTTGAAAGACAACCCATGCTCCATTCAAGGACAGCATCCAATGCTTTTATCTTGCTACTTACTTTTCAGCAGATTTGACGTTTATGAAGTACAACTTTATCTACTTTCGATAAAATTGTGGCTTACAAATCTGGTGCCAATAGAAAAAATTATACGTGCTAATTAAAAGATGCAAACGCCCTTATTTCGCCTCCTAACTATTATTTACTTAGAAGAATATGCATTCTATTCCTTTTTAAATGAAAGCTTATGCTGCACATTTTTTTCTTCATACTAACTAGACTGATTACTGAAAGACTATAACAATTTATTGCTGTCTCCCCTTATGTACAACTACATGGAAAAAACAATCGTTTAATTGTTCTATTTTGTCATCTCTTAAAATGAAGTCCTGCTTATCAATCAGTACATAATGCTCTATAATTCTCAATTTTCTCTCCAACTTTGGTCTGTTCATTCATAGCCCTGCTCTACAATTTTCTAGGGTGTACTTTTGCTATCATATAGTGCTTTTTACAAACTATTTACATATAAATAACTTGTTATTGTTGTTATATGAAATGTACTCTTCCTCTATAAATTCATTTGCTCTGTTTATTTAAACAGATCATTATTTTAGATGTTCTAGAAAAGCAATATAAAGATTTTGAATTCCCACAGGATAGACACCGGACGAGGTCGTTTAGTTTTTCCTTTCGCGAAAAAACAAACATATTGTGTTGTTCTGTATTAATTAGGTACGTCTTTTCTAATATGATAGTCAATACATTATTTACATGCTTCTAATGTGTCATAGTAGAAACATAATAAACACATGGCTTGAAGATTATATTGACTCTTTCAATATTTCTATTGGTCTTTTGCAGAATTTCTTTCATAAAATGGACAAATTATGTAATCCATTTATGAAATGGAAAAGGGTGCAGAAGTATAATGAAATGAAGTATTATCTGAAGTCATTTTCTGGTGAGCTGGTCCATGTGTTGGATATCAGATTTGCAGAAAATGAAATCATCAATTTTACCCTTTCAGATAGTTTTTGGAACTCCTATCCATTCTTGAATAACTATTTAGGTGAGCCAAACTTTTATTCATTGAAATCTGTAGAAGATTGGCTGCAAATTGTTATTCGAGCAGATCTAATTGCTTTTGCAAGTGAACTGGAGAAGCCAATGCATACTGATCCGAATACATTTAAACAAATTGGAAAACCATGGTGCTTTTTACTTGTGTGCACAGATACACAAAAACAGGTAATATATATTATTACATTCTTATTTTTGAAGGTGCTTATGTATTAATGTCATTCTTTTAAATAGGAAATCCCATATCAAATACATGATGCGCTTGGATTAACAAAAAATTATGAAGAAATTGAAATATTTGATAGCTTGAAAAAATGGATGGTGGTCATACATGATCGACATTTTAGTCTCGGATGGGATGAATATTGTGACGCTAATATCATCAAGCCAAGAGATCGTATTTTCCTTAGGTACCGTGATAAAAAACAATTTGATCAAATTCATATCACAACCTTTTACATTCAGAGCTTTATGGCGTGGACTTCACCACTTACTATGCTTACAAATTATAGAAGCATGATAATTGGTAAGATATATATAGATGCACATATATATTACAAGATGTTTTATTTTTGTTTTTTCTTTTCTTATTTTTTTATATCTTCTTTTAGGTGAGGAAAATACCGATCATTGCCACAAAATCATCTCCTCCTCAATACATCCGTTGTTTTGCCAGGATATGAATATGAAATGTTGTTTCTATGTAAAATTTAAAACATCAAAGCGAGCTAAATTGGTAAGTATTAATTATTTATATTTGATCAACTTTTTTTATTTCTAATGTTTGGTTTTTTTATAGAAATTGCCATCATTGATGAAATCCATGAGCAGCACCAGACATAATCCGCGAATCAACTTGGTCATTGGGGAGAAAATTTATGACATCAAATTACAAAATAATACTTTAACGGATAATTGGAATTATTTTGTGGTCGACCATGAACTTACAGACAATGATGAACTTTTGCTTGTTCCGCAATATGTTAATAGCAATGTTCTTACATATGCTATTGTCATTTTTAACGAGTACGGAGTTGAAAAATTGTACCCTTGGCATTTTAAATTTCTTGCTATAAAATGACCAATCTTAATATATTTGTTTTGGTGTGATTGTTCAAATTGATATTTGTAATAGTTTGATATATGTAGTATTGCCTATTATCATAATAAAAAATATACACCTATTCTATTCAATATAAAATACACTTCCATTTAGTATTGTACCTTTTATAAATTACAAATTTCATGTGCAATCTACGAACATACTAACTAAAACAACCATTGAATTAATGCCTTCGGATCATCTTTTGAAGATCATATGATAATCAAACAATATAAAGAAAAACTTCTCCTTTTATATTCTTCACAAAATAAATATATATATATATATATATGATCGAATATGAAATACTACGTAGGTTTGAAATAGTTTTTGCAATAAATTCTTGTTTACATTGGAAACTTCGTAAAATGGCCTTCGACCAATCTCAAAACAATCAGATTGATATAACCTTGTTCTAAACTATCTTATTTTTTTCGGTTGGATATTGTTCCAGGCTTATTAAAAAAATGGGCCTTCTCACTTAATTCTGTAGATTGATCGACCCAAAAAAATTTACTTCTATACCTTAATTAGGCCCGGATTTATACACGGTCATTGAGGAAAAGGGAACCTTCCACAAAAATCCCAAGTCGCTCTACCCTCGTTTGCATTGGATGAAATATTTTCCGGCAGTCATTCAAATCTACGTAATTCAACTTAACAAATCGATCAATCTACAGCATTATTCTGGATATCGCGTCAATCGTGCAGTTTTAAGGTATTCCATTTATACGTTTTCCTTTTTATGCTTATTAATATATATATACGATTGTCGGCTTATATTGTTAGTGAATATATGAATGTATTTGATATGTATTTAGATTCATCGTATAGAACAATATCGTCCCCACTCACTGTCATCGCTCAATCCTTTGCTGGTCACCTCGGCAACACCAACCTCGCCTCCATCTCCATTGCCACCGCCGTCATTTTCTCCATCACCTTCGGCTTCTTGGTGAGTTCCCCTCCTCCAACAAAAAGTCTTCAGCTTTTTTACATTTTTTATTATTTGATTGCAAACCCATCACCTTGCCCCCTGCATTGTTTCAGTTAAGTGATGCTAAAATCAGCAAATATTTGGATTTGTGTTCATATTGGGGGTTCAATAATGGTTCTGCTGAATTATACCCTTCTCATTCTGGATTTGTGTACATTCTGATATTTTCCATATTATTTTATATGACTCTTCTTCCATCTCCATTTATGACTTCCGAGCAATTACAACAGGAATGCAGCTGTTAAGATTTTATGTTCACATATAACTCTTCTTTGATCTCCATCCATCCCTTGCTTAAATTATTAAAATTTAGTATCTCCGACTTTAATGTCATGTTTCATTTTGTTTAAAATATTCAAATATTTAGACGGTGTTTATGACAGTCAATTAGTAGCTTAGTAATAAGCTCAGTTTTCATTGATTATTTTTATCTCTATTTACATACAAAATTAGTAACTTTGATTGACTCTACGGTTTATTATTGTACAGGATAAAGATTTGAAGTGCTACTACAAATCATGGAAGCTCTACAGAATCAACAAATTGAACTTTACTGGAATCTTTTTGGAGAAGTACAATTCTTTCAAGAGTACAACAAAACGTACCAAGAACGTCTTGTAAGTTACGTCTATTGAATTCATGGTTTATGTAATTTTAAAGTATGTTTATAATCAACCCCATTATATGTCTGAAGCTTACATTGTGATGTACATCTATCCAATTGAAAAATGTTCCTTTTCAACTTTAATTAACTTTCTTCTTTTTTTTTCTCCTTGGAAACTTTTATTACCTTAAACAAATGATTTCATTATGTATTAATTTTGTAGCCTATCCCTCGACGGTTCAGTGACAAATTAAAGGAGATACTACCGCGTACATTATATGTGCAATATCTTGGAAAGGCATCTTGGGAGTTTTATATAGTCGTATATTCTGATATCTATTACTTTGAGGGACAGTGGGAAGTCTTTGTAAGGGATCTTAATATACAAGAAGGAGATATGATTGTGTTTAGTTACAATAAAAACAACTACTTAGATGTTGAGCTCTTCAGTTTTGCAACTGGTTGTGGGAAAGAGGAATCCTACTACATTGACGGTAGGATTGATGATGTGACTACTGGATTTGTATATCATAAGGATGATATACAAGATAACAATCAGGGAGAGCCTCAAATGAAACATGGGCTGATGAAAAAAAACAAGAAAGCAAGCAGTCCAGGTGATGCAACGTATTTGGAGGTTGATGAACAACGTGTGCAAGCCCGTCAAAATCGCAATCGGCGTGATTATTCTTGCAGATCCATAACCATTGAAAAACAACTAAGCTCTGGAAAATTCCAAGAATGCTTTGAGTGAGTACAAAGAATGAATGTTACTTGAAATTTCTTTTACATCATCTATCAATTAATTATTTAATTGTTTCATTTTTAATGTTGTAGGCGTCTATGGGAAGACACTTCCAAATCAAACACACATTTATGTACATATTTCGATAGCCTATGGTTTTCTTTGTACATGAAGGATTGTAATAGGGAAAAAGTGTTGAAATGGACCAAATCGAAGGATATACTATCCAAAAGATATGTTTTTATTCCCATCGTCATATGGTACGTATATTTAATTCAGATTTTCTACTTTTCATGACATACCTTGCTATAATGTTTTAGTCATTCAACATCTAATGGTCAGGTCTCATTGGAGCCTCTTGATACTGTGCAATTTCGATGAATTGGCACAATCAGATTCCATGTCTCCTTGCATGTTGATATTAGATTCCCTTCGCGATCTGAAATGTGAAAGACTTGAACCAGCAATCAGGAGGTAATGCTTTAACGAATAAATAAGTCTTACATTGCAATGCTAATATTAATGACTAACTTACTTTATCTTCTATTAATAGATTTGTTTTCGACATCTGTAAAGTAATGAATTGTCCTATAGATAATAGAAGGGCTCAGAGAATTCCTCTACGTATTCCAAAGGTGGTAATGCTTTCCTTCCAATTTTTTACAATGAAGTCTTTCATTTAAGTACATATAATAGATTATAATTTTAGGTCCCCCAACAAAATAATGCTGAAGATTGTTGAAGGTTTGTTCTATTCTACGCGAAGCTTTTCCTAGACAACGCTTCATACAAGATTTCACTTTCTAATGGCTATCCATACTTTGTGAGTAATAGTAATCAAGTTTTTATGATTATTGGAATTATTATTTATTTCGTGTGCTCTTTGTTCAACATACTATATGTGATATAATGTGTGTATATATATATATATATTTTACTTTCTTTGTTTATTTTCAAAGTATTGATTCATTTGTTTTTACATTTTATCACTATTATAGATGCAGGAGAACTGGTTCACATATGCAGAATTACAGCTCTTTTGCTCTTCATTTCCGTTGCTGACTAATAGTATGCTGCCTACTATGTGAAACGTGAAGACTTTTATAGTACATTGTCTATATATTTTCCAGTCACCCTAGACTCAAAATGATTGATGATGACTTTCTGCCAGAGTATTTAGATGATGAATTATATAATGCTGGTTTGCCACTCCAATACAATTATTTAAGTTTGCAAAATTTATATCTATTTCATATATAATGAAAGATAGGCTTCAATCACTTTTATCCCTATAAAAAGGACTTATTAATACTTTCCACAGTTTACTATCAATTAAATATATTAATTGTAAACATCATAAATTATTAATTTAAAGTGAAAGTTTTAGAACACACTTCTAAATTGTTCATATCAATTTTTTATTCACCAAGGATATTAAAATTGAGTTACAAATTTTTTAAAATGCCAAAGCATTTTCATAATTTAATTCTTTTAGTAACATTATATATATTATTATATTATTTAGAATAATGATGGCACAATTAAATTATTAAAGTAATTGTAAAGCTACACCCAAAAAAAAACCATAAAGTAAGATCATATTTTGATCATTAAACTAAATGGTCAAATTGCCTAACATGTTAAAAAAGGAAAAAAAAATATATAGTACCAAAAAAGCTTATCAATGCAAGTGCTAATACAATTTCTTTATGGAAACAAAGTTATTAAATATCATCTCTCATGAAAATAAATTCAATATTACTCTTATAAATAAGATATATTTTTTCATAAATTATCAATGTTTTCCTATTTCTATCTCTACCATTTCTATCAACAACTAATGACAAATTGATATTTTCATTCATTTAGAAAAAAACATAATACGTATTCTTATTGTAAATACTCAGGTGTTTTGATTTAAGTAATTTCAGTCAATTAAATTTTCGGAAAACAACTAATAATAGCTGCAAAATATTACATGCAGGATTTTTTCCCACTCAATTGCTCCCAGAAATTAATCGCAATATCGGGCCTGTCTGCTACCTTTTCACCGCACCAGCTACTCTAAATTGCACGAAAAAGACCATCAAACTAGAAAAGCCCTTTTATATTAGATCCATCTGGGTTAACTTAATAACAAAGACCAGCAATTGACAAAAAAACTTTTATATTATATCTATATCAATTCAAAAAATTAACCTTCTCATTTAGAAAGCCCAACAATTATTACACTAAAACCTAATTGTCATCGTCTTCACCTTGTATCCCGATTTCTGTGTTTCCTCTTTTAACTTCAATAGCTGATATCAATTCAAAGACTTCTCAAGCATTCCGTCACATTGAAGGCTGAATTGAAGAAAAACAGGTATCATTCTCTTCTTTAGAATCCCCCCTACATTATTTACCTCTTCTGCTTCAAATTGGTTTAATCGAACTTCAATCGTATTTACTTATCTTCTCCCGACTATTTATCTGCATCAAATTTTAAAGTTCTTAGATTATTTACACTCAAAATAATAGCCTACAAAAGTTTTTTTCAAACGCCTTATTTTAACTAGAAACATTATATCACTTTCCAAATCAAATTTACGGTTATTCAGTGACATGAAAATCTTTCTACAATATACCCTTTAATTGTAATCTCTTGTTAACAATTAAATTTCAATTTTCTGTTGGCATTATTTCTTGGCTGTGAAAACAAAAAGAATAACACTATGGAGATTTACTGATTCTTTCCCAATCATCGGTTAAACAGGTATTTCTATGGATAACACTTGCAATGCCATCTTTGCTGATCTGTATTGGACTAAATTTCAGAAGATCCGTTTCTACAGGCTGTTTAAAGAAGAATTCCGCAAGCGCCTTGTAAGTTATACTTGAAATGATATCCTATTCGCAATAATAATTTTTTATTTGTCATGACCAAACTTCTGCCAATCAATTTATGCAATTTAGGTATAATAATTGTTCAAAGCATAGTCAAAGCAAGTCTTATTGCGTATTTTACATATCCATTTATAAACTAAATTGAAATTGATAATTTTAAATGCAGCCTATTCCCGAATATTGTTCCTTTCTTGCAAAACAGATTTTTCCATCCACTATTACTGTCACCCATCCTGGAATGCTGTCATGGAAATTCGATATTGTCGAGTCTTCAAATGTGTTATATTTTGCTGGCGAATGGGAAGTTTTTGTGAAGGACCATCAACTTGAAGAAGGAGATTTAATTACCTTCGAATACACAAAACATCAAGATATCCAAACAATAGTATTCAAGGGAGATACAACATGTGAGAAAGAATCAAGTTACTTTATTGATTCTCGAACTAGCACTGGTGTGTACAGCGGAAAAAAACCCCTTCTTTCACTCAATTCAAGAGTAACCCTACAAATTCGCAAGCTAATGACCTACACAGCCTCCTCATCGTCATCATCTTAATACTCCGGAAGATTGCACATTCAAGGTAAATAAAGTGTGGAATGCAGACAATGTAGATGCCAATCTGGCAAAAAGAAAGAAATCAATCCTTAGTTCTACTCATACAAATGACAATGGTAATCCTTCTATTTTAGTTTATTTAATTTATTAATTTCTTAATAATAAGTCTTACTACATTAGTCATATTGTATAATGTATATAATCCTCAATTAGTTTATTATCTATTATGTATTCTTTACAATCAATTTAACTCATTTACCTTGGTTTCATGTTTTCTTATATAAGTTCATAAGAAGGGCAACATTGCACCAATGATAACAACACTTCCAAAGACAGCATCACACTACAAATTATCGCAAAGAAAGCATCCACAATATGATCATCGTTATGTCCAAGGCATATGTATCATCTGGTTTTACATTGGTAATTTTATATGCCTACATATGCATAGTATTTTAGATACTATTTAGTATACATTGATTATATTGTTTCGCCAAATTCTTAATTATCTTATTCTTAATCCATTATTATGATATTTAGATCAACCAAATTCACAGCTCCCATCCCTTCAATCATCCCTCAAATTACCAACCTAACCTAAAACACCTTTCAAACTTGTCCCTTTTGCTCAAATTATATATAGCTTCTGCTTGTCAGTCGTACTAACCAAAACCAAACTCATCTTTTACTTCTTTCAGTGATCATTGTTCACATACACTGCAATAAAATCGAATGTGGTTTTTCCAACTATCTGGATCCTTATCTTTCATCCTTTTCACTTTTGCGTTTGTGACATTTTTTTCCCCTTTTCTGATTTGGATTTTTTATCATTGATGTGTGATTATGTATATAAACAGCAATGAGAAGTGTTACAATTAGCTGGTTGCTATGAAAGAACACTAATCACTAAATGATAGTATTTCTGCTGACTGCTTTTAATATGAGTGCAGACTTTGAAATCACAATGGGCGCGTATACACATGCCAAAAAAGTCGCAGCATATTTTTCTCAAGACTAATGACAAAGAATGGACGATTAATTATCTTGTCCAAGAGAAATGCTTTGTCTTCGATGGTGGATGGAGACAATTTGTCATTGAGAATGGAATCCAAGTTGGAGACATCTGTGAATTTCAAGTTGTTGATGAAAGCCCAAAGAAATTTGCTATGGATGTCCATATTTCTTCTACTGATAAATCTTAATTACAAACTCTTGTCATTGGAGCACAGTAGTATTATTCTATTTAAACAAATCATCTATAAGTATGCTTATTTAGTAGAATATTTTGTTGCACTCTTATTGTAGCTTTTGCCAGAAAAAGACTCTTGCTTTAGCAAATTTCTGCAACTGATATATGTAAACTAACCGCATTTTGTATGTAAACTAATTCGCGTGTACAAATATATCTACTTTCCCCTTATTGTTTTCAATTTATGAAATGATTCACATTTTCATTAATATAATATATAATTTGTCTAAATAAATATAATGTTATGACTATTCAAATTATATGACAATGCAAGTAATATGTATTAAGAGACATTAGAATGTGTTAATAAATATTTCGTGAATAAATATATAGTCATTATATATATGTAATATACAAAATAGAAATAGCGTGTTAAAATTCTATAATATGGAAATAATTATCAAATTATCAAATGTGATAATGTGTAATTCAAATACATTGTAGTGTGTGCAAATATAAAAAGAAATTGCTCATTTTTATAATGTCTTATAATATATATAGCATGAGTGAATATGTATTGTCCACATTATGTACAATAATACCAAAATAAGTCTAATATATGCAAATATACAAAAATACATATAGTATATAAATATATGTATATGTATCGATGTGTGCGTACAACAATTGTCAATCATAAATCTTATGAAACTATTTAAATATGTACATACATGTATAAAAAGTAAAATATAAACCGTTAATATTCATATATATATATATATATATTTTTTGACAAATATTATATTATTTATATCTATTACACTAAATTAACATTACACAAGGTTATTATTACATATAATACACCGCGCTTGCGCGGTCATAAATTTACAGAATATTACACTGCGCTGTCGCGGTGTTACCAACTAGTATGTATATTGATGAGGATAATTTTATACCAATACTAATATCTCAAATTTTATTTAAAACCGACATGGACTCTACTACATAAGCCTTATTACCTCAAGTATTCACGTAGCTAAAGGAGTGTTGATTATACGTAAACTCTAACACCATCTCCTTGATTATTATACTACAATCTTAATCCAAATCTACTTCAGGTATGAATATTATAAATAAATCTTTACTCATAATGTAACGAGTACATGTAGGATCGAAATTAACCAAATCACAATAAACAAAAATATATTTGGGAGGAGAGGAATTATAATCACAAAATCTTACGTATGACACAACCGTCACACAACAATAACATCCGTTAGTCCACGGAATTTCTCTAAGCCGCCGTATGGCTTTTTCTCACAACACATCTTTGGGGTTTCTCTCTTCCAACTCCTCTCATTACAAAAATTCCTAACACCCTCTATTTATAGTGTAAGAGGTTTCTTAATTCCACACTTTCCTAATTCCTACCAATAACTAATTAAGAAACAAATACTATTAGGAAACTAATTTAAACTCAAGAAACAAAACATATAAGGAAATTTCTAATTACCAAAAGTTTAGTTTATTTTCCAACAAATCCCCCTTTAAACTAAACTTTCCATATATGATCAATACCTTCAAGTTCACGTGCTTGAATTTCTTTTGATATTTCTTTTGCAGTTTGGATCTTGTATTTGATCTTCTTCTTAATCTTCATCTTTGTCTTCACATGTAACTTGAGACAAATTTTGTAATTCCGAATCTTGAAATCTTCAAACATGTTTTCTGTTCCTCTTCCGTTATCACAAAACTTCCATATACCAATATTCCCTTCTATCAAAGAATAACCAATATAATTTCCAAGAATCAAGAAATCATATTTCTCAATTTGAATGATATTTTCAATATCTTTTATGTCAACCATGTCACTATCAATAGTGATATTTTCTTCACCTTCAACCATTGATATAGTTTCTTTTTCCTCTTCAAAATGGATGATTTCGTCTTTCTCTTCATAAGTGAAATCACCAACCTCATTTTCTTCTTTATTCACAAGAACAACAAATTCATCCACATCTTCATAAACGTGAAGTTTCATTATATCATCACACGAATATTTTTCACCAATATTGTCAATTTCTTTTTTCTCCACATATTCATCAACATGAATTTCTTGTTCTTGCTCTACCGAACAAATAATATCTTTATCTTCTTCAATTGAATCAATACTTCTTTCATCCACTACTTCCATAATATTATCATGAAGATCAACACAATCTCCTTCCTTGAGATTTTCAATTTCTAAAGTGGATTCAATACATGAAGATGAAGGATCAACAATTGGTTGTTGAACTTGCTCACTTTGGTGGTCATTGTTTTCTTCCTCAATATAGAAAGACACTTGTGTTTGCCCAATTGATACCATTGGCTCTTTTGAAGGCCAATTCGAAGCTCTTTGTTCATCAAAGATAAAATCTCTTATCACAATCACCTTTTCTGTATTTTCTGTCTGACCATCCAATTTTTCATTAATTCTTTGTTCAAATCGAATTAATGAATCCTTCAATTCTTCAATTGTTAATGTTGCCAAATTCTTGGTCTTTATCATCAAGGCTACAAAATACTCAAACTTCAAGGGCAGTGTATTGAGAACTTTTGCAATAAAAATTTCATCTTGTAATACATAGCCATTTAACTTCATCTCGACTTTAATCGCCAACAGACGAGAAAAATATGACTCAATGGATTCTGTCTTCTCCATTGTGCAAAGATCGAATCTTTTTTGTAACATCAATAAATTATTTTCCATAGTGTAAAGTTCATACCTTTTTGTCAACACCAAGAAATTTTTGTGTTGAAGCGTGTCAACACCTCTATATGTCTTTTCCAAAATATCCCAAGCCTTCTTCGCAGTTTTGACCGTTGAGATTTTTAGATAAACCATTTGATCAATGGATTGATGAATTTGAGACAATGCCATTTTTCCTTGACTCTTTTTCTCCACAGTAGCATCTTCAGGTACTTCGTCTTGAATGTATTGAATCAAATCAAAAATTTCTAAATGGGTTTCCATCTGACCTCTCCAAAGATTATAATTTTGTTTTCCCGTAAGTTTGGGAACAACACAAATTATATTCGTTGTTGCCATGACCACCAAAACAACCTTGCTCTGATACCAATTTGAAGAACTAAAAATATAGCTCTGATACTAATTTGTAGGATCGAAATAATCAAATCACATTAAACAAAAATATATTTGGGAGGAGAGGAATTATAATCACAAAATCTTACGTATGACACAACCGTCACACAACAATAACATCCGTTAGTCCACGGAATTTCTCTAAGCCGCCGTATGGCTTTTTCTCACAACACATCTTTAAGGTTTCTCTCTTCCAACTCCTCTCATTACAAAAATTCCTAACACCCTCTATTTATAGTGTAAGAGGTTTCTTAATTCCACACTTTCCTAATTCCTACCAATAACTAATTAATAAACAAATACTATTAGGAAACTAATTTAAACTCAAGAAACAAAACATATAAGGAAATTTCTAATTACCAAAAGTTTAGTTTATTTTCCAACAGTACATGACATTTTCATTACTTTCTAATGACGTTCTCATTGTTTGATACTTGCAATTATTCTATATTAGTTGCTTAAGTGTTTACACATTATGCAAACCCTTGGGACTTAAGGTGCTTGTCGGTTAAATTTTGAAACTCATCATATATAAGTTATATTTTTTTTAACATTAAGGGTATGTATCTCGTAAACAATCTTTTAAGTTACTATATTTCACCATAATTGTCTTAATTTCCAAACCAAAGTTACTTGTTGAACTGAATTCTTTTTGTTTTGAGACAAATTTTTACGTAGTTTTCTTTTTTATATTCATTGTCTTGTTTTACTCCTACGTGAGTTTTGCCCTCTAGATTTCTCAAATATATTTCTAACACCTTTATCTTTTAAATAATTCTTAGATATATGTATGTATTTCTACTCATTGGACAAAGCAAGTGGTATTGTAGAAAATTAATAAAACTTTTATTTTCCATATTCATTTCAACAATTTCAAATTATAGCTAAATGCTAGGATCTTAGTTTAGAAAATTGAAATTGTCAGATTAATTCTACTATTACTTGTGTTATTTATTTTATTGCATTGGAGTTTCTTGTTCCAAAAACAACATGTGTGTTACATACGGTAAATTTCAATGAAGGAAAGAAATAAAAAAAGCAAAGCTTTTTGTCAAATCACTTTCTTTATTGAAGAACAATGCATATAATAATTTTTCCTTATACGATAGAAAAGAAAAGAAAAACCTATAAATTTCTATGACATATATATATATTAGGTTATTAAGTTTATTACACAAATTATAGACGGTGTACAATGTATGCATAGGGCAGAACCAGAACATTTTTTTAGTGGGGGCTAATTTAAAAATAATTTTTTTGTGTGATTAAATAAATTATTTAACGATGCGTAAATTCAACTATCAATATGACAATTTGTACATACTACAAAATTCGCCTGTTACACCGGTTAAAAAAGGCTATTTTACACCGGTTATTTGAAAATTGTACCGGTGTATATACAGGTGCGGTAAAACAGGCGTTATTTTTACACCGGTTAAAAAGACCAGTTTAAAAAAAATATTTTTACACCGGTTATTTATCAACCGGTGTAAATTATTTATTTTTACACCGGTTTTCCTAACCGGTGTAAATAAATTACTTTTACACCGGTTTTATTAATCGCTGTAATATTGTCTTGATTTGTTAGACTCGTGGGAATTTAATCTTACACCGGTTCTCCAAAAACCGGTGTAAAATAATATTTTACACCGGTTATTATTAACCGGTGTGAAAAAAATCATCAGATATTTTACACCGGTTATAAAAAACCGGTGTAATATATTGATTGACTTTTTTCTTACACCGGTTATAGAAACCGGTGTAATATATATGGACATCTTTTTTACACCGGTTAATTATCAACCGGTGTTAAAAAAAGGATTTAATTTTTTGTATTGATTGATTGTTTTATTAGCCCACAGTTTACAAACATCAATCCACAATTACATTACATTCACAATGCAATACAAAATTGCCATTACAAGTAACAAGAACCATTCACTTATATTTCCAAACGAATCTTTCTATATTTCATAAGTATTGCCTATACATATATTTACATCTACATATCTATAAAATGTCCGATGAATAAGTATGAATCTACATTATATGTCAGTTATTACCCGACAACGCTTCGATCTCATTCATCAGTATATACTTGGCCCATGCTTCTCGAACACCTTCCAAATCTGATTTTGTTAATGCCTTCTCATCTTTTTTGAAGAACTGAGACATTCAAAATAAAGTCAACAGTTTCTTAATAACTGATATGCAAAACAACATCCGGATTTGAGTATCAAAATATTATGAAAATGAAATTACACAACAAAACCCAATAACCTTCTTGATATCCTTATGCTCTATGGCTCCTTGGAGTATGATCTCTCGTATGTACCACATCACATAATAACCACATTCCCAATTTGAGCCTTGCTTCTTGTGCTACAATTAAATAACCCTCTGTCATATAAAAAAAAATCATGTACATTTATTAGAACCTTTTTCCGAACAATTGGAGCACGCTTACCTTTATCTCTATCCATTTAATTGGTTTATGCGTCGACACACGATACCCTTCAATTTCTTTCTGATACACCGTACCTACACTGTACAAGACAACATGTAAAATTTTATAAATAAGATTTACCTACTAAACATGGGTTAATATCAAACTAAAATTTCCGAAAAAGTATGAATAAATATAAATACGTGTTCATCAAATTCGTAGCATCATCTCGTGGGACTGAATGCACTGGATCAAACCAGTACACAGTCATGTCCTGTGGTCTTATCGCCATTAGCATCCAGTGTGCACTGAAAAATTATATGGAGATAAAATATTCCAACTTATCAATGAATAAGCCTATTGAAAATGCGGTTAAAAAAGTGTATCTATTGAAATTTATTTACTTTAGAAAATACGGCGCTAGGTATATGCTCTTGCATCCAGTCTTCAGGTGCAACGCGATGTACTCGACTCTATATGACATGACATTCCCGTACGGTTGTATATGATGTGGTGATAGAAACCCTATCCCACTTTGACCCCGTTCTATACATAATGCATACATTGTCC
This sequence comes from Ophiorrhiza pumila, assembly GCA_016586305.1. Taxonomy (NCBI): domain Eukaryota; kingdom Viridiplantae; phylum Streptophyta; class Magnoliopsida; order Gentianales; family Rubiaceae; genus Ophiorrhiza; species Ophiorrhiza pumila. The sequence goes on from BLIW01000011.1 coordinate 27,079,348, forward strand.
TACGACATAAAATTGACAAATATAAGGACACGCGTGATTAGTCAAACTATATTATCCACAATAACGAATAAAAAAATTAAAGTTGAAACTTTAATAACATATACGAACTTACTTCATGAACACGCACATGCAATTACCCGTCACCTGTTCAGACACGAAGAAGTCATTGAGGCTCTCATTAGTAAGCAATATTGGAAACTCAGTGCCCGTTATTACTTCCGGCATATTGATTGTGTAGAGAGCGTCACTCGTATGTGTGGTCACCATCTTGCACAATAACTGTAGTGATCCCTCGAGTTGTGATAATAATGGCTCATCTGTTTCTCGCGGTTGGGGCACCACTTTTGTTTTCTTATGTTGGGGAGAGTTCGTTACCTCGTTCGAACCTTTCGGGTCCGGTACCTTCACAACATTAAATAAGTAATTAGAGATGTTCATTAATAAAGATATACAAAGAAACTCAATGAATAACCGATAATTACACCTCCAACTCCGCATCGGCGCAAATCGCAACCAATTCTCTCGGGCACTCTAAAAACAATCCAGATCCTTCCCTAACTGTTGTGGCCTCCTCGTCCGGAAACAGCAACGGCGCATTATCTTCGACAGAGGTAGTGATATTTACCTTCACTCTGTTCTGCATTACCTATTTCCCGTGATGCATAGATAATTTATACAGCGTCCCTTTAGCCATAAGCCGCCTCCCTTCGGTGTTATCAATGACAAAAAGGCTACATTGTGATCCCTCCTGTGAATAATAAACAATTATAGTATATATTTATAATATTCTAACTTGAAATAATTTGAAAAGGAAATATTTAATATTTGGTACCTCGAACTCTCCCAATGAATCTGGGGGTCCATCCCCGGAGCATACCGGTTTCTGCTTTGTCCCCACCTCAATGCTTATATTCTCCTGTTGTTTCATTGATAGTTCGGTGCTAGGAAATTGTAAGACTTCTGGTGTAGGAAAAACAGGAACCGGTCTGCCCAAATCGCTGAACAGTTTCTGCATTTGCTCATACCAGAACTGCATGTGTGCTCTGCATTGAGCGTGAATGTCTACATTACTACTGCCACTGGAAGATGAGGCCCCGAATACTTCAGACTTCCTCATCCGACCCCCAACACCCCGTAATCGACCAGGGTGATCTTTCTTTCCAGTAGCCAGCACAAGAATGTCTGTGCTTCCCTCGCCAACGGTCTCTCCTTGACTTGAGCGATTTGTCAACTCATCCTGATAAATATTTTAATGTACTTATCGGAGCATTATTCATATTACAAATTAATATTATTATACACTTTATTAAATTCAATAAATTATACTTACAATTCTGGCACTAACGTCTCTGGCCGCTTCGCTAGAAAATTCACCGTTCTTGTTCTTGTGCCCTTCCTTGAAGAGAATATGACGAGGAATCGGTGACGGTGGACAGGTTGTTGCACGGGCCTCCTCTTCCGTCTTACCGGACTGGAAATGACTTTGTATTTTTGCCTCAAGTTTTTCACGCATAAGCTTCTTTTTCAACTTCTTATATCCACCACGAGACATTGTGTGGTGGAGTTTGTTTTTGTTCGAACTCTCTTGGCTTGCAAGCCGCTTCGGCTATTTCTCCGAACAGCAGGAAACACATATCATTCAAAATCTAACGTCACATTAATTGAATAAACATTGGATACAATAAAATAGTACCTTCCATTCTTTGCTTAATCGAATTTTTCGGAACCTATCCCATGTATCCCTAGTAAGATAAGGATATTTAGCACATGGGTCTACATGCTTTTGGTTTCCAAATATAAACCTGCTCAACCTTGTCTTCCACCCCCGCCAACGTTCCCCTGCGTGGACTAACCACTTCTTCTTCAGCTTCGGTGTGGACTCAAAGTCAAAGGTACTCTAAAGAAACCACAAAATAACGTTACTGAACGGAAACAATAATATATATATACAAATAAAATATGTGATAACACATTAAGAAGGACAAGTAATATGTTGCACATACCATTACTTCAGCCCAAATCATTTCCTTGATGTTGGCATCGACCGCACGCCACGACTTAAATTGCACAACATTAACTCTACTGCACGTCATCAAGGCAATAAAATTAACCCATTCATTATGTGATTTGTCAGTCGTCGGCTCACCGTCATCATCGAAAGAAATAGCCGTCTTTTCTCCTCGTGCCCTCCTTTCCAATAGATCGCGACATTTGGTTCCTTTTCTTCCATATTGTGCAAATGTTTGATCAGCCCCATCCCCGGTGTTTGATTTTGGGTTATTATCCATGAGAAAGCTTTTGTAGTATACAAAAGTTAATGTCAGGAAAGGATATTTATCATGTAAACTATCACCAGAAACAGTAATGAAATTTCTTGCAGTGATTTACGTGATTATGATCATAGTTGTCAAAAATTCATTACTAGACATACTAATTAAGGCACTGCAGCAAAATTATTTTTGATGAGAGCATAAATTGTAATATCCAGATTCCAAAATCAATATAACATTCATTGTGCATAACGAGGGGTAACCAGGAGTCTCATAAGAACGCATATTGCAGTATACTTCACTATTACCATCCAAATTCCATATATGTATTAACAATCTAAATTGGAAAACCCGTTTGCATGCAAGCCGTATACTACACTATTACCATATCCAATTTGTCAAAGAACCCACCAACATTAACACAGCAAGGTGAACCGATAAGTTTTTTTACTATTAAATTTGCAATTATTTCTTTCGACATGCTAATATTACATCAACTCCCCTAATCAAAGTCAAAGATACACCCTTTCCAAACTGTCTTGAAGGAAAAACAAATGAAAAGCAACATACATTATGATCATTTCATTCTGCAACATGAAGAATGCACAATACCTAGAAGAGCGTCAAATAATCAGAAATGGATAGTAATAAAAATTGAACGAACGTCGGAGGCGGTGTCGACGGATGTGACGGATACGTCGACGTTGCTGATTGCAAGAGATATCGCCGACGGAGGTCTATACGATTTTTTTTTCACAATGATGGAGGTGAAATTAGAGGTGAAAATGGCGGTGTATTTTGGAGCCTAAAATGACGAGGGCGCGCCGACTGAAATAGACAGACTTTGGAGAAGGCGCCAGAGCTGATTAAAAAAATACTTACTACACCGGTTAAACGAGAAAACCGATGTAGAACGTCTGTTTTAACACCGGTTATTACATAACCGGTGTAACAAATGATTTTTAAAACTTTTTTTTTAATTTTTCAAATTGCTATTACAGTGTCGGTACAACAATCCACAATAAAATAAATCCACAATAAATAAATAACATAACATCTTTTTGTTGTATTTTATTTACATTTAAAAATTCGTACCAAAATGCTAACGTGTAAACCATAATAAATACTTGCTTACAAAATTAAACTTGTTAATTTATATGATAACTGTGATGTTTTAGACATAATTTGATATTTTCTTTTAAACTTGTAAAATGCAAATATAATGCAACTTGTAAACTATATATAAGTTACAGTTATAATGAACTATAATTACTGTAACTTGTAAACTTGTAATCAATAAACTCTGTGCCCTGTTTATAAAAATTCATAATTAAACATTACTATAACCGTCGTTATAAGATTAATGCATAGTAACCGTTGTAATATGAATGTAACTAAGTAAATAATCCAAAAATAATTATCATGGACCAAAACAAATTGTTAATTATCAAGAAATCTGTAAATGAAACGTGTTTGTTAAACCGGTTATTAAATAACCGGTGTATTATTCAGAGTGTTTACACAGTTTTTACACCGGTTATTAAATAACCGGTGTATTATAGACAGTTTTTACACCGGTTATTTAGTAACCGGTGTAAAAAACAAGTGTATCAACTATTTTAATATTGTCATTTCAATTCCACGTTTTGAAATTGTTTTCAACTATTTTAATGTACTAACAAAAATTGCATATAATTGTTGTTCCAATTCGACTTGGAATACAATATCATAATAATCATACAAAATCTTAAACGCATAATTAAATATATGTAATTTGAACTTGTGAACTTGTAATTTCAACTATGTGTGTCCTATGTATGCTATATTCATAGTTACACACTACTAAAATCGTAGTAATAATCCAGAAAAGCATCCTTGAATAATATTAATGTAAATGAGTTAATCATAGAAAAATAATTCTAATATTTCTACATAAATTTTAAATTACCAAAAATTTATTAAATCGGTTACGACATAACCGGTGTAATAACGACAGTAATTAATATGCTTAAGTGTGAACTGTAAAGCATAACAAACACTAATGAAATCATAGTTAAACAGTAATAAAATCAAAGTTACACCCTACACAATAATTTCCTTGAATAATATGAAAGTTATTCAGTACAACTCAAATAATTTCCTTGAATAATATGAAAGTTATTCAGTACAAAGTTTCATCATCTGCCCATCAAAAGCCAGTAACTAACACTTCTACGTGATTACACCAATTTCTGATTAGAAAAATTTTGGAAACATAATCTTCAGCATTGTTATAATTTCTTTTTGGATCTCTGGGTCGGCGTGTAGCTCTCCTGCATCAAAGTGTATTTTATTCGAATCAAGTTCATCATCAATATAGAGATTGATGTTTTCCAGTTGGTCATTCGCTTCTATTGATTCTGAAATGAAGAAATCAAATCCATCATGAATATGGATATTGATGTTTTCCGGTTGGTCAGTTGCTTCTATTGATTCTGAAACAAACGAATCAAGTCCATCGTCAATATGGAGATTGATGTATTCTGCTTGGTCGTTTGCTTCTATTGATTCAGAGACAAACGAATCAAGTTCCTCCGAAGTTTGAATGTCGTCCATCACAATTGCTGTTGAAGGTGTTTTCATGGTGGAGCAGAATATAAAAAGAAGAAAAACTAAATAATTACCAAACAGATGGTAGTTATCTTATATGCTAAAAAACGTAATTAATTACGATCCCTTTAAATAACGACAAACATAATTGCGTACCTAATATTACATCATATCATTTAATTAACAAAATCAGTTTCTGAATTTAATTAAAACAGATCTATACATATATATATGTCAATGATATGGCGAATGAGAAAAGAAATAATATAAAAGTTATAAGTCACTAACCTCAAATGATTGAGTTGAATGAACCAAAGTTAAATTGTAGCTTGTAATGATGGATTCAAAAAGATTTCGTGCGCACCTTTTCGAAATAATCCGTTGTTCTTACGGTAGAGATGATCCAATTTCAGTACCTGTACAGTATAGAACTCAACAGAAAACAAGTAGCTCACAGACTTAAGTTGGAGAAGAAGGAAAAATATGTGGTTATGACGTTGTTAAAGTGGTGTAAAACAACTACCACTTTTGACATCGGTTATAAGAAACCGGTGTAAAAGAAACAATTTCTACACCGGTTATAAGAAAACCGGTGTGAAAAGTGCATTTGTAACACCGGTTGTTTGATAACCGGTGTAAAAGCTTCTGCATATCAAATAAAGAAAACTAGGGAAAGAAAATTACTAACAATATCAAATTACTTAAATAAAATGTCATTACAAATAAAATAATTAAAATTGTCCATAAAAACAGATTTTAGATGCTTATTTTTGGGATTTTTTCATTGGACTCTCTTCCAGCTTCTCTTCTTCCTCATTTCTGTCAACTCTAGTGCGCTTCTTGCTTTGCGTCATCTGACCTCCTAGACGATGTATCTCCCATTCTAATGCATGCTTTGCGTCAATATAACGTCCCAGTTCAATAGATTGCTTATGAAATTCCTCCTTTTCGATCTGCAAAGTTATAACTCCCAGTTGATTTTATTGAAGTAAAACTGTCGTAGTTTGCTTACTTTAAAAGCATATACATACAGTACCTTATGCCTTTCTTCCAACTGCATAACCCTTTCAACTGCCATCTTCAGTTCCGATGTTGCTCTTGCATTTTGAAATAACAAAAAATTGCTGACCAAGCCAAATAAACAGCATTCACAAAAGTTGACAACTACAATTTTCCATTATAATTCTGATTGACATAGCAACCTCAATTTGGTACCTTTTGCTTGTCAAGTTCAAGCAATTGCATCGCCTTTTCATCGACAGGCTGTTGTTTCTCCAACTCAGCCTCACGAGCTATAACTCGTTTTGCTGTTCTTGTAGCATCTTTTCGAGTCCCTCCATCTTCAGTAACTCTGATAAACACATGCAAAAAGTCATGACTATTTATAGGAATGATGGATCATGACTTATGGGAATCAAGGGTCGTGACTCATCTAGGAGAATGAATTTGCCAACTAGGATACTGTGAAACCCTTCACGTTCCCCAGCCCCTCCAGCTGTCATCTGCCCTTCCAGTTTCCCTCAGTCCCTTCAATTTTATTATGCCCCTTCAGTTTTCCTCAGTCGACGTATCCGCTACCACCTAAGCAAAACAATTCAGTTTTAATTTTAAACTTTTAATGTACATTATATTTGAAATATTCATTTTTACTGAAGGTGTATAGTGCTCGGAGTTCAAATCAAAGAGATTTTTTTGGTCGATATAAAGATAAAGAAGAAGAACTTAAGAAATCATAGTATTGAATCAAATAATAGTAAAATCTTCTTAAACCGGTTATGCTTATAACCGGTGTAAACAAAACTTTCAAAATATTTCTACATCGGTTATTTTTAAAACCGGTGCAACAAAAACTTTTCAAAAAACTTTTACACCGGTTATTCGTATAACCGGTGTTAAAAAAAACTATTCAAAAATAATTTACACCGGTTATTCTTAAAACCGGTGTGTTAAAAAAAATTCAATAACTTTCTACACCGGTTATAAGAATAACCGGTGTAAACAGGCGTTATTCTTCTTTAATATTACGATAATGCCACCGCGTTTTTTTAATTTACACCGGTTTCTGTTTGACCGCTTTAAAAGGGGCGATTTAACAAGGCTATTTTGTAGTAGGTTGATGTATATTTTGTAAGTTTTTTTAAGAATATGATTTTTAAGATAAGAAGAGTGTTTTAAAGATAAAATTTTTAGAACCAAAATGATAAAACAAATAATCATTCGTCTACCAAATAAAAGAGAGAATTCAAATGCAAATTAAAAATTGGCTTTTATCTAAAACTTGCTAGATAATTTTGTATATTGGTAGGTTGATGTATATTTTGCTTAGACCAATCATGTTGTCTCGCATGATGTTTTGAACGACATAACTAAATTGCGTTTAATTTTGAAAAAGCTTTAAATATATAAAATATGAAGTTAGCATCCCATGACTTTGGGGTTTTTAGCCCAAGAAAAGAAGAAAAATTGGCGCAAATACAAAAGAAAAAAGAATTGAAATGCAAACGAAAAAAGAATTAAAAGATGCTATGATTTTTTTTTCCTCATGATTTGTTAAGGAAAATGAATGTTTTATATGAAAATTTTATATTAAGGGCGCATTTTACATCGTTATTATTAAAATAGAGCGCAACTTTAATGATTTTATTATTAAAGACACCAAAATAATTTTATTGTTTTTACAATTAATTAAAGATTTTGTTACCCCCTCTACTTAATTAATAGCCTACGTTTACTATTCAAATAATCACCAAAGTTCATTATTTACTCGATTTGTTTAATAATTTTTAGAGGCATCGGTGAAGGCTGCTTACTGCTATAATTGCTTTGACATGTTTGTAGTTTGATTCATTTCTTTACCTAACTTTTTTGTGTTGCAAGAATTATTTGTTTGCTGTAGAGAAAATTGGAAACTTATAAGATATAAATATGATATGCGAATATGGTGATTGTTTTTCATATGAAAGCTTCTTGAATATCAACAGCAGGTTACTCCCACATATATGACATGGCGGATTGATATATTGTATTCTTGCAACCCATCCCTACTCTGCTAGTCAGCTAATTTAAATTCATTGTTAGCATTCTTTATTGTTTTAGACGAAAACCATTTTTCTACTCTCTTTACTCTTTTTTTCCTCTTCTTAGGTTTCATTTCCTTCAATCAAACATATGCTTGAGGAAGAAAAAGAAAAAGTTAAAAAAATCTCAGAAAAAATGATTGGTTTGCAGTCGACGATGGGATCCTTTTAACTTTTGTTTTGTTTAAAAAGTTCCTAGTTCAGAAAATGGAAGGACGAATCTAACATGTAAAACTTGAAAAATAAAGTTGTAAATAAGTTATTGCTGCCCATATTAATTTGTACAAGTATATATTTGGATCTCCACAACGGTGCCAAACATAAATTAACAAAGTATGGTTTGGTTGAGAAATGATGATATGCTCATCATTATTACTTTTCCTTTCTTAGATATATATCTTTCATTAGTGTTATTAATGTTGTCGAAAGAAAAAAGTGTGATATCTCTCCTTATTCGCGATTGTTAGAAATCCCTCTACCATATATAGTTGAGTGATTTCTTAAAATATGATTGTTTTATAAAAGTTTTCTAAGAATAGGATTCTTTCAAAGCCCTATTCTAAATATAAGAAATTTGCATTTGCTGAATGCGAACATATGGAAAAAAAATTAATTGAAAAATAATATTAAAATAATATTAAAATAATAAAATAAAAATAATATAATAATATTTATATTAGAAATTAAAAAAGTAATATATGAATAGGAAACGTTTATTCACTCGAACGAGTGAAAGAAACATCCAGTCGTCCGGTTGTTTCAACCGGACGAGTGAAAGATTTCACATACATAATAAATGAAACGAAAACCCATATAAGTTGTTGTTCTAAATTATTTGAAACGAAAACCCATATAAATTATTGTTATAAATTATTTGATATGTAATTATATAATTACTTTAAAAAAATTTTACAGAGGCGCATTATTATAATTTTTTCCAATGATTTTTTTTTATAAAATCCATGTAAATTTGATACAACCTCTTGACAACTCATCCGGATTATAAGGCACTCATCCGGACGTAAGTTTGGATAAAAAAGTGGGAATCCGGACTTCACATCTAGAAGAGACAACACTAGTCCGGATTTATTTTAAAGAACTCGCTATGCACGCAAACTGTGAGTTCCAAATTTTTTATTCTAAATATCACTCATTTAGCGTAATTAATATACATTTCTGTCAAAGATTATTGTTTCTTATAAATCCGCGTAAAAAATTTCAACCAATTGCCAGGAACCAACTCATACCGAATGCTAGGAAGGTAATTCACTTCGGACTGTAAAGTTCGGGATAAAACAGTAGGGATATCCGGACTTCAACATCCGTGAGAGTGACAAATCTAGTCCGGATTTATCTTAAACGGACTCAGCATATCACGCTACACATGCGCGTGACTCAAACTTTTTTCCTAAATAATTCTATACACGTTAATAACTCAATTTGTATAATAATGTTATTTCATAAACCAACTCAAATTACCGAATCTGAGTATTTAGAAAACTTTTAGAAAAAATTAGAAAAAATCTGAGTTATTACACATAAAAGTATTTAGAAAAAATTTGAACTCGCATTTGGTGAATGCGAGGTCTTTAAAATAAATCCGGACTAGTGTTGTCTCTTCTGGATGTGAAGTCCGGATTCCCACTTTTTTATTCGGACTTACATCCGGATGAGTACCTTATCATCCAGATGAGTCGTCCGGACATTGTAAATTTTTTACATGGATTTTATAAAAAAACAAATCATTGGAAAGAGTTATATAATTACGTATAAAATTATTTAGAAAAAATTTGAATTCTTTAAAATAAACCTGGACTAGTGTTGTCTCTTTCGGATGTGAAATCTGAATTCCCACTTTTTTATCCGGACTTACATCTGGATGAGTACCTTACCATCCGGGTGAGTCGTCTAGACATTGTAAATTTTTTACATGGATTTAATAAAAAAAAAATCATTGGAAAGAATTATATAATTACATATAAAATTATTTAGAAAAATTTGAATTCTTTAAAATAAATTCGGACTAGTGTTGTCTCTTCCGGATGTAAAGTCTGGATTCCCACTTTTTTATCCGGACTTACATTCGGATGAGTGTCTTATCATCCGGATGAGTTGTCCAGACATTGTAAATTTTTTACATGGATTTTATAAAAAAAATTCATTGGAAAGATTTATATAATTACGTATAAAATTATTTAGAAATAAATTGAATTCTTTAATATAAATCCAGACTAGTGTTGTCTCTTTCGGATGTGAAGTCGGGATTCCTACTTTTTTATCCAGATGTAAGTCCAGATGAGTGCCTTAGCCTCTGGATGAGTCATCCGGACATTGTAAACTTTTTACATGGATTTTATAAAAAAAATCATTGGAAAAAATTATATAATTAAGTATAAAATCATTTAGAAAAAATTTGAATTCTTTAAATTAAATCCGGACTAGTGTTGTCTCTTCCGGGTGTAAAGTCCGGATTCCCACTTTTTTATCCGGATGCCTTAACATCCGGATGAGTTGTCCGGATATTGTAAATTTTTTACATGGATTTTATAAAAAAAATTCTTTGGAAAAAATTATATAATTAAGTATAAAATTATTTATAAAAAAATTTGAACTCGCATTTGGTGAATACGAGTTCTTTAAAATAAATCCGGACTAGTGTTTATCTCTTCCGGATGTGAAGTCCGGATTCCCACTTTTTTATTCGGACTTACATCTGGATGAGTGCCTTAACATCTGGATGAGTCGTCCGGACATTGTAAATTTTTTACATGGATTTTGGGGAAAAAATTCATTGGAAAAAATTATATAATTACGTATAAAATTATTTAGAAAAAAATTGAACTCGCATTTGGTGAATGCGAGTTCTTTAAAATAAATCCGGACTAGTGTTGTCTCTTCCGGATGTGAAGTCCGAATTCCCATTTTTTTATCCGGACTTACGTTCGGATGAATGCCTTAGAATCCGGATGAGTTGTCCGGAGGTTGTATCAAATTTACATGGATTTTAGGTTGTATCAAAGTCACAATCGGAGGTAATAGAAGCATCAGAGTCACCTATGGTGCAAATGACTACAGAGGAAGAAAACAACAATGAGCAAGCTGAATCTTTAGTTAAGAGGTCTCAAAGGGAGGTTATTGCTACACCAGAGGTTATACTCATGAGCCCACAATTGCCTAAGAAGCTGGGGGTGTTAGATGTCACACTACCGCCTAAGGAGCTGGGAGAAAATGGGGAATCTGATAGAACTGATCAAAGAATGGCGGAAATCAACCAAAGCCTCACTTGCATTCTAGCTAAGTCCACTGCTTAATTCATCTTCTGATCCTTCAAGTGTAAAAAAAGTAAAATCTACCTCTAATTTGCAGGAAATACAGACAGAATCTGAAGGGGAGCTAATGCCAAACGAGAAAAGGTTGGGTGGAGATATCCCAATGCTGATCATCAACCTGGGAAAACAAAGACCACAACAACAAAAGGTCGGAAAAAAGATCACCACATCAAGCAGCTAATCCAGGGCTAAGGTGGAGTTAAGCATGACTCTTAGACCCAAGAATGCAAAAACTAGTTACAAGGAGGCCAGTTGCGATGATTAAAACTGCTTATTGGAATATCAGAGGTATTGTAGGTAAAGGTAAACTACATAGAGTTAAAAAAAATTATAAGAAAACATCACATTAACCTGTTAGCTATAGCTGAATCTTTTGCTGATTCGGTGTATCTGGAATCTGTGCGAAGAAGACTAAATTTTGATGTTTGTTTTACTAACCAGGAAAGTAAATTATGGGTTTTAGTGAGAAAACCATTTGTGTGTCAGGTCCTAGATATTATAGATCAACAGATCACTTGCAACATTCGTCATCCTGACTTCCATGAAGTTGTAGTGGTCTCAACAGTCTATGCTAAGAACACACCTAGAGATAGAGTCACTTTGGGCTTCATTGGAGAAATTCTCCCAACCTAATACATCTTGGCTATTGTGGGGTGATAGGAATTGCATAGCCAATGCCTCAAAAAAGAAGGGGGGAAAACCTTGTACTGTTAATGATACCTATGAACTGAATGAATTCATGTATAAAATGAACTTAGTTGAGCCACAGTTTTCAGGATCCTTATATACCTGGTGTAACAACCGAAGGGGAGGGGCTAGAGTCTGGAAGCGCCTAGATAGATGCCTGGTGATTCATCCCTTCATGCAGGACAATGTCCAGATATGTGTGCAGCATGGAATCAGGTCCCCATCAAACCATGCTCCACTAATACTGAATGTGGGAATGGAGAGGGAGATAGGGGCGAAGACTTTTAGGTTCCAGAATTTCTGGACTGAGCATCCCAGATTTCTACAGGTGATAGAATCAGCTTGGAATAGCCCAACTACTGGTAGCCCATTAAGGAAATTAGTAGAGAAAATTAAAAGGACTAAGGCAGCTTTAAAATAGTGGAATAAGGAGACTTATTGCAATATATTTTCAGCCACTCAGGTCGCTGAACAGGAAATGGCCAAAATAGAAGCTGAGGATGCACTGAATCCACTCCCTAGGGAAATCATTAATGAGGCTGCTGTAAAATTGAAGCTAGCACACATAAGAGAGGAAAAATTCTAGGCCCAAAAAGCCAATATAAAGTGGCTAAATGAAGGGGACAGAAATACAGCCTTCTTCTATGCAGCTGTAAAACAGAGAAAGAATAGAATTCACCTGGCTAGAATTAGGGGAGAGATGGGGAATTGGGTTGAGGGAAACAAGAAAATAGGAGAGGAAGCTGTCAAGCATTTTTCTAAACTATACTTTGCAATTTAGACTACAAATATGATTAGAGATGATGTAGTCCCTCAACTTATCTCTTCTGAGTGCAATGAAACACTGATGGCTGAATCTAATATAGAAGAACTAAAGGACATTGTTTTTTGCCTTGGAGAAAACAGTGCCCCCGGGCCCGGATAGGTTTAATGGTCACTTCTATAGGATAGCTTGGAATATCATTAAGGATAATCTTTTGTTGGCAGTAAATAGCTTTACGAATGGAGAACTTATACTCACTGCAATGGCAGCAACTTCTATTGTATTAATCCCCAAGATCCCTAACCCTTCAATGTTCTCACAATTTAGGTCTATTAGCTTATGCAACTTTGGGAATAAAGTGCTTTCTAAACTGCTAGCTGTTAGGTTAGGTCAGATTCTGCCATCCATAGTATGTGGAAATCAAAGTGGTTTTGCTTTCGGAAGACAGATATTAGATAACATCCTTTTGGCAAGTGAACTCATGCCATCTATGTCAAGTAAGAACAAGAATGGCAACATTATCCTAAAGTTTGAAATGGAGAAAGCATACGATCGAGTTCAATGATCTTTTCTTCTCCGAATAATGAGAAAACTGGGGTTTGAGGAGAGATAGATTGATACCATTTGGAGGCTGATATCAAATGTTTGGATGACCATCCTCATCAATGGCTCTCCACAAGGGTGGTTTAACATAACTAGAGGGCTTAGGAAAGGCGATCCCTTATCCCCATTATTGTTTATAATTGGCTCTGAACACCTTTCTAGAATTCTGAATCTCTCCATAAACCAAGTCCCATCCTTCTACGTCCCCAAAAAATGTCCTAAGATATCACACCTAGTGATAGGAATGAGCCCGATTCCACATTGCCAAATCTAGCTTCCCATGATCCATTAACAAATCTTGGTGGTCCAATGACAAGATCAAGGAGCAAGAGGATGAAGGAAGCCTTACAAGCATTGTTATCAACACATTGTGAGGCAATGGACATTGTCCCAAGTAGTTCGATGCATCCATCTCAAGATGAAGTACTTTGGAATATTTCTTCAATCACAATTCATGATCCACCTTGAAGAAATATCAAGAAGGCCGAGAAGACCAAGCTTTGGCGTGTTGGGCTTCATTATGTGTTCACGCCAATTTTTAATGTTTTAGGATTTTATTATGCAATTAATTTGGTCCATTAACATTAAGTTTGGGCTTCATTAATTCGGTTTTTAATAAAGATTACTTGGCCCAATTATCTTGCATGATAATGCAAGTAAAAGTTTAGGAAACTTAAGAAGTCAAATTAAGTTTTGATTCTTCATAGTTTAGGAAACAAAGGAAGCCAAATTGTGTTTGGCCACTTTTAGGAAGAAAACGTGAGACACAAATCCTTTTTGGAAAAGGATTAGCTTATGTGTGTCACAAATCCTTTTTGGAAAAGGATTAGTATGTTAGTTAGTATAGGAGTCAAGTTAGGGTTTTATTTCCTTTTTCTCTTAGGAAAGCCGAATTACTCCCTATAAAAAGAAAAGCTGTGTAACGTTTTTTCATATGTTGAATTGAAAGAATTTTGGCTTTGCTAAATTAAATTTGACATCACCAACGTGAATTATTCTTGAGTAATTCATAAGACCCGCCAAACCTTAAGTGAGGAACTTTAGGTGACGCTTACAAGTTCTAGATTTATAGAACCGGCCAAACTGATAGGTTTAATTAATTGATTTACAATTGTTAAACTGAATCAATTTGTGTTAACGTTGGGGTTAGGTTAATTTTAATCTTGCCTTTTCGTTCCATATCTCTTTTCCGCAAATTGTGTTCTTGTTTCTTGAATTGAGTTTTTGGTGCACAACGATCCGAACTTGTGGAAAATTCGTGTGGATTGGTACTTCATCCTACTCCATTCGTATCAATTGGTATCAGAGCAGCCAGGTTGTTCATCAAAAAAATTCATGTTTTGCGTTTAGTTTTCTCTTATCGGATCTTGTCCTTCTTTTGGCGTCCTTCTTGCTGTTTTGTTGCGTCAAATTCTGCAGTTTTTGTGGTGTCTTTTTTATGCTGTTTTTGTGTCTTTATTGCTGTCCAAGGTCGTCATAGTTCAGTTTTTAAATTACGTCAAAATCGCATGCAATTTGTTTGCTAAAAAATCTGTCCAATTCGTGTTCATCTTGCTCGGATTTTTTTTTTGCGATTTTTGTTGTGTTGATCTTGCTGTTTTGTGTCGTGTTTTGCTGCTGTTTTTCTTCATAATTCTGCATTGTTCTTGTTCATCATCAAAGTGTGGAATTCTTGAGTCATTCTTGCTGAAATCACGTCCAAAGAATTAGGGTTTGTCAAACTACGGTTTGTGAAATTAGGGTTCTTATTCAAAATTTCATAACTTCCTTGATATTGTACCTTTTCTTGATCTTTCTTTTGTGTTAGTTTCATCATTCTATTGCCATTAAAGTGTGTTTTGATCAAACTTTTCCACCATCTCAAAAAGACGAGTTCTTGACCACTTTCTTGAAAATCTTGATTTTCTTGAAAATCCGAAAGTGCTCAAATTTGAATCTTGAAGACATATTCTTGCTCTTTGTGATATTTCTTGAATCTTTGGTAAAAGTGGTATCTTCAAAATCCGAAATTTTGTTGACTTCTTGATACATTGAAGTGGTTGAAAATTTAGGGTTACCTAGATCACGCACTGGTAATGATAGCATTTTTGTTGTAGTTGATAGATTTAGTAAAATGGCTCACTTCATTACATGTTCTAAATCTAATGATGCTACCAAAATTGCTGACCTTTTCTTTAAGGATATTGTACGTTTGCATGGAATTCCTAAGAGTATTGTTAGTGATACAGATGTCAAGTTTTTGTCACATTTTTGGCGTACACTTTGGAATAAATTAGGCACAAAATTATTGTTTTCTACTGTTGCACATCCACAGACTGATGGTCAAACAGAAGTAGTAAATCGTACATTGTCTAATTTACTTTGTGCTCTCATTCAGAAAAACTTAAAGAATTGGGAGAATTGTTTGCCACACATTGAATTTGCATATAACCGAACTGTTCATAATTCTACTGGTTATTCGCCTTTTGAAGTTGTGTATGGATTTAATCCTTTAACTCCCCTTGATATTTTGCCTCTTCCTATTAATGAGTTTGTTAATGTGGAAGGTAAAGCTAAAGCTGATTTTGTAAGGGAGTTGCATGAAAAGGTTTACAAAAATATTCAAAGGCGTAATGAGCAATATGCAAAACAGGCCAATAAGGGCAGAAGACAAGTGATTTTCGAACCTGGAGATTGGGTTTGGATTCACTTGAGGAAGGAAAGGTTTCCTGAAAAGAGGAAATCTAAACTTCATCCAAGAGGAGATGGTCCTTTTCAAGTCTTGGAAAGGATTGGAGACAATGCATATAGAATCGAACTACCTAGTGAGTATGGTAATGTTTCATCTACTTTCAATGTTTCTGATTTGAGTTTATATGATGTAGGTGATTCGAGGACGAATCCTTTCGATGAGGGAGGGAATGATAGGAATGAGCCCGAGTCCACATTGCCAAATCCAGCTTCCCATGATCCATTAACAAATCTTGGTGGTCCAATGACAAGATCAAGGAGCAAGAGGATGAAGGAAGCCTTACAAGCATTGTTATCAACACATTGTGAGGCAATGGACATTGTCCCAAGTAGTTCGATGCATCCATCTCAAGATGAAGTACTTTGGAATATTTCTTCAATCACAATTCATGATCCAACTTGAAGAAATATCAAGAAGGCCGAGAAGACCAAGCTTTGGCGTGTTGGGCTTCATTATGTGTTCACGCCAATTTTTAATGTTTTAGGATTTTATTATGCAATTAATTTGGTCCATTAACATTAAGTTTGGGCTTCATTAATTCGGTTTTTAATAAAGATTACTTGGCCCAATTATCTTGCATGATAATGGCAAGTAAAAGTTTAGGAAACTTAAGAAGTCAAATTGAGTTTTGATTCTTCATAGTTTAGGAAACAAAGGAAGCCAAATTGTGTTTGGCCACTTTTAGGAAGAAAACGTGAGACACAAATCCTTTTTGGAAAATGATTAGTTTATGTGTGTCACAAATCCTTTTTGGAAAAGGATTAGTATGTTAGTTAGTATAGGAGTCAAGTTAGGGTTTTATTTCCTTTTTCTCTTAGGAAAGCCGAATTACTCCCTATAAAAGGGAAAGCTATGTAACGTTTTTTCATATGTTGAATTGAAAGAATTTTGGCTTTGCTAAATTAAATTTGACATCACCAACGTGAATTATTCTTGAGTAATTCATAAGACCCGCCAAACCTTAAGTGAGGAACTTTAGGTGAAGCTTACAAGTTCTAGATTTATAGAACCGGCCAAACTGATAGGTTTAATTAATTGATTTACAATTGTTAAACTGAATCAATTTGTGTTAACGTTGGGGTTAGGTTAATTTTAATCTTGCCTTTTCGTTCCATATCTCTTTTCCGCAAATTGTGTTCTTGTTTCTTGAATTGAGTTTTTGGTGCACAACGATCCGAACTTGTGGAAAATTCGTGTGGATTGGACTTCATCCTACTCCATTCGTATCACCTAGCCTATGCCGATGATGTTATTATTTTTTCAGTGGCTCATCCCCAAACTCTAGCTAGACTAATAGAGGACTTAAGACATTATCAAGATACTTCAGGGGCAGAAAATAAGTGAGGAGAAAAGCTGCTATCTTAACCATCACAAGCTCCCTAGCCAGAAAAAGTCTTTGATAAACAGAATGACAAATTTTCATAAAGGAATCCGGCCTATTAACTACTTAGGAATCCCTCTCCACTATAAAAAAATAAAAGCAAAACACTTTGAGGGGCTGATTCAAAAGGTGAGGGATAGACTAACCTTATGGAATACAAATTTCCTCACAAAAGAAGGAAGAATTACACTTATTAGAAACGTTCTTTCTACCATGCCTATCTACACATTTATGGCTGTTAAACCCACCAAGAGTGTAATACAACAAATTGACGCCCTATGCTCTAAGTTCCTATGGCAGAAGAACAGGGACTAGAAAATCTATCATTGGATCAGTTTGGAGACCATGTGTTATCCTACTCAGGAGGGGGGAATAGGTTTCAGAGATCTGGAGGATATAATCACTGCCCAAAGCTTGAAATTATGGTGGAAGTTTAGAAAAGGAGAAACACTTTGGGCTCAGTTCATTTCTCTGAAATACTGTGTACCACATCATCCTTCACAAGTTTTACACTATAGGGGGGAGTCCCACATCTGGAAGAGGATGTTGAATGTTGCTCATGTGGCTGATAAGCTTATTGTTATTCAGGTAGGGGATGGAAATTGTCATATGTGGTATGATAATTGGATGGGCAATGGAAGGCTGTGTGAAGATCAATTGGGCCCAAATCAGTCTTGCCGGAAGGAATACATTAAGAATGATGAGTGGGACACGAATAAACTGAGGGAACTGAGCACTGAACTCGGGAGAAAAATCATCAATTTTCCAGTTTCCAAATTAAGGAAAATGATGAATTGAAATGGCTATTGAATGAAAATGGGGAATTCACTATGAGTTCAGCATATCAACTAGTGAGAAAGAGAAGTGAACCAACTATGATTCAGGAGTTATGGATAGATCAAATCCCCTTAAAGATCTCTTTTTTTATGTATTGTATGTTTAAAGGTAGAATTCCACTGGGAAATATATTGTATAGAGTTAATTTTATAGGACCATCTATCTGTCATTTTTGCTTTGATAATGAAGAGGATATTGACCATTCTTTTGCTAGCTGTTTTATTGTGAAACAGGTGTGGAGAGTTTTTGCAGCAGAAATGGGTGTCCATAACAGCTCAAACTCAGTCAGACAAATATGTAAATACTGGTGGGAGACTAAACGCAAGAATGCAGCTCACAAATACCTGTTGAAGGTGCTGCAATCAGTCATCTGCTGGGAAATCTGGATATCTAGAATTAAAGCAGTATTTGAAGGACAAAAAGTGGACCCGCACCAGATCATCTCACAGGTGTCCAGACTAACTGTAAAGCTAATGAAAGTTAAGTTCCCTTAGGAGGAATGAGAGCTAAGAGAATGGGGGTACTTCTGGGATTCAGTGTTCAACTTTATATCCAGATCAAAAATCAGAATCCTTAAGTGGAGCTTGCCACAATTGAATTGCTATAAACTAAACGTGGCACACAAACAACAGGAAAATTCCCTTGCTGCAACTGGAATCATTAGAAACCATAGAGGTGAGGTCCAAAAAATTTTCCACTCCACTTATGAATGTACTAACCCTGCAGGGATGGCGGCATACAATGCTTTATTAGATATTGCATATCAAGTAATAAAGTACTGTAGTGATTTAAACTGGAGCACTGAACTGGATACAAGTCATCAAGGCTTCTATAGGACGATTATGGGGAAATCTACCATTCTCTGGATGGTGGCAAGCTCATGGTGGAAGAGGGAGTATATCCAAAGCAAATGCAGAATTACTGAGTCCCCAGCTGAGGTGAATCATGCTGCCTCATGGATCGCCCAAAATGGATGGACTGAATCTCACAACTCACCAGAACAGCTGTCAAAGATCATCATGAAGGACAGATTTGGGATCCCAGTTTTAAAGAGAACAGATTTGTCAAACAAAAGGTAACAAAGTGGGGAAGGGGCTGCTGATGTTAAGCCTCTTCCCAATTCTTTACATTCAGTGTTCGGTCCTGAAATGGAAGGGACAGTGGTTGTTGTTGGTAGGCCTCTGCTCCCATCAAAGTGGAATTTTGCAATAAAGATGCTGAACCAGCTGAATTCTGTTACATACCAATTTGGGCCCCTTCTCCTTTACTAAAGAGTTTTGTGTACTAGGAAGGTCAAATATACATATGCTGGTATACTGATAGCTTACTTTGTCATTTACATGTACATTGTATGATGCTGAAAATAGAATTAGTTAGACTGAGTCACTGAAAAGTGAGGAAGTACTCCCTATTCACTTCTGCTGAAATATCCTTGAACATCATAAATCCAATGGTAATGGATTTGTTACGTTCAAAGGATCATTTGATATGTAAGGATGAATTTGGGTATATCCATCGTCCAACACGTTATGAAATACATAGGGAGTGGCAACCCACCTCGAAAAGAGGTTATGCCAATTAAAAAAAATTACATGGATTTTATTTTAAAAAAATCATTGGAAAAAATTATAATAACGCAGCTCTGTAAAAAAAATTGAAGTAATTATATAATTACATATCAAATAATTTAAAACAATAATTTATATCGGTTTTGGTTTCAAATAATTTAGAACAATAATTTATATGGGTTTTCGTTTCATTTATTATGTGTGTGAAATCTTTCACTCATCCGGATGAATAAACTTTTCCTATTCATATATTACTTTTTTAATTTCTAATATAAATATTATTATATTATTTTTATTTTATTATTTTAATGTTTTTTAATTTTTTTTTTCAATTTTTTTTTTCATATTTTCGCATTTGCTGAATGCGATTTCAGAGAGTTCACATTCAGCAAATGCGAATTTCCTATATTTAGAATAGGGCTTTGAAACAATCATATTCTTAGAAAACTTTTATAAAACAATCCTATTTTAAGAAATCACTCATATATAGTTAGAAACTGTATATATATATATATATATATATATATATATATATATATATATATATGAACAGAAAATATCGGCTTAAATCCCTCTATTTATTCGCAACTACAATATTCAAGTTGTTTTACTGGATGTTTGAGAATTTATATATGTGGAGATAAGGGCGGACCTAGGCGGGGTCTGGAGGGGACTGAAGCCCCCTCCAAGCTTGCAGGAGATTTTGGAGGAGTAATATTGCAGCTACACAGCCGCCTTCAGCCACCAATGTTCAGCCACTGAAGAAAGTCTGAAGACTGAAGATGAAGAAGACAATGCATTTTAATTTCTGTTTTGTTTAAAAAAAAACACTCACTTAACAAAACAATGTCGTTTTGTTTATTTGAAAAAAAAAACCTTAAAAAATGATATCCTTCCTTATTCTAATTTGGGGACAGTCAAACAGATTCCATATAAACCTCAAAACTCAATATTTTCTTTCCAAATTCAAAACCCTTCTCATCCTTCAAATTTCCAAATCCAAACCCTCCCCATCTGGCCATCTCCCAATTCCCAAACTCAATTTCCAAATCTACTAATAAAGAAACACTATTTGTTCATTTTTTTTCTTCCCTCATTGTCTATTTTTCTTTATCTCTATTTTTGGTATTCAAAATTCAAGAAATGTGAGTTTTAGTTTTATTTTTTTATTTAGAGTTTTGTTATTTAAATTTTGTTAATTGTAAGTTATTTCTAATTACTAAGTTAATTTGGGTAATTTTATTAAGAATTTTATGGATTGAACATTTAGTGATTTTGAATTTAGATTAGGATTTTTGAATATGAACTAATATTAGGAATTTTTAATTTGACTAGATATTTTAGATATAAATCATAGTTTAGAAACTCTAGTTTGTTTAATTAATTTTCTTTATCGTTTAGAAACTCTAGTTTCTTTATAAACTAGATATTTATTATTATTTTTAGAAATTTAGTTGTTAAATATATTTATTTAATCGCAAAATAAAATTTAAAGTAAGCCCACGATAAATTTCTTTCCGGTTCCGCCCCAGTGGAGATATTGATTTTTTCCCATCTTTTCTTGGTCCCTAATTGCCTCCCAACTAAAAGAGTGAATATGTTTGCCTTCCATTGCGTTGGGAGGGTTGAATTTCTCTATTTTTTTATGTATTGCTCAAGTACTATGTTTTGATATGTTCGCACTTTAATTACATAACTTTTTCTCTGACTTTACTTGAGTACCAGGTTAGGTTTAAGTCGTGACATACCAAGGTTGGTTCCATTTGATCAAACTTGCATAGGAATTTCCCTGCTTTGATTGGGGATATCATTACTCAAATCTGTAAAAGATTCATACATTTTTTTAAAAAAATGGTAATTTATCTATTTTTTATCCTAATATTAATTTTAAACCAAATGTTTTGTATATAAGGAAAAGATTTATACAAATTTTAAAAAAATGGTAATTTTCTTAGTTTTGGATCACACTAGAAATTTTGAACAAAATCTACTAAATTGCTAATTACTATTCTTATACTGGTTTTATAAAGTAATTTAATGACTTACATATATAAACCATTTTATTATTTTACTATTTTATACCATTCAAACATAATTTTTATTTAAAATATGTATCCTTATGTCTTGCACATTTAATAATATTGAATTATTTTTACTAACTTGTAAAATTTGGTATTTATTGATTGATAACTCGTATAAATTGAAAATAAAATTTTACTATTCCACTTATTAAGCAAAGCAAAGTTGAATGAAATATTATAATAAAACAAAAGTATAGTAACATAATTGTTTTAGTATTCTTATCTATTGTAATAGTTATATGAAATTTTTAAAATTTTATTCTTTTATCTTTACATTGGTAGCTTACAAATTATAATTGTGACTTTTAAATAATACCTATAAAGTGATAAAAAAAATATTAGTTGCAAATAATTCATAATAAACTACAATACCAAATGTTTGTATTCAGAAATTGTCAAAAAATATTTAGTACTTTACGTACTAGTACTCATACATGTATATATATTAATTATTAAAATATTTTAGTGTTAAATCAAATAAAAGATTAAAAAAATCGAAGAATATTATATATAAGAACAAAAAGAATGTATTATTTGATTATAGTATCATCAATTTTGTTCTCACTATTCAAAATTTCTAGCTCCACCACTGATGATGATGTGAACTTTTTATATCAACTTGATGTAGGGTTTTTTCCCCTGAACATGAAAAGGAAATCCAACATTTACAGCAGTCCGTGTTCTGCATGTATTGATAGAGCTGTCACAGCTGCTCATGATTACAGCAAGAGCCAAAGTGTAACGATTGGAGCTGGTAACTCTTTTCAAGACTCCACCACCATTTCTTTGATGGAGGACGTTGAAGAAGCATATGCGAGACTAGCAAATCACTTTGATTTCCATTATATATAGAAGTTTGTGATGGCTCTTCTGCACAATTGCAAATCGATGAGATCACACTAAAAGATAACAAATATTGCAACCCTTGACATTTGAAACCAATACGAAAACTAGGCAACACATGATTACTAGCAGTACTGCCACTACAAATTAACTAGTTGTAGTACAAAGAAAATATAAGTTCCTAATTCCTATATGCTTGTGCTTCTTCTTTCTGTCTTTGCTAAACACAATTAATGTCATTGTAATAAAAGGGAAAGTGGAAAGTTCAAAGGAAAAATGACAACAATTAACGTGAATGCCTACAGAAGTTTTTAAAATACAATAGTTAATTGACTCATTTTTTAGGAGGTTTCCATTATATGCTGTTTTATTTTTTTTAAAAAAAATCAATTCTTACGTTGTTTGAAATGTACTTTCCATAATTTGGAGTTCGCACTTGGCCAATGGGAACTCTTGCTACCTTTAATTCAAAAAAAATCAAAATTCCCGCATGTGCAGCGTATGGAGAGTTGACATCCAACAAAATATTGATAAATAGAGTTTGCATTTGCCAAAAGTGAACATTAAACCCTACAATTTTAAATATAAAATAAAAAAATTCAGACAAATTTTGCATTTGGAAATGATCTAACAAATTTTTGCTTGGTGTTAATTTAGTTATTTTAATAAATTTTTATATCCTTATTGTTTGCAATCTCCATCTCAAGGGCATATATAATATCTTCAATAGGTCTTTAAGAAAAATAATTATTAATGATATTCAACATATAATATGAACGGTTCCTTTTAAAATTGGCACTTGTGAAATTTTATCAATAATTGAAGAAATAACAGTTGGATCACTTGAATTTGCTCTATCTATACATTTGTCTCTTCAAGTGAGGATAATCTCTCTGCTGGAAGAAAATGAGAAGCAACTCGACATATAATACCCATAACCCAATTAAGGGCTAGTTCATAAATAAGGAAAACTATAGGGACTTCTTTGCAATTTTGTAAAAATTTGGTCTTAAGACCATTGTTGCCCTTGAGATTTCATTATTCTTCTTCTAAAAAATTTCCCTCTTTCTCTCTTTTGCTTAGGGCAAGAGCAAGGGGAGGATTGAAAAGGAGGAAGCAACTCTTTGTCCATTCCAATCAAATTAAGGTAAGGAATCTTTTGAGTTTATTCTCCCATAGTAGTGTCTTTATTTAGTACTCAAGATTGGTAAGGGTTGGATTTTGTTATGATAGGAGAGTGAAGTAATTGGTGGAGGAAACTCACAAAATCAAGGGCTAAGTTTGATAGTAATTTCAAGTAAGTGGTTTGATATTCCTTTATGTTTTAATATGCTTTTGATGAAAACTTATTCTGAGAAATTGTATGTTGTGATATATGAAAATGGATTGAGCATGTACTAGTTTATGATTTTGATGATTATGTGAAAATGTATGAAGTGGCTTTTGTGAAAACAAAGTATTTGATTAAATGTTTGAATGAATTTGAAGTATATGAGCTCTTGAATGTTTCTTGGGATGATTGGTAGGAACATGTTCCAATTCATTTGTCATTTGGCCCATCTAGCGGGATAAAATAGCTAGAAACTCATTTGTCATTTGGCCTACCTGACGGGAGTAACAGTCAGGAACTGGATCCAGTGTACCGAGAGTAACTTGAACCATTCTTGAGCTAAGTGTCGAGTACACAAAGTATTTGTAAATGTCATTTGATAAAGGATTGTGCCACTTGCTATATGTATATGTGTGTGTGGATTTGGAAATGTTTCCAAATGTGAATTTTTATGTGTTGTAATGATTTTATGAAAGTATATTATGTGTATGACATGCTCAAACCGATAAAGGAATGTCAATATCACTTACTGAGCAATTGTTTTGCTCATACCACAAGTTGTTGTTGTTTTTGCAGATGTGAATGTTTTAAATGCGTTTTGGAGTGATTGCTTAAAGGAGGAGAATGAGTGTTTTGCGTGTTTTGTAGTTGATAGAGTTGATGTTGTGGATACTTGTAGTTATGTAGGGATAATGTGTAAATTTTGTAGTTAAGAAAGGATATTGTTGGATCTTGTTGTAATGGACAATGTTTAAGTGTTCCATTACCCCTTTTGGGTATATAATGAAGAAATCTTGATGTATTGATGTTGGTAGATGTATAAATAAGTAGAATGAATGTTTTGGATTATGGGAATGGCGTCTCATTTGGTTTTGATGTTTAAGATTTTGTTTGTGGTTTTTATAAGAAAAGTATATGCAGAAATGTTGGAATTTCGGACGACCGAAACTATGAAGGGTCGTCCGAACATAAATAACTGCAGGGGAGCCAAAATAGTTCGCGACACTTTCGGACGGCCGAAACTCTGAAGGGTCGTCCGATCCTAAGTTTCGGACGTTCGAAACTATCGAGAGCCGTCCGAACCTATTGATCAGAATGGGTGTATTTTCACAAGACTTTCGGACGACAGTTTCGGACGACCAGGTCGTCCGAAACTATCTTTCGGACGTCCGAAAGTCCAGAAGGTCGTCCGAACCTATTTTTCTCAACCTGTTTTCAATTTTCGTTTTTCAATTAAATTGTGCAGTTAGGTTATGAATCATTGATGAAAGATGTATCATGTTGTAAAGACATTGACTTGGAAATTGAAGGTTTCGAATCATATCAATTGAATATTTTACTTTTATTAAGTGTAACGATCCTTTAGTATAGTAAATTGCATTTCAAAGAGGCTTCGCACGCTTGAGAATATTATTTCAACTGTGTGGCCGTGCCACGTCGGATTCGGGGCGTGACACGCTAGCATTTCAACACCATCAAGCCAAGAACCTGTTAGGCCAACATGCTCTCCCAGAAATCCAAGAAGTTTTGATTGGAAATAAAAGGCACCAATATACGGGATTCTTTGTGGCAACTTGAAATCTACCATGCATTGAAAGACCTGCACCTTCACTCATGACAATCCGGTTAAGAATTGAAACATGTGGCTTATTGGATGTTGCTATCAATAGTTCAAAGTGAAATCCTTGCCGAAAAATTGTGTGCCTAATTTCATGACTAATATCATGAACTACACCGGCACACAATGCTCTTCCTTCCCTTCACAACAATTAATTTCACATTGGGATCCTTTTCAAACTCATACAAAAGTTCCAGTTATCGAAATATCATTGGGTAATTCAATGCATTCAGTCTCTTTGGCCTCTTCAATATGAAAATTCTTGCATAGGACTTCTCATTCACCAAAATCTGGTTTGTGTCAGTGTTGGTCGGAGCAATTGCCTTTTCTTGTCCAACTGAAATTAGAACGATGAATCGCAGATAATCGTTTTGAAGAAAGTTTAAGGTTTAACCTAAAATAATAAGAATAAAAAGTTGGTTTATTGTAGTTACTAGTTAGTAAGAGAGAAAAATAGTTCGTCCTATATAGTGGAAAATAATGATCTACACGGTAAAAAGGTTGTTAGGGAATTTAATTTGAAATTATGTTTATTTGAAAATATTTTTTGAAGTTATGATATTTTAGAAAAAAAAACTCAATTATTTGTCCATTTCAATTTGCATAGAAAAGAAAAGCCTGTACATGCCAAAATTACATATATATATATATATATATATATATTATATAGGTAATTAAGTTTATTACATGAATGTTTATACTTGTCAATTTTCCTATCAAATACAACGTAAATATGTAATAAATGTACAATGTATGCATATATAAACCCTGTTAAATTCAGTACCCATTAATTATAATAACCTCTTATATAGTTAATTTTCATAATAAAAATAAGTTAATTTTTATGATTAATTCGTAATTAATCATAAATATTAAGCATGACATGTTTTAGTCATTAAATCCTATTAAAACTCTTCCTAATTAATTTTGGTATAATTTTTGAACTCTTCCTAAAATCTATAAATTCATTCCAATTATTAATAATATTCTATTAGTTTAATTTAATTAATTAATAATTAATCATAAATATTAAATACGAATTAGATTTATTAAAGTAAAAAACCTAATCATAGTAAAACACTTCACACTCGAATCTATATGTTTTAGTCTTTAAATCCTATCCAAATTATTTTAATCCATAAATCAAAACACATGAAATAATTTATTAAATGGGATAAGCTCTACAATTTATTAAATGGGATAAGTTTTTTTTACAAAACTTTCTACACCGGTTAAACCGGCGTAAAAAGTCTAACATGTTTTCTTGTGTGAAAATTTCAAATTTAATATTTTTTTGATAGATTTGATGACATTTTCTCTTAAAGAACATATATCTTTTTTTTATCTTGATATACATAGGATTATGTTTGAAACAAGATAAACTTATCTTCTTATGTTGGTAAAGTTCTTAAGTTGACGATTACTCTAGATTTTATATCGACTTATTATTTTAAAATAATAATAAACTTTCATAGTTAATGTTCATCAAAATTAAAAAAAAAACAAAATTATTAATATTTATAAATCAAATCAAATTATATTATATTTAAATAATAATAAACTTTCATAGTTATATTAATGTTCATAAAAAATTTTAAAAAAATAGCGATATTATTAATATTTATAAATCAAATCAAATTATATTATATTAAAATAAACTCTTATTTTGTGTCCATAATTAGTAGAATTTGAAACAAATAAAAACTATAATTTATTAATAAATAGTAAGGGAAAGGGACACAGCTTACACGAGTTAATGTTCATCAAAAATAAAAATAAAAACTCACTTTTTACACCGGTTATCTTATAACCGGTGTAAAAAGTGAACTTTTTACACAGGTTTTATTATAACCGGTGTAAACAATTGGTGCAAAAAAAAAAAAAAAAAGAGGACTTTTTACACCGGTTATCTTATAACCGGTGTAAAAAGATGTATAAAAAGTGCACTTTTTACACCGGTTATCTTATAACCGGTGTAAAATCTTGGTGCTAAAAAAAAAAGTGGAAAAAATTACTTTTTACACCGGTTATCTTATAACCGGTGTAAAAGATGTGTAAAATATATAACCGGTGTAAAAAGTGCTCATGTTCACTAAATTCTTGTTTAATATTACGATAATGCCACCGCGTTTTTATAAATTACACCAGGTTATGTTTAACCGCTCTAAAAGGGACGGTTTAAATTCGCCATTTTGTAGTAGTGAAACTAATTATTTCCTTATTTCGATTTCAATTCATTCACTTTTTAATCCTTCAGCTCCAAAACAAAAATAAAAAATAAAGCTTTCGGTAATTTAATGGCATAGACTTTGGGTTCTATACGTACCACTACTCTATTAATCTTTATTTTATTTTACTTTATATTTTGCATAAAACACCCTTTTAATGAACATCTACGTAAAATTGAAGATGTTTAATTCTTCTCCAAATAATCCCAAGTCCCTAATCTCTAATCTCATAAAAGAGCAAAGCAAATATATTAATGTGCTTGAGTCTTCATGACTATCTTAGTATTGCATTGTTGTTTATTGCTATAATTTATTGCCGAAATTCAATTCAACTGTTGTTTAGCAAAAATTTATTGTCTTATTTATTGCTGAATTTTTAATTATATCAACATAAAATCGTTAGATGGTATACATAATTATCACATTAATATCCTGAGATCATATACCATTGCAACACAGAATTAAGCCATAATTTCCTAAGTCACCCAATAATATATATAATTTCCTAAGACGTGGGATGAAAATTCCTAAAAGTTTGAGATTATAATGTTCTATTACATTTTCTATTTCAATCCATGATTCACTTTTATAAATTCACACAACATATTTAATAGTTATTCCTTAAGGTTCATTAATTACTTTATAGGGTTTTAATTAAAGATACGTGGTAGATATTTATAAATTGAAATAGTGATTGATACAGGGAATGAAACAAAAGATACGGAGTGTTCGTAGAAATATTTGTTTTACACATGAATTTAATTAATTTTTTTAAGCAAATTTTTTACTTCACTAATCAATTTTTTTTTTTTTGGTTTTAACTTTTAAGAAACGTCTTTGAGTTAGTTTACTTCAGTGATTCACTGCCTTGTATAAATCTCGAATCTTTGAACTTATATATCAAATTATAAGTTGGGGGTGCATGCAATTGCATTCATTGGCTACTTATCTTTGTGGCGATACTTTGATTCACTGACTAAATGTTAGATTATTAGTGTAATTGTTTTTTCGTCAATTCATTTTTCTTTTTTTTTTATTTTACCTTGTATCTCACTAATTTGTCATTCTAGTTTTGTTAGGCCACATAAATCTTGCTTGATTTTTCTTTGAGATCCTAAAAACTTTTAATCTAACTTCTATGTTGTGATTGTGAATGTAGATAGAACACATGGCCAACTTATGTTGGCATGGCTTTCCTATTTGGTGGGATTCTGTTGGTGGGGAGCATTGGCATCACGAGCGGAACTAGGAGGGGTGAGTCGAGTGGCATCTCCCATTTCTTCGTGGAAAGGAGAGGAGTAGCACTCCTCCTTCATCAGTTCCACCCCTCCTTTTTGTGACTCTGCAAGAGTAAAATAAATTAAAAAACAATTCTTAACATGAGTTTTTAAACTCTAATTACTAAAAACTTTTCCCTGCCTTAATTTCTAAAATCTAAACATGAATTTTTCTCTCTTGCTCTCTCATGACGAATGCAACCTACTCACCTCCTTCCGCTCTTTCCTCCACTGCTATTTCGTTAAATTACTCTAGTTCGCTATAGTGTATTCCGCCATCACTACCCTACTCCTGCCTCACAATCTCACCTCTCTCAACTCCTTCCTTCACGACTATTTAGCTTAATTGTTGGATTTTTTTGTTTTTATTCTTTTTTAAGATTAGTAATTTTTAAATTATTTTGTATAATTTCTAATATTACCAATTTGATACTTTAGTAGTTACATATATTTGTTTTACAGACAAAAAAAAAACCTTGTACTATTGAGACCGCTCAAAAAAATGTTCTGATTACACCACTAATTCCGTTGAAAGGATGATAAGTTGATCAATTCTCTATGCAACACATCAATAAGTTGCGCTCATCAGTCTCCTTTATTCACTCCACAATCAATGCTTAACTATGCATTCAATCTTGTGTCTCAAAACTTGACTTTGCCCCATTTAAGTTGGAGAGTTCACTCCAATTAAAGTTGGAGCCTGCAACATTATCCTGACATTAGGAATGATCTTGGCATTTCTCCAGATTATTACTTAAACTAACTGTGAGGAGGCTCTTTCAAATGAACTTAAACATGAGTTTAAAGCACGCATTAGTGTTTCATTAAGTACTATTACCTGTAAAAGTATGTTAGATATCTTTGCATTTCATTAAGTACTATTACCTGTAAAAGTATGTTAGATATCTTTGCATTTAAATGTAACTTTATACAGTAAATCAACTAAGTTATAAAGTACCTTCAGAATTTTCATTCTGTCTATGTAATTTAAATTTACAAATAAGACATATTATGTCTTGCTAATAATTAATGAACGGTATAAATGCTAATCAAATGGTGTAGCTGCTTTGAAAAAGAAATGCATGGTTGATAATCCAATGTATGCAAAAAAAAAAAAAAAAACAAGAAAAAGAAAAAGAATTCATATAAGTGATAAAATGAGAATCATTGATTTGTCAATGAAATGCATAAACATGTTGATTTATTTATTTTATAAAAAAAATTTAGATTTTTTAAAAAATCAATCAAACCTGCTCAAAACTAGGGGTTTGACTGAAATCATGATTGGACGGTTCAACCCAAGTCGATCCTTTTTGTTTTTTACAATTTTGGATTTTATACCTTGGGCTTTGAACTCTGGGTCCAAATATATGAGTCTATTTCTATTTTTGGTTTTATAAATTTTCTCTTTTAAATTTGAACTTTGGGGTCTAATGCCAATACAAATATACAAGTCTATTGCCATTTTTTTTATGAATAAATATTTATTCTTTAGTCTATTTCTTAACCCACCAAAATAAATTAATAATAGATATGTGAGATCACTCATTTTGAGTCACTTGTTAATCCAGTCAAAGCATAATATGAATAAACACCCACTAATTTTGAGATATTTCGTACATTTTTTCTTTCATTTTGAATTATATTTGATATTAAAATATGTCAAATATTAGGTGAATGAATAATATTTGATTAATATTATGTATATTAGTTATGATTTAGTTCATATTTATAATTAGATACAATGATTCTAAATTATTAATATATTTATAGTTTAATTCAATTTATTTATTATGTTATGATGACTTTATGCAGATTTTTCTTTCGATCTGATCGAGTTGAGCCAATAACCGTTTGACACCTTACCTCAAATGGTTTATAATCCGATACAATTTTCAAAGCATTGCTCCCACTTGATTGACAGACAAGGTCTACTTACTAATTACTTATCATATTGTTGACTTTTGTTTTTGTTAGACGGAAAGAATTCATATTGTTGAAATAACCAGTGTTTTGAAAATTAGATCAAACCGGCCAGTCCAACCATGGATTGGATCATTAACTAGTTTGGTTTTTCTACAATCAATTGTTAACAAAAATTGGTCAAAAATTGAGTTTGACTGATCAACCCGATCATTGTGTTTTTTCTTAAAGAACTGTAGGTTGGTTTTAAATTTTGGTTCAATATTGATAGATATGTTTGAGCTTACTATCATTTTGACTTTATAAATTTTCTCTTTTGATTTTGACTATTGGGTTCGATATCAATACATATATATATATATATATATATATGGAAAAAAGCATTTTTAGTCCCTAATGTTTGTCTACTCGACACTTTTAATTCCAATGTTTTAACCTAATGTTTGTCTACTCGACACTTTCTATTTTTAAAGATAGAGAGTTGGATTTTACTTTTGACGATGAAAAAGCATTTTGAAATATTAAATAAGAAACAACTAGAGGTGGCATCTGGAAACCGTTCTAAAGGGAATGCAGAATAAGTTGTTGGAAAGGGGAAGAAAGGACTAGATCTAAACAAGAGCATGAAATTTAGAAACTCCAAGTTTGGTAATAGAGGAATTAAGGGTTTAAAGAAGTAGAACAATTATGAGAGAACCAATAATGGAAAAGGCTTCAAGAGTAATTTTTTTTGGTAAGAAAAAGAAGTGGTGATATAGATCTTAATATTTCTATCCTACTTTAAGGAGTACAGAGGAAAATAATGACTAAACAACTTAGGTTTGTTTCTTCCATGGGATCTCATCATCTTGGAGATTTTTTTATTATGAAATTTGGTGATTTTTTGAATTATGTAAACTTAAAACTTATAATTTTTTATCATCTTCAGTACAATTAAATTTAAATTGACGATTTGTATCCATTTTGTCCAGTTATTTTCTAGTTGTAGGTCTTAAGATCAACCTAAGAAGTGGGGGTTCAATAAGGTTGGACAATTAAAATATCTATCCAAATTTTAATCACCAGATATAACGTTGTTCTTAGGAACTATAATTGATATCAGAGCCTCATCTTTATACATTTAGTCTTAAAATTCTAAGAGAAATGATGATGGCAACCAATAATATGATGTTTGATGAGTCTCGAAAAGTCTCACGTCGTCCGGCAGGCCTTCAGGTCGTCCCGGTCAGCTCGAGCACGACGAATACTTGCAAAAGTCTCCGGGATTGGTCCCAGGGAGAAAACTCCGATGCCTAAGTCAGTTACGAGCCTTAAGCAAATATCGATAAGCAATTGAGAATACTTGAATCGAATCCCCGTCCAAAGTGATGGAGGAGAGGTATTTATAGAATACATACCTGAATTAGAGCTGTAGTGAAACTCTAATAACATACCTTGAAGAAGGGTTTGTTGTAGTGTAAGAGTTGTAATAGGATTGTAACTCTTAGCATACATGTGAAATAGAAATAATTGCTGAGAAGGAGTTGGACTCCTATAAACTGAAGAATACTTGTTATATTGGAAGTCTATTTCTGAGGTATTATACTTATAGTAAAATTCAACCCTTATCAATAGCCCCTCAGGTCGGATTGAATTTATTAATTCCGATCTGAATAATAATTTTTGTATAATGCCGATCTGACATGTATACATTCTCTTCTTTGAGTTTCGTAAACCCTGTTTTTGTATTTGCGAAAAATCAATGATACGAGCTGAAGTTGATTAGTTCGAACTAAATCAAACTTGATTCGCATGTTTTCATCTTCATTAGAAAATGAGTAATATGATGTAAATCGATCAATCCGAACTGAATCGAAAATACGATGTGAAGTCAAATAATCCGAAGTAATCAAACTTCGATTTGTATTTTTTCCTTCTTGGCAGAAAATCAATGGTATGATCTGAAACCGAATAATCCGATCTGAATCGAACTTTGATTTGCATGATCTGAAATCAAAGATATGATCTGAAATAGCATAATCCGAATTAACAATGGGGATCGAACTTCCCTCTTGATTCTGAAGACCAGAACCTCGTCCGTCTTGATGAGGAGTCCTGGTAGGTGACTTCACGGGCACTTCCCCTAGAGGAGGATTGTTCGTCTCCTGATGAGTAGGATCAGGAGGATTTTCACCTGGTTGCTGATCACGTCTGGATGACTGCAAACGAGTAGTAGGCATATTGCTTTCTGCCCCGCGGTGGGCGCCAATTGATGAGCCTCGAAAAGTCTCACTTCGTCCGGCAGGCCTTCAGGTCGTCCCGGTCAGCTCGAGCACGACGAATACTTGCAAAAGTCTCCGGGATTGGTCCCAGGGAGAAAACTCCGATGCCTAAGTCAGTTACGAGCCTTAAGCAAATATCGATAAGCAATTGAGAATACTTGAATCGAATCCCCGTCCAAAGTGATGGAGGAGAGGTATTTATAGAATACATACCTGAATTAGAGCTGTAGTGAAACTCTAATAACATACCTTGAAGAAGGGTTTGTTGTAGTGTAAGAGTTGTAATAGGATTGTAACTCTTAGCATACATGTGAAATAGAAATAATTGCTGAGAAGGAGTTGGACTCCTATAAACTGAAGAATACTTGTTATATTGGAAGTCTATTTCTGAGGTATTATACTTATAGTAAAATTCAACCCTTATCAATAGCCCCTCAGGTCGGATTGAATTTATTAATTCCGATCTGAATAATAATTTTTGTATAATGCCGATCTGACATGTATACATTCTCTTCTTTGAGTTTCGTAAACCCTGTTTTTGTATTTGCGAAAAATCAATGATACGAGCTGAAGTTGATTAGTTCGAACTAAATCAAACTTGATTCGCATGTTTTCATCTTCATTAGAAAATGAGTAATATGATGTAAATCGATCAATCCGAACTGAATCGAAAATACGATGTGAAGTCAAATAATCCGAAGTAATCAAACTTCGATTTGTATTTTTTCCTTCTTGGCAGAAAATCAATGGTATGATCTGAAACCGAATAATCCGATCTGAATCGAACTTTGATTTGCATGATCTGAAATCAAAGATATGATCTGAAATAGCATAATCCGAATTAACAATGGGGATCGAACTTCCCTCTTGATTCTGAAGACCAGAACCTCGTCCGTCTTGATGAGGAGTCCTGGTAGGTGACTTCACGGGCACTTCCCCTAGAGGAGGATTGTTCGTCTCCTGATGAGTAGGATCAGGAGGATTTTCACCTGGTTGCTGGTCACGTCTGGATGACTGCAAACGAGTAGTAGGCATATTGCTTTCTGCCCCGCGGTGGGCGCCAATTGATGAGCCTCGAAAAGTCTCACTTCGTCCGGCAGGCCTTCAGGTCGTCCCGGTCAGCTCGAGCACGACGAATACCTGCAAAAGTCCCCGAGATTGGTCCCAGGGAGAAAACTCCGATGCCTATGTCAGTTACGAGCCTTAAGCAAATATCGATAAGCAATTGAGAATACTTGAATCGAATCCCCGTCCAAAGTGATGGAGGAGAGGTATTTATAGAATACATACCTGAATTAGAGTTGTAGTGAAACTCTAATAACATACCTTGAAGAAGGGTTTGTTGTAGTGTAAGAGTTGTAATAGGATTGTAACTCTTAGCATACATGTGAAATAGAAATAATTGCTGAGAAGGAGTTGGACTCCTATGAACTGAAGAATACTTGTTATATTGGAAGTCTATTTCTGAGGTATTATACTTATAGTAAAATTCAACCCTCATCAATGTTCTTAGAGAGCAATCAAATCTGAAACCTCCCATGTTTAATGGAACAAATTATGTATGTTAGAGAGATAGAATGGAAATCTATTTCAAATTTATCAATGTAGAATTATAGTATATTGTAGAATAAGGACCTTATAAGGATTTAATCACAATAGATGGAGAAACTAAGGAGAAGAATAGGAGCAAACTAGATCAAATGATAAAAAATATCTCACCCTTAATATTAAGGCAACAAATGCATTATATAATACACTTGATGAAAATGAGTTTAATAGAATCAAGGTTTGTAAAGATGCTCATGAAATTTGAAAAATATTTAGGGAATCACATAAAGGATTCGAAAATGTCAAAGAAGAAAAGAAGTCACTACTTATCACTCAATATGAAAACTTTGAAATAGAAAGTTATAAGTCAATAGATTCAATGTCTTGTAGATTCAATAGTTCGATAAAAGACTTTAAAATTTTGGGAAAATTTTATCCCTTAGGTGAACAATATAAAAAATTCTTTAATATTTTACCTAAAGAATGGGAATCAAAAGTCATAAACATTGAAGAAGCCAATAATTTAATTCAATTACCGATTGAAAAATTGATTGACTTACTTATGTCTTTTAAATTAAAAATTAGGTCTAAGCAAAAGGAGGAAAAGCCAAAAGCCAAAAAAAGCATTACTCTTAAAACTCACTATGATGAAAATGATGAAGAGGAAGGACTTTCATATATGTGTTTCCTGGGATTGGAAGACCACGAGGTAAGCTTCTCTTGCAATGATGATGATGATGATGATGTTAATGATGATGATTATGATAATGATTATAATGATAGGCTTGAATTGTATGTGGCTATATTAATTGATGAGTTTAAGAAGAGTGAAATCCAAAAATAGATGATTAAGGCAAAACTAGAAAAAAGGTTGTGATAGTTTAATGAAAAAAATGATCAATTGAGATGTGACAATGAAAAGCTAGCCTTGAAAAATAAAAAAGTCAATGAAGAAATCAAGGCCTATGATTTGGTTAGAAAAGAGCATATAGATATGAAAAAAATGATTAATGATATTAGTATTTGCTTAGCTAAGTTCACATGAGGAAAAGAAAATTTAGAGAACCTCTTAGGAAAGCAAAGGATAGGAAACAATATACCCATAGGGTATGTATATGGAGAATGATCACAAAACTCACACCATAAGTTTGTTAGACCACCATAACTTAGATAATCACCATCATGATAATAGAATGAAAAATGCTAAATACAGTTCACACTAGCATCATTATGGATTTCAAATGCATATTTCACACCATCACCACTTTGAACGAGAATTGCAAAACTCAAAAATTAGGTATAGTAATAATAGGATAAATTCATACTACAGAGTCTCTCACTCATTTCAGTACAATATGGTATGTGATTATTGTTGTAAGAAGAGGCATACATCTAGAAAAAGAAGTAAAAAAAATTGAACAATGGGTAAAAAAAATGAAAAGTAAAAAAGTACCTAAGCCAAAATGCGAGAAAAATAATATATGACAAACATGTGCTTAGGGGGAGATTGGTAAAATAATTATGAGCATGCTTGATTAACTAAGTTTGACAATAGTTTAACAATTAGGAGAAAGTATCTCTTAAGCAATTATTTTATGTAAGCAATTATATGAAAGATTATGGATGATTATCTTAAATTTATTATTTTGAAAAATGATTGAAATTAAATGTATCAATCATTTATATGTGCTTATATTTAGGATCACTATGTGTTGAAAATTGAAAGCTGTGTTTTGTGTCAAAAATTGGGTTGTTGGCATATGGAAAATTGTCCAAAAACAAAGGAAACTAAACAAATCTTTTCAAAAAATTATACACTTAGCTAATTTTTTGAAATTTGAACGAGGTTTTTGAAACATTTCCACTCATAAGGTTGCAAGGAGTGGACGGTAAAACATTTAGAGTAAAAAGAAGATCATTTAGCATCATTTGGTTTAGAACTTGGCTTCTGGCACACGGTCGTTTAGTACCAAATTAAATGCCTATTTCAAATAATACAAATAACACATGAAAGTAGGGTCGATCCATTGAGGAATAGAAACACAATCGATTTTAGTTAATTCCACAGTGTCACAACTCAATTTCAGTATGTCAAATTCATTAAACTTAATAATTAATTAAACAAGTTAACTAGAATTATCAAAAGAAAATCACAAAAATTAAAATCCGACAAATAAACAAAATCCTGCAATTAATAAATCCACAATAATAAATTTTAGATCGATCCTAGACTTACAAATTAATTAACTTTTACAAACCAATCGGTTATAGATTACCGAGAATCAGCTCTGACATAATCCAATTTTTCCTTAATTAATAGGTAATTAACAAGAATCAACTATAAATTAATTACCCCTAATCTATGTAATGCCAAATTAATTTCCTATTAATTATCTATAATTAATTGGTTAAGTTCTATTACAATACTATATTGAGTTAAAATGAATTAAACTTATGCTTACAACATTAGACTAATTAGTTAAAGTTTGCAGATTTGGTGTTGTTTGCAAGAAAAGCAAATGAAAAGAACAATTTGGAAGATTTTGTGGTCGTGTGGGCGTGCGAGAGACGAGTTTGGAAAAAAGAGATTTTTCTGACCTTGTTTGAAAACAATCTAAGGCACTAAATTGATAAACGATTTCCTCAGATTAAGTCAAAGAAGGAATTAAAGAAAGAGGAAGAATTAGGAAACAAGTAAAATAAGGCTTGCATGCGTCGCTTATAGCTCACTTGTTCGGAAACAAGAATTATTTCTTTCCATTCGTATGGTATATTTGGAGTAGTAGTATAATTTCGTTAGAAGAATACTTGCTTTTCCTATACAAGGGGAGCAAATTCGTTGAAAAAGATGGCTTCACCTTTTTAATTTTTGTTCGTGTAATTTTTATTCAGACTAGATCACTGTACAGTCGAATGATGGTTGATTTCAAAGAGTATAGTATCAATTAATTATTAATTCTTTAGTTTAATTGTGTTTTTCATATCAGTAAATTGTTTGTGTTTCAATATGTGTTATGAGTAGTATAATTTTCTGTCATTAAAGTAATGGAGTATTAACTGTTATTTAATAGTGAGACCAAATCGTTATTAATTAAATTAATATTGTATGAGTTTTTAAATTTCTTTGTTCAGAACGTTAATTGCTTATATTTCTTAAATCCTGATCAAATTTAATTAATCTAAGTAGTACCAGTTAGTCTCCTATTATTTCTCTTAATCTAATAGATAAGATTGATTAGTGGTAATGATACTGTCAGGTAGACAGAAATATTAGGCTAATAAGTTGTGACATGCTCATACTAGTTACAATTTATTAGAATTGGATTCTTTTATTTTCAAATGTTGTTGAAATATTAAATTCGGTGTCCTTGATTCTAGCCATGTTATGTTTTAATTAGAGAATTAATTAATTAAATTAATTCTTGTTAATTATCTAATAATTAAAGAAAAATTTGGTTACGACCGAACTAATTCTCAATAACTTATAACTTATTGATTCATAGATATTAACTTATCTTTGCGTTAATGAACAATTGATAATTAGTTAATGTGTATTTAATTGCTTGCCGGATATCTATAATTAATTGAATTATCATTTATTTGTCTTGTTAATTTAATTCATTCAGTTTTGCTAGATCACAGTAATTTCTCTTCAACTATTTCTCGAATTAACTAACAAAGAGATTATTTTCATTTTCTACGAAAACGATCTAACTTTTGTATACTCTTTTATATCTTATTGATGTGATCTTTTATTTTTGTTAATTTAATGACGTAGCACTCATATCTTTATCTTCAACTGAAAATAAGGTATACTTTTTTCCCTTCAAAATGAAAGTAATTTCGAATTAAGTTATGCTTTGATATGACAATAAATAAAGATCAAGGACATATAATCTCTCATATTGGTGCATATCTGTCACAACCTGTGTTTTCACATGGACAATTATATGTTACACTATCTCGAAGAACGTGAATGTCAACAATTAAATTGTTAATCAATTTTAACTATCAGCATCTAAAAAACAAATGATATACAAGAAATATAGTATACAAGAAGGATCTTAATTCCCAAAAGTAAATTCCTCCATATTTAATAATGAAATTGAGATTTTTAAATGTTTTAATTAGTTGCATTGATCTTATTTATATTTTGTTCTACAATCATTATATATAGTCAAATAAAATAATCATAAGCAATTAGATAATTTACATTTAATTTTTGGGTAAAATGCACTAAACTCCTTTACACTATTATTCTGTTTCACCTTTATTCCCTATAGTTTTAATTTCAACAATTAACTCACTTAACTTTTTAGATTAAAAAATGCTTGAACCATTCAAAAGTTTAACAAATACCCCAAATACCCCTTATCATCCGTCAACTAACGATTGACTAATTATGTTATCTAATTTGTGTTGTGAAATTCCTAAAATACTAATAAATTCTTTTTAAAATTTTGAACTAATTATTACATATACCTCCAATATGGTATAGAAATATTATCAAATGAATTTTAATGTTTCAAAATTTTACAATTATGCCCGTTTGATTTGACCAAAATATATGTATTTAAACAAAGTCCATATTACACAAAATAAAAGAAACATCTCAAATCCTATGCACATTTTCCACCCCACCCCTCTCTCTTTTTGCACATACAATTACATCTCAACACCCATGAGTGATTTTTCTTCTTCTTTTTTTTTTGTGGTCGAGGAGGGAGGTTTAAATGGTCAAAACTAAGTGATAGGCGTGAAAAATTAAACTTTAATTCCCGGCACCAATTTGATAGCGGTTTTGGAGCTAGGGTTGAAAGCTAAGGCTTAACCGAATCAAATAAATTTATAACCCTAATCCTCACGACATTTAAGGTGCATCAAGACACCTACATTTGTGTAGCAAGAGGAAGTAGGGGTCGAGCCCACAGGGAGGGGATGAGTTTAAGGAAATAGTGTGAACGTGTGTGAAGTAGTGAGAGTTAAAACAAGTAATGAAAAATAACCTAAACTACAAGCTAGACAAAAGAACAAATAAGGAAGAAAATGCATCAAGGACAAGGAATCATCCAATGAAGTGTACCCTTGGAGTATTGGTTTTCCTAAAACTTGCTCCGATTCGCTGGGCTTTCTTCCAGCTCCGTTTCGCTTCAAAACTTGCTCTTTTCATCTTTCTTTTGTTCCGTTGAGCTTTCCATGCCATACTGTCCTACAAATACAATAAAAGCACATAAAAACGACATAGAAACATGCTACAATAACGCTCAAAATATACATAAAACGAATCCAATAAATTCACATCCAGAATTGTAACCGATGCATTCATGATAGTAGAAACCGATGCATCAGAAATAGGATATGGAGGAATTTTAAAGCAAAAAATAAATAATAAAATTCAATTAATAAGATATATGTCTAAAGTATGGACAGGATCTCAAAAGAATTATTCAACAGTTAAAAAAGAAATGTTAGCAATAGTTTTAAGTATATCTAAATTTCAAGATGATTTATATAATAAAAAGTTTTTATTAAGAGTAGATTGTAAATCTGCTAAAGACATAATTAAAAGAGATATAGAAAACTTAGTATCAAAACAAATATTTGCTAGATGGCAAGGTATTTTATCAGTATTTGATTTTGATATAGAATATATAAAAGGAGAAGAAGACTTCAATGAAAGAAATATTCCAACCAAGGCTAGGCCAATACAAATGAATTCTGAATTATTAGCACATTGTAAAATAGAAATAAAATCATTATTAGATAAAAAATTAATTAGACCTTCTAAATCTCCATGGAGTTGTTCAGCATTTTATGTCAATAATCAAGCAGAAAAAGAAAGAGGAGTTCCAAGATTAGTAATAAATTATAAACCGTTAAATAAAGTATTAAAATGGATAAGATATCCTATTCCTAATAAAAAAGATTTATTAAATAGACTATTTAATGCAAAAGTATATTCAAAATTTGATTTAAAATCAGGATATTGGCAAATTCAAATAGATGAAAAAGATAAGTACAAAACAGCATTTACAGTACCATTCGGACATTATGAATGGAATGTAATGCCATTTGGATTAAAAAATGCACCATCAGAATTTCAAAATATAATGAATGACATATTTTCTGCATATACATTCATGATAGTTTATATAGATGATATATTAATATATTCCAGAACATTAGATGAACATTTTAAACATCTAAATATATTTTTTAAACTAGTAGTACAAAATGGATTAGTAATATCAGCACCAAAAATGAAACTATTTCAAACTCAAATCAGATTCTTAGGACATGATATTAATAAAGGAACTATTAGACCTATTAATAGAGTCTTGAATTTGGTAGTAAATTTCCAGATGAAATTAAAGACAAAAATCAATTACAGAGATTTTTAGGATGTCTTAATTATGTTGCAGATTTTTTCCCTAATTTAAGAACGTTGTGTGCACCATTATATGAAAGATTAAAAAAGAATCCACCTCAGTGGTCAAACTTACATACTCAAATAGTTAAAGAAGCAAAAGAAAAAATTAAGTCATTACCATGTTTAGGTATTCCACATCCAGAAGCATTCATGATAGTAGAAACCGATGCATCAGAAATAGGATATGGAGGAATTTTAAAGCAAAAAATAAATGTTTGGAAATTCTGGATCTTGAATAACATGTTCTTTTAGTGAATAAATTTTTAATATTTTCTTTTTAGTTTGAGGGTGATTAATATAATCTTTTATCCATAACCAATCTTCATTTCTCGAAATATGTGTCATTCTTCTGTTTACCTGTAAGAAATTCGCGAGTTAAAAAATCA
The DNA here is from genome assembly GCA_016586305.1 of Ophiorrhiza pumila. Classification (NCBI taxonomy): domain Eukaryota; kingdom Viridiplantae; phylum Streptophyta; class Magnoliopsida; order Gentianales; family Rubiaceae; genus Ophiorrhiza; species Ophiorrhiza pumila. The sequence continues at coordinate 27,121,108 of BLIW01000011.1, forward strand.
GGTAATGAATTATCTTCTCCTTTTAAATACTAAGAAAATTCGCGAGTTAAAAATAATTCAAAACAAAATAAGCAGGATCGATATAAAAATAAAAATACGATATAAAATAAATAAAAATAATACCTTTTAAAAAGAAAGAAGAACAAGAAGTGAATAAAACTCAAATTTTTATTGCTTTTGATAGCTTATAAAACATGCGATGATGAGTACATTGGAGTTCTTCTTATTTATAGACTTAGAAGTAACTATTCTATTACATAATATTGAATGATTTTTGAAATCCGTCTTCTTTATTTGAGTGGATGACTTGGTCTTCACATGCCTTCACATGGCTATGTTTTTGGAGTGGATGTCTTAGTCTTCACATGGGTTTGGGTCCCCCATCTTGCTTTTTGACTACATCACATGGGTTTGGGTCCCCCATCTTCTTTTTGACTATTTTTCTTGAATGCTTGAGTGCGGTAGAACCAATAAGCCTGCTTAGTTTTTTGAGTGTAATATGTCCACCAAGATGGAATATGCTGTCCTGCTTTTTTAGTTCCATCTTCTAGCAAATCTTGATAAATACTATGATGAATGACCTTTGGATTAGATCCGCCTAACTCTCTTTGGTGAAGAAGAGTTGTAATGTTTTTTGAATTATTTTTAATCTTATCATCCATGCTGAATAGTTGATCAAAGAAAACCTGCAAGTTAAATTATATGAATTATTCTTCAAACGGATCTTGAGCACAATGTCCTCCGAACATATCTTGAGGAGATGGGCTTGGAGTGGAATCTATAGACATTTGTGGCTGTTGTTGATTGCGTCTTTTTTGATATTCCATAAATTGAAAAAATTGTTCCATATCATCTTCTGAGAATTTTCCTTTTTGAATTGTTGCTGCTGAATTTGTTGGAGTCTTCTGTTGAGTAACCTTTTGTGGTGGTCCAGTTGGAGTGGTTGGATTAGTAGTGGGATCAATCCATGTCCTTCTGCCAGTAGTCATAAGAGTGGCCACTGCCTTTTGACAACATAACTCTTTTTTGTATGTATCCCACCATTTACATTTGAATTGTCTGATCAATGACATAGGCCTTGGCGTTGGTCTGATTTGCACAATTTGAAAATTCCAACACCATATCCATGGCACTCTAAGAGACACATGCCATTGAATTTCTTTACTATATTCTTTCATTTTGCTATTATTGTTCCAATATTGTAAACCTTGTTGTGCTTCCATTGGCATAATATCTGGTTGGCATCCATGAGTATCCCACCAGTCGTAGAACCATAATGGGAATTTAACTTTGCTATCTTTGTGAAATTGAAAAAACCAGGAATGGTCAAAAGACCTTAAATAAAAAGCTTTCTTCCATGCCTGTTTATAATCTTCATAAGAATATCCTTGAGGTTGAAATGGTATAGAAAATAGAATTTTGGTAAAAATATTTGGCCAATCTTCTACATCTAATACTTGTTTTATCACACATTTTGAATAAGCTATTTTTTGCGTTCCTTCTTCATGAATATGAGTGATTTCAACAGATTCTGAATCTACTAAAATGAATTCATAAAACATTTGAGTTTTTAATAAATCATCTGAAAACCATAGCATATCATTTCGAAATAATTGTTGAGTGTAATTATTTAAATCAGTAACTGGAATATTAGTAGTAAACTCTGTTAAACATAAATATTCAAAAGGTTTTTTTAATTGATATGATGATTTTCCTGAATCAATATTTTGAGTAGGTGTATTTGGAAGTGGGGTTATTGCTACTGGTGTTTGAGATGAACTAGACACTTTATTCCTTAATTGTGCAAAAGGTGTTTGAGTTACTTGAGTATATGTGAGTGGAAGTAATGGAAATTCTTCTAGACTTGTAAACTTATTGGAAGTTTGAATAACCGGGGATAAAGGTTTTGGAGTATTCACCTTTGACATATAATCTGCTGCTGTCTGTTTTTTGTAATTTTTGAATGAAGATGATGACTCTCCTTTGTTTGCCATTGATTTTTCCTGTAAAAAATAAAAATTATATAAAGGCTATTTCTTTCCTAAAGTTTTCTATTCTTTTCCATATTGCTTTATTTACTTCTGGGATTCTTGTGGACTTATAAGTATGATATGATACTAACATACTGTAATAATGCATTTGATGCAAAAATACTTGATGTTTTACTGACAGTGGATTACTATTATATATATGATAAATGTTTGGAAATTCTGGATCTTGAATAACATGTTCTTTTAGTGAATAAATTTTTAATATTTTCTTTTTAGTTTGAGGGTGATTAATATAATCTTTTATCCATAACCAATCTTCATTTCTCGAAATATGTGTCATTCTTCTGTTTACCTGTAAGAAATTCGCGAGTTAAAAAATCAGGTAATGAATTATCTTCTCCTTTTATATATTCTATATCAAAATCAAATACTGATAAAATACCTTGCCATCTAGCAAATATTTGTTTTGATACTAAGTTTTCTATATCTCTTTTAATTATGTCTTTAGCAGATTTACAATCTACTCTTAATAAAAACTTTTTATTATATAAATCATCTTGAAATTTAGATATACTTAAAACTATTGCTAACATTTCTTTTTTAACTGTTGAATAATTCTTTTGAGATCCTGTCCATACTTTAGACATATATCTTATTAATTGAATTTTATTATTTATTTTTTGCTTTAAAATTCCTCCATATCCTATTTCTGATGCATCGGTTTCTACTATCATGAATGCTTCTGGATGTGGAATACCTAAACATGGTAATGACTTAATTTTTTCTTTTGCTTCTTTAACTATTTGAGTATGTAAGTTTGACCACTGAGGTGGATTCTTTTTTAATCTTTCATATAATGGTGCACACAACGTTCTTAAATTAGGGAAAAAATCTGCAACATAATTAAGACATCCTAAAAATCTCTGTAATTGATTTTTGTCTTTAATTTCATCTGGAAATTTACTACCAAATTCAAGTGCTCTATTAATAGGTCTAATAGTTCCTTTATTAATATCATGTCCTAAGAATCTGATTTGAGTTTGAAATAGTTTCATTTTTGGTGCTGATATTACTAATCCATTTTGTACTACTAGTTTAAAAAATATATTTAGATGTTTAAAATGTTCATCTAATGTTCTGGAATATATTAATATATCATCTATATAAACTATCATGAATGTATATGCAGAAAATATGTCATTCATTATATTTTGAAATTCTGATGGTGCATTTTTTAATCCAAATGGCATTACATTCCATTCATAATGTCCGAATGGTACTGTAAATGCTGTTTTGTACTTATCTTTTTCATCTATTTGAATTTGCCAATATCCTGATTTTAAATCAAATTTTGAATATACTTTTGCATTAAATAGTCTATTTAATAAATCTTTTTTATTAGGAATAGGATATCTTATCCATTTTAATACTTTATTTAACGGTTTATAATTTATTACTAATCTTGGAACTCCTCTTTCTTTTTCTGCTTGATTATTGACATAAAATGCTGAACAACTCCATGGAGATTTAGAAGGTCTAATTAATTTTTTATCTAATAATGATTTTATTTCTATTTTACAATGTGCTAATAATTCAGAATTCATTTGTATTGGCCTAGCCTTGGTTGGAATATTTCTTTCATTGAAGTCTTCTTCATATGGTAATTGAATTATATGGGTTTTTCTTGACCAAAATGCAGATGGATGATCTGCACATATTGTTTCTTTGAACTTTTCCTCTAATTGTATAATTTTGTTTTTGATCTCCTCTTTATTTAATTGAAAGTCTATTTGTTTATATGTAATCTCTTCTTTTATATAGTTTATTTGATTTTCTTTTTGTTTAACTTGACAAAATATACTATTAGTTTGTAATAAATTTAACTCTCTTTGTCTTACTGGAGTAATGAATTGAAATAATATTTTATTGCCCATTATGTTTACTTGTAAACCTTCTGTTGTCTTTTTAAATGGGGTAATTTGATATAAAAAGGGGTTTCCTAAAATAACATCTTGAGTTAAATCTTCTACTATAATAAATGTATGCTTAAAACAATAATTATTATTACATATAAATCCATTTTTTAATTTATATTTAACTTTTAATGGATTTCCATTTGCGGTTTGTAATTTATGATTTGTTTTTGAACAATATTTTATTGGTATAATTCCATTTTTAATACAACTTTGATCTGCTCCACTATCTATCATGGCTATACTAGTTGTATGATAATCTTGAATTCCTATAGTAACAAATACATGCCATTTTTCTATATTAATTTTTTCAATTACATTGAAATATTCTTCATTGTTTGTTTCTCCTGGAATTTGAATTCCTTTACTGCTTTTACTACTTTCTGGGATATCTTCTTTCTGATTCTGTTCATTTAGACTTATTTTAGCTTGGAATTCTAATTCACTTAACTGCAGAGTTTTAATATCATTTTTAATTTCTCTAATTTCTAATTTTAATTCTTGAATTTGTTGCTGTATGAAATTTGTATTAGAATTGGAAACTATTCCTTTGAGGTTTTTGTTCTGAGTATTTGTTATATAATTTTGTAATATTAAATGGTTCTAAAAATTCAGGTTTTTTATCTTCTTTTAATATTAAATCTTTTAATTTTATTAAATATTGTCTTTGTTCTTCCGGGTTTTCTATTTTACTAATAAGTTCAAATAATAAGTCTTTATTAGTTTTTCATCTGATATCATATTAATACAACGACATGGTGAAGATTTATCTGAATATCTTCTTCGCTATCTGTATAAATTTCATTAATGTTTTCTTCACTTTCTTCTGTGTCACTATTAATCATAATTTTCATTATTTTTAATCGTAATTCTTTATCTTCCTCTTTATCAAAAAATTTCATTTATTCTTTTTTGAGTTTTACAATTTGTTGCTATATGACCTGGTTTTCCACATTTATAACAAATTAATTTTTTCTGTTCTATATTTCTTTTTTCTTAAAATATCTTGTCTGATTATTAGAATATTGTTGATATTTTTTAACTTCTTCTTTTTGTATGGTTTATATGGATATGTAATTCTTTATTATTTCTAGAAGGGGCTTTTATTCCTGTTATTTCCAAATGCATCACAGAATGAACCTATTTCATTTCTCTCTGATCCATATTTTGATTGTAATTTTAATTCTTGACAAAGTTTTAATCCTTCTGATTTAATAAATGATATTAATTGACCATAACTCCAATCATAAAAATTAATATCTTCTTTTCCTGTTGTTGTTTTTATAGCATTAAATATTCTATATGAAAATAAAGTAGGTAATCCTGAAATGAATTTTTCTTTCCAAAATGGTTGATTACAATCATCTCTTTTAAATACATAAGTTTAAAAACATATCCTTATACCATCTAAAATCTGTTAATGTTGGACATCTTAAATTAGTTAAAAATATTTGAGAACTTTTTTGATTCATAAGATGGATTTCCTATGAAATGATGAGCTAAAGCATATATTAAATATTCTGGTGCATCTGATATTTTTAATTTTCTTTGGATTTCCTTGAGCATCTCTTACTATATTTCCATTAACATCTAATTCGTCTTCTTCAATTGTATGTTCTATTACTTCATTTCGTTGATCTTTTATTATCATATTATCCCACCAATTTTTTAATTGTCCTGAAATCCTGCAGTAAAGGCTACAGCTATATCTTTTGGTTTATACCCTTCTGTCTATAAGCTACTCTAGCCATTCCCATTTCTTGTAGTAATCTTAATATTTCATATTCTGATCTACCATCTATATTCCATTCATAGACTGCCTACCATCATATTGACTAGATGTAAACTTTGCTCTTTCTTCAATTTGTATATCTGGAGGTGTTAGTTTTGGATAATAATTTTTTCGTTGATATGGTGCATAAGAATTTGTTTTTCTGTAATTATAATTTTTTCTTCTATATTGTTTTCTAATTCTATTTATATTATCATCTTGTAGTTCATCTTCAATTTCTTCTATTATATCTGTAATTTCATTTGAATCACTACTGCTACTATCATCTGTTTGTATTAAATTATTTTGTTCAATATTTTGTATATTATCTGTAGATTCTGTACTAGTACTAGGTTTTGTTTCTTGTAACTTTTTTAATATTTTATTTAATGTATCATTATCTCTTTGTGGGAGTTGAATATCATTTATTTGAAAATGAGGTTTAGATATTTCATTTGGAAAATTTATATTTTTAAATGGATTATTTATAATATTTGTTGAAATATTTAATTTTTCTTTTTTAATAGAGTCTTGAATATTTTTATTTTCTTTAGGTATATTATCTATTTTTGTTGAGACTATTTCTAATTGATGTGCTACTGTTGATAGTATTTGATTTGAATAATTTAACTGCTGATTAACTTTTTTAATATCTTCTATTTCTACTGGGCCTTTATCTGTTCGAGCTTCTCTAAATGGGGTTGCTACTATTTCTCCTTTAAGTGTATTAATTACTATATTTAGTAGAGGTGGATGTACCGAAGTAACTATCTCTCCTCCTATTAAATTCCATTTTTTATATAAGGATGTTTGAACATTTATTGACGGGGTTATATATACATTTGTAATATTCTCTTTTTGTGTGATAAATTCTAGCCAAGAAAAGAATGGATAATTAAATTTTCTCCTATATAATTCCTGTTTCCATTGATCCTGAAGATTTTCTTGAAATGTTTTATCTAAAGAGTTATACCAATTTCTTTTTCATTATTAATTTCATCATTAAATAATTCTTCTAAATAACTAAATTTAGGTTTAAATTCATCAATTATAACATTAATAGATTCGGGTTTCATTTCTGAATAAGATGGTGAATTTCTCAATGAATTAGTATTAATTATTTCTGGTAATGGTGATTTATAATGAATTCTTTGACTACCTGTAATCGGTATTGAATATATTTCAGGGTTTGTATCTAAATTAGTATGTTGACTAAAGGTTCTTCTTAATGTAGGTATATCTGATATTGAATGTCTTTCAGGTTGAATTAATCGTTTATTAGCTCCATAATTATTAGATCTTAATTCATCAAAGTGTATTATGATACTTCCATCATCTTGTTTAATTATCTTTGAGGTATTACTTTGTTGTATATTTCTTGATTGAATTTGAGGAATTATTGTAAAAGTTTGTGGAATCGTAATTTCATCCCACTTTAAAGTTTTTGGAATATATACTGATGATTTAGTAGAATCTTCTTCAAATATTACGGTTTCTTCATTATTTGTTTGTTCTATTTTTAATCTTGGATCTATTAAAGTTTTTAACAATTTAAAACATACTTTATATTGAATTACAAAACTACGACTTCTAGTATCAATTTTATGTTGATCTATCTGTATATCCATAACTAATGAATCAAGAATTAATTCATCATCCAAACTAACTAAAAAATTAGGTACACAATTGAATGATATTGAACCATCACATATATTAGTTTGAATTAAAGCAAGTATTGAATCTTGATACTCTATTAATCTTCTATCTCTTAATGCTATAAATATAGGATTATTAATACCTATTCTATGCATAGGTTTGATTAATACTTTTATTATTCCATAATGAATATATTTAAATCCTTGACTTTTATATCTATTAATTGCAATATTAGACAGTAATTTTATAGTTTTTGAAATTTCTTTAAATGTTAAATCTTGTTCATGTATTTTAACTGAGAAGGAATTATTATAACTTAAATTACCTATATGATAAACAGAACTTAAAGTTTTTGAGTTTATATCAAACTGTATTTCATGACTTTGATTAATATTATCTACATCTGCTAAATTTGGTATCAAAGCCATTATTCATTCAATCTCTTTTAAATATTTAAACTCTAAGCTTTTAACAATACTTAAGTTATTTAATCAACATTTAGAATAAAGAATTGTAAGGTTTGGTAAGCGGTTGAGCAGCCTTGTGAATCCGTTGGTAAGCCACAACAGCGTCAGCTTAAGGTGTTCCCGGTTAGGCACTCCTGTGTTCCCCATACATTCTGCATTCTTTGTGTTGCATTAAGCAACTAAGGTACGTTTTAAAAGTTATGAATTTAAATACTATTATTTTTATTTATTTTATATCGTATTTTTATTTTTATATCGATCCTGCTTAATTTGGTATCAGAGCCATTATTCATTCAATCTCTTTTAAATATTTAAACTCTAAGCTTTTAACAATACTTAAGTTATTTAATCAACATTTAGAATAAAGAATTGTAAGGTTTGGTAAGCGGTTGAGCAGCCTTGTGAATCCGTTGGTAAGCCACAACAGCGTCAGCTTAAGGTGTTCCCGGTTAGGCACTTCTGTGTTCCCCATACATCTGCTAAATTAGTATTATTGCCAAAATTAAACAATTTCTTAAAAGTATTTAAATTCATAACTTTTAAAACGTACCTTAGTTGCTTAATGCAACACAAAGAATGCAGAATGTATGGGGAACACAGGAGTGCCTAACCGGGAACACCTTAAGCTGACGCTGTTGTGGCTTACCAACGGATTCACAAGGCTGCTCAACCGCTTACCAAACCTTACAATTCTTTATTCTAAATGTTGATTAAATAACTTAAGTATTGTTAAAAGCTTAGAGTTTAAATATTTAAAAGAGATTGAATGAATAATGGCTCTGATACCAAATTAGGCTTGCATGCGTCGCTTATAGCTCACTTGTTCGGAAACAAGAATTATATCTTTCCATTCGTATGGTATATTTGGAGTAGTAGTATAATTTCGTTAGAAGAATACTTGCTTTTCCTATACAAGGGGAGCAAATTCGTTGAAAAAGATGGCTTCACCTTTTTAATTTTTGTTCGTGTAATTTTTATTCAGACTAGATCACTGTACAGTCGAATGATGGTTGATTTCAAAGAGTATAGTATCAATTAATTATTAATTCTTTAGTTTAATTGTGTTTTTCATATCATTAAATTGTTTGTGTTTCAATATGTGTTATGAGTAGTATAATTTTCTGTCATTAAAGTAATGGAGTATTAACTGTTATTTAATAGTGAGACCAAATCGTTATTAATTAAATTAATATTGTATGAGTTTTTAAATTTCTTTGTTCAGAACGTTAATTGCTTATATTTCTTAAATCCTGATCAAATTTAATTAATCTAAGTAGTACCAGTTAGTCTCCTATTATTTCTCTTAATCTAATAGATAAGATTGATTAGTGGTAATGATACTGTCAGGTAGACAGAAATATTAGGCTAATAAGTTGTGACATGCTCATACTAGTTACAATTTATTAGAATTGGATTCTTTTATTTTCAAATGTTGTTGAAATATTAAATTCGGTGTCCTTGATTCTAGCCATGTTATGTTTTAATTAGAGAATTAATTAATTAAATTAATTCTTGTTAATTATCTAATAATTAAAGAAAAATTTGGTTACGACCGAACTAATTCTCAATAACTTATAACTTATTGATTCATAGATATTAACTTATCTTTGCGTTAATGAACAATTGATAATTAGTTAATGTGTATTTAATTGCTTGCCGGATATCTATAATTAATTGAATTATCATTTATTTGTCTTGTTAATTTAATTCATTCAGTTTTGCTAGATCACAGTAATTTCTCTTCAACTATTTCTCGAATTAACTAACAAAGAGATTATTTTCATTTTCTACGAAAACGATCTAACTTTTGTATACTCTTTTATATCTTATTGATGTGATCTTTTATTTTTGTTAATTTAATGACGTAGCACTCATATCTTTATCTTCAACTGAAAATAAGGTATACTTTTTTCCCTTCAAAATGAAAGTAATTTCGAATTAAGTTATGCTTTGATATGACAATAAATAAAGATCAAGGACATATAATCTCTCATATTGGTGCATATCTGTCACAACCTGTGTTTTCACATGGACAATTATATGTTACACTATCTCGAAGAACGTGAATGTCAACAATTAAATTGTTAATCAATTTTAACTATCAGCATCTAAAAAACAAATGATATACAAGAAATATAGTATACAAGAAGGATCTTAATTCCCAAAAGTAAATTCCTCCATATTTAATAATGAAATTGAGATTTTTAAATGTTTTAATTAGTTGCATTGATCTTATTTATATTTTGTTCTACAATCATTATATATAGTCAAATAAAATAATCATAAGCAATTAGATAATTTACATTTAATTTTTGGGTAAAATGCACTAAACTCCTTTACACTATTATTCTGTTTCACCTTTATTCCCTATAGTTTTAATTTCAACAATTAACTCACTTAACTTTTTAGATTAAAAAATGCTTGAACCATTCAAAAGTTTAACAAATACCCCAAATACCCCTTATCATCCGTCAACTAACGATTAACTAATTATGTTATCTAATTTGTGTTGTGAAATTCCTAAAATACTAATAAATTCTTTTTAAAATTTTGAACTAATTATTACATATACCTCCAATCTGGTATAGAAATATTATCAAATGAATTTTAATGTTTCAAAATTTTACAATTATGCCCGTTTGATTTGACCAAAATATATGTATTTAAACAAAGTCCATATTACACAAAATAAAAGAAACATCTCAAATCCTATGCACATTTTCCACCCCACCCCTCTCTCTTTTTGCACATACAATTACATCTCAACACCCATGAGTGATTTTTCTTCTTCTTTTTTTTTTGTGGTTGAGGAGGGAGGACAAACTTATCCCTTACCCATTAGGGTTCACTCATCATTTGGTATCAGAGCCATTATTCATTCAATCTCTTTTAAATATGTAAACTCTAAGCTTTTAACAATACTTAAGTTATTTAATCAACATTTAGAATAAAGAATTGTAAGGTTTGGTAAGCGGTTGAGCAGCCTTGTGAATCCGTTTGTAAGCCACAACAGCGTCAGCTTAAGGTGTTCCCGGTTAGGCACTCCTGTGTTCCCCATACATTCTGCATTCTTTGTGTTGCATTAAGCAACTAAGGTACGTTTTAAAAGTTATGAATTTAAATACTTTTAAGAAATTGTTTAATTTTGGCAATAATACTAATTTAGCAGATGTAGATAATATTAATCAAAGTTATGAAATACAGTTTGATATAAACTCAAAAACTTTAAGTTCTGTTTATCATATAGGTAGTTTAAGTTTTAATAATTCTTACTCAGTTAAAATACATGAACAAGATTTAACATTTAAAGAAATTTCAAAAACTATAAAATTATTGTCTAATATTGCAATCAATAAATATAAAGGTCAAGGATTTAAATATATTCATTATGGAATAATAAAAGTATTAATTAAACCTATGCATAGAATAGGTATTAATAATCCTATATTTATAGCATTAAGAGATAGAAGATTAATAGAGTATCAAGATTCAATACTTGCTTTAATTCAAACTAATATATGTGATGGTTCAATATCATTCAATTGTGTACCTAATTTTTTAGTTAGTTTGGATGATGAATTAATTCTTGATTCATTAGTTATGGATATACAGATAGATCAACATAAAATTGATACTAGAAGTCGTAGTTTTGTAATTCAATATAAAGTATGTTTTAAATTGTTAAAAACTTTAATAGATCCAAGATTAAAAATAGAACAAACAAATAATGAAGAAACCGTAATATTTGAAGAAGATTCTACTAAATCATCAGTATATATTCCAAAAACTTTAAAGTGGGATGAAATTACGATTTCACAAACTTTTACAATAATTCCTCAAATTCAATCAAGAAATATACAACAAAGTAATACCTGAAAGATAATTAAACAAGATGATGGAAGTATCATAATACACTTTGATGAATTAAGATCTAATAATTATGGAGCTAATAAACGATTAATTCAACCTGAAAGACATTCAATATCAGATATACCTACATTAAGAAGAACCTTTAGTCAACATACTAATTTAGATACAAACCCTGAAATATATTCAATACCGATTACAGGTAGTCAAAGAATTCATTATAAATCACCATTACCAGAAATAATTAATACTAATTCATTGAGAAATTCACCATCTTATTCAGAAATGAAACCCGAATCTATTAATGTTATAATTGATGAATTTAAACCTAAATTTAGTTATTTAGAAGAATTATTTAATGATGAAATTAATAATGAAAAAAGAAATTGGTATAACTCTTTAGATAAAACATTTCAAGAAAATCTTCAAGACCAATGGAAACAGGAATTATATAGAAGAAAATTTAATTATCCATTCTTTTCTTGGCTAGAATTTATCACACAAAAAGAAAATATTACAAATGTATATATAACCCCGTCAATAAATGTTCAAACATCCTTATATAAAAAATGGAATTTAATAGGAGGAGAGATAGTTACTTCGGTACATCCACCTCTACTAAATATAGTAATTAATACACCTAAAGGAGAAATAGTAGCAACCCCATTTAGAGAAGCTCGAACAGATAAAGGCCCAGTAGAATTAGAAGATATTAAAAAGTTAATCAGCAGTTAAATTATTCAAAATCAAATACTATCAACAGTAGCACATCAATTAGAAATAGTCTCAACAAAAATAGATAATATACCTAAAGAAAATAAAAATATTCAAGACTCTATTAAGAAAAGAAAAATTAATATTTCAACAAATATTATAAATAATCCATTTAAAAATATAAATTTTCCAAATGAAATATCTAACCTCATTTTCAAATAAATGATATTCAACTCCACCAAAGAGATAATGATACATTAAATAAAATATTAAAAAAGTTACAAGAGACAAACCTAGTACTAGTACAGAATCTACAGATAATATACAAAATATTGAACAAAATAATTTAATTACAACAGATGATAGTTGAGCAGTAGTGATTCCAAATGAAATTAAAGATATAATAGAAAGAAATTGAAGATGAACTGCAAGATGATAATATAAATAGAATTAGAAAACAATATAGAAGAAAAAATTATAATTACAGAAAAACAAATTCTTATGCACCATATCAACGAAAAAATTATTATCCAAAACTAACACCTCCAGATATACAAATTGAAGAAAGAGCAAAGTTTACATCTAGTCAATATGATGGTAGAGCAGTCTATGAATGGAATATAGATGGTAGGTCAGAATATGAAATATTAAGATTACTACAAGAAATGGGAATGGCTAGAGTAGCTTATAGACAAGAAGGGTATAAACCAAAAGATATAGCTGTAGCCTTTACTGCAGGATTTTCAGGACAATTAAAAAATTGGTGGGATAATATGATAACAAAAGATCAACGAAATGAAGTAATAGAACATACAATTGAAGAAGACGAATTAGATGTTAATGGAAATATAGTAAGAGATGCTCAAGGAAATCCAAAGAAAATTAAAATATCAGATGCACCAGAATATTTAATATATACTTTAGCTCATCATTTCATAGGAAATCCATCTTATGAATCAAAAAGTTCTCAAATATTTTTAACTAATTTAAGATGTCCAACATTAACAGATTTTAGATGGTATAAGGATATGTTTTTAACTTATGTATTTAAAAGAGATGATTGTAATCAACCATTTTGGAAAGAAAAATTCATTTCAGGATTACCTACTTTATTTTCATATAGAATATTTAATGCTATAAAAACAACAACAGGAAAAGAAGATATTAATTTTTATGATTGGAGTTATGGTCAATTAATATCATTTATTAAATCAGAAGGATTAAAACTTTGTCAAGAATTAAAATTACAATCAAAATATGGATCAGAGAGAAATGAAATAGGTTCATTCTGTGATGCATTTGGAATAACAGGAATAAAAGCCCCTTCTAGAAATAATAAAAGAATTACATATCCATATAAACCATACAAAAGAAGAAGTAAAAAATATCAACAATATTCTAATAATCAGACAAGATATTTTAAGAAAAAGAAATATAGAAAGAAAAAATTAATTTGTTATAAATGTGGAAAACCAGGTCATATAGCAACAAATTGTAAAACTCAAAAAAGAATAAATGAAATTTTTGATAAAGAGGAAGATAAAGAATTACGATTAAAAATAATGAAAATTATGATTAATAGTGACACAGAAGAAAGTGAAGAAAACATTAATGAAATTTATACAGATAGCGAAGAAGAATATTCAGATAAATCTTCACCATGTCGTTGTATTAATATGATATCAGATGAAAAAACTAATAAAGACTTATTATTTGAACTTATTAGTAAAATAGAAAACCCGGAAGAACAAAGACAATATTTAATAAAATTAAAAGATTTAATATTAAAAGAAGATAAAAAACCTGAATTTTTAGAACCATTTAATATTACAAAATTATATAACAAATACTCAGAACAAAAACCTCAAGGAATAGTTTCCAATTCTAATACAAATTTCATACAGCAACAAATTCAAGAATTAAAATTAGAAATTAGAGAAATTAAAAATGATATTAAAACTCTGCAGTTAAGTGAATTAGAATTCCAAGCTAAAATAAGTCTAAATGAACAGAATCAGAAAGAAGATATCCCAGAAAGTAGTAAAAGTAGTAAAGGAATTCAAATTCCAGGAGAAACAAACAATGAAGAATATTTAAATGTAATTGAAAAAATTAATATAGAAAAATGGCATGTATTTGTTACTATAGGAATTCAAGATTATCATACAACTAGTATAGCTATGATAGATAGTGGAGCAGATCAAAGTTGTATTAAAAATGGAATTATACCAATAAAATATTGTTCAAAAACAAATCATAAATTACAAACCGCAAATGGAAATCCATTAAAAGTTAAATATAAATTAAAAAATGGATTTATATGTAATAATAATTATTGTTTTAAGCATACATTTATTATAGTGAAGATTTAACTCAAGATGTTATTTTAGGAAACCCCTTTTTATATCAAATTACCCCATTTAAAAAGACAACAGAAGGTTTACAAGTAAACATAATGGGCAATAAAATATTATTTCAATTTATTACTCCAGTAAGACAAAGAGAGTTAAATTTATTACAAACTAATAGTATATTTTGTCAAGTTAAACAAAAAGAAAATCAAATAAACTATATAAAAGAAGAGATTACATATAAACAAATAGACTTTCAATTAAATAAAGAGGAGATCAAAAACAAAATTATACAATTAGAGGAAAAGTTCAAAGAAACAATATGTGCAGATCATCCATCTGCATTTTGGTCAAGAAAAACCCATATAATTCAATTACCATATGAAGAAGATTTCAATGAAAGAAATATTCCAACCAAGGCTAGGCCAATACAAATGAATTCTGAATTATTAGCACATTGTAAAATAGAAATAAAATCATTATTAGATAAAAAATTAATTAGACCTTCTAAATCTCCATGGAGTTGTTCAGCATTTTATGTCAATAATCAAGCAGAAAAAGAAAGAGGAGTTCCAAGATTAGTAATAAATTATAAACCGTTAAATAAAGTATTAAAATGGATAAGATATCCTATTCCTAATAAAAAAGATTTATTAAATAGACTATTTAATGCAAAAGTATATTCAAAATTTGATTTAAAATCAGGATATTGGCAAATTCAAATAGATGAAAAAGATAAGTACAAAACAGCATTTACAGTACCATTCGGACATTATGAATGGAATGTAATGCCATTTGGATTAAAAAATGCACCATCAGAATTTCAAAATATAATGAATGACATATTTTCTGCATATACATTCATGATAGTTTATATAGATGATATATTAATATATTCCAGAACATTAGATGAACATTTTAAACATCTAAATATATTTTTTAAACTAGTAGTACAAAATGGATTAGTAATATCAGCACCAAAAATGAAACTATTTCAAACTCAAATCAGATTCTTAGGACATGATATTAATAAAGGAACTATTAGACCTATTAATAGAGCACTTGAATTTGGTAGTAAATTTCCAGATGAAATTAAAGACAAAAATCAATTACAGAGATTTTTAGGATGTCTTAATTATGTTGCAGATTTTTTCTCTAATTTAAGAACGTTGTGTGCACCATTATATGAAAGATTAAAAAAGAATCCACCTCAGTGGTCAAACTTACATACTCAAATAGTTAAAGAAGCAAAAGAAAAAATTAAGTCATTACCATGTTTAGGTATTCCACATCCAGAAGCATTCATGATAGTAGAAACCGATGCATCAGAAATAGGATATGGAGGAATTTTAAAGCAAAAAATAAATAATAAAATTCAATTAATAAGATATATGTCTAAAGTATGGACAGGATCTCAAAAGAATTATTCAACAGTTAAAAAAGAAATGTTAGCAATAGTTTTAAGTATATCTAAATTTCAAGATGATTTATATAATAAAAAGTTTTTATTAAGAGTAGATTGTAAATCTGCTAAAGGCATAATTAAAAGAGATATAGAAAACTTAGTATCAAAACAAATATTTGCTAGATGGCAAGGTATTTTATCAGTATTTGATTTTGATATAGAATATATAAAAGGAGAAGATAATTCATTACCTGATTTTTTAACTCGCGAATTTCTTACAGGTAAACAGAAGAATGACACATATTTCGAGAAATGAAGATTGGTTATGGATAAAAGATTATATTAATCACCCTCAAACTAAAAAGAAAATATTAAAAATTTATTCACTAAAAGAACATGTTATTCAAGATCCAGAATTTCCAAACATTTATCATATATATAATAGTAATCCACTGTCAGTAAAACATCAAGTATTTTTGCATCAAATGCATTATTACAGTATGTTAGTATCATATCATACTTATAAGTCCACAAGAATCCCAGAAGTAAATAAAGCAATATGGAAAAGAATAGAAAACTTTAGGAAAGAAATAGCCTTTATATAATTTTTATTTTTTACAGGAAAAATCAATGGCAAACAAAGGAGAGTCATCATCTTCATTCAAAAATTACAAAAAACAGACAGCAGCAGATTATATGTCAAAGGTGAATACTCCAAAACCTTTATCCCCGGTTATTCAAACTTCCAATAAGTTTACAAGTCTAGAAGAATTTCCATTACTTCCACTCACATATACTCAAGTAACTCAAACACCTTTTGCACAATTAAGGAATAAAGTGTCTAGTTCATCTCAAACACCAGTAGCAATAACCCCACTTCCAAATACACCTACTCAAAATATTGATTCAGGAAAATCATCATATCAATTAAAAAAACCTTTTGAATATTTATGTTTAACAGAGTTTACTACTAATATTCCAGTTACTGATTTAAATAATTACACTCAACAATTATTTCGAAATGATATGCTATGGTTTTCAGATGATTTATTAAAAACTCAAATGTTTTATGAATTCATTTTAGTAGATTCAGAATCTGTTGAAATCACTCATATTCATGAAGAAGGAACGCAAAAAATAGCTTATTCAAAATGTGTGATAAAACAAGTATTAGATGTAGAAGATTGGCCAAATATTTTTACCAAAATTCTATTTTCTATACCATTTCAACCTCAAGGATATTCTTATGAAGATTATAAACAGGCATGGAAGAAAGCTTTTTATTTAAGGTCTTTTGACCATTCCTGGTTTTTTCAATTTCACAAAGATAGCAAAGTTAAATTCCCATTATGGTTCTACGACTGGTGGGATACTCATGGATGCCAACCAGATATTATGCCAATGGAAGCACAACAAGGTTTACAATATTGGAACAATAATAGCAAAATGAAAGAATATAGTAAAGAAATTCAATGGCATGTGTCTCTTAGAGTGCCATGGATATGGTGTTGGAATTTTCAAATTGTGCAAATTAGACCTACGCCAAGACCTATGTCACTGATTAGACAATTCAAATGTAAATGGTGGGATACATACAAAAAAGAGTTATGTTGTCAAAAGGCAGTGGCCACTCTTATGACTACTGGCAAAAGGACATGGATTAATCCCACTACTAATCCAACCACTCCAACTGGACCACCACAAAAGGTTACTCAACAGAAGACTCCAACAAATTCAGCAGCAACAATTCAAAAAAGAAAATTCTCAGAAGATGATATGGAACAATTTTTCCAATTTATGGAATATCAAAAAAGACGCAATCAACAACAGCCACAAATGTCTATAGATTCCACTCCAAGCCCATCTCCTCAAGATATGTTCGGAGGACATTGTGCTCAAGATCCGTTTGAAGAATAATTCATATAATTTAACTTGCAGGTTTTCTTTGATCAACTATTCAGCATGGATGATAAGATTAAAAATAATTCAAAAAACATTACAACTCTTCTTCACCAAAGAGAGTTAGGCGGATCTAATCCAAAGGTCATTCATCATAGTATTCATCAAGATTTGCTAGAAGATGGAACTAAAAAAGCAGGACAGCATATTCCATCTTGGTGGACATATTACACTCAAAAAACTAAGCAGGCTTATTGGTTCTACCGCACTCAAGCATTCAAGAAAAATAGTCAAAAAGAAGATGGGGGACCCAAACCCATGTGAAGACTAAGAAGATGGGGGACCTAAACCCATGTGAAGACTAAGACATCCACTCAAAAAACATAGGCATGTGAAGGCATGTGAAGACCAAGTCATCCACTCAAATAAAGAAGACGGATTTCAAAAATTATGACCAAGTCATCCACTCAAATAAAGAAGACGGATTTCAAAAATTATTCAATATTATGTAATAGAATAGTTACTTCTAAGTCTATAAATTAAGAAGAACTCCAATGTACTCAGGATCGCATGTTTTAGAAGCTATCAAAAGCAATAAAAATTTGAGTTTCATTCACTTCTTGTTCTTCTTTCTTTTTAAAAGGTATTATTTTTATTAATTTTATATCTTATTTTTATTTTTATATCGATCTCTCCACACTTAAACCTTGCTCGTCCTCGAGCAACACAACAAAATCACGCTAAAACAAATATATATAACAAAGAATGAAGGATTGGCAATTTTACATTACTCAACAATGTGTCTAATCATTTAAAGCACTTGATATGTGTTTGTGTACATGCCTCATAGCTTACTCAACAAAATCGACAAGTAATCATTCCATGTGTCCACAAGAGTCTTCAAAGTGCCTTTTTATACACATTTAACATGTTGAGTATATTGTGTGTGTGTGCAATGGGTACCACTTGGATCTTAACTTGTTCATGTCCATGCTATAGGTAAGAGATCTGACAACTAAGCTTTGTTCTACTCTTTTTCTTACAATCACCTCTTTGACCATTATATAGATACTAAGAAATTTACAAGATCATTGGGACTTTTATTCTTATTACAACATATGCCAAGGGTTTTTTGGCTTTTTATACCCACATTCCACCTCATATGAGTTCTCCTCCAACCTTTTGGTTAGTAAAGGAGCGGTCTCGCATTGGAGGGGAATTTTATTCATCACAAAAGATGTAAAACACATAAATTCAATAAGTTCAACAATGCCAACGGTTTTGTGGCTATTTTTTCCCATTCCATCTCATATGAATTCTCCTTCTACCTTTTTGGTTAGTGAAGGAGCGGTCTCACATTGGAGAGAAATTTATTCATGGCAAACAAAAAAATATGAAAAACAACACATAATGCCCAATTCATTTTTTGAAACTTGAAAGTATCTACACGTCTCTTAGGGAAAGTTAGTCCAAAAGCTAAACTAACCAACTGCCAAGGTACTCCGACCTATCTTATTAACCAAACTTGTCAATCTTCATGAGTTCCCCGCTTGTGCGTATTAACAATAAACTCAAAGCGTCAAACTTTCCATCAAGGAACCGACTTCCCTTATGTAACATGTAATTTTCCTTATCAAAAGTCGAGTTTCTAAGTTATAAAAATTCACATCATTGGCTACACAACACTAATCTCATATAATGTAGACTAGACACATTTTCTCATTTGGTTGTCAATGCCAACGTTCAAACACTAAACACAAACATACAATATATATATATAATCCCTAAAATGAACAAAAGTTCAAAAGACACAAAACTGAAAAAATTCACAAGATTCACAAAAACAATAACAACTATGGACATTATGATATCCCAAAATTGCAAAAACGGGTATGAGCTTCAAGCCTCAACAACAAGGGACTTCTGAAACTTCGAAACACACAAGGATTTCTCAATGTGCAATCAAGAGTATGCAAGAATCAACCAAAAAATAAAACCTAAACAAGAAAAGCAACTAAAAATTCAAGTTTAACATACATAAATCACAAAATGTTCATTGAAGCACAATATCAAGCATCTTCAACAAATATCTTCCTATCCACACTTAAAATATGCAATATTTTCATAAGACAAGGGAGGGATAAGAAAACACCTGAGGTGTATGTAATATGGCCATCTCTTTATTGATGCATGTGAAATGAGAACTTGGCCATTGTGAAGATACCTCTCATTTTTGTTTCCTCATAGATGGAAAACCTGAAAAAAAGATAAAAGAAAGAAAACAAGTAAACTAATTTCATGTATGAGTTCAAGAAAACATTTAAACAAATAAGCTCTAGACATGACACTCAAACATAATCACTCAAAACAAAAATGTTCACAATCACTCTATGGCATGCATAAGAAGATTTTACATTGTGCTCATGTGAGTGCTCTTGTGCTAGGTGTGCATCACAATCATGTTCAAATCCTAATCTCATTCATTAAGCTCATGTGCACTTGAGTCCTAATGAATTCATGCTAGGTAAACCATGAATGTGCCATTAACCACATATATGAAAATTGCACATATTAAGCTTTTGAAACCTCACCACATATGCTAACTCATGTAATTTAACATTAAAAATCATGAAGTGATTTAGAGTGAAAAATGTGTTGGTGTGCCATTGACATGAGAGAACAAAAGATGAAGGGGTTAAGCAAGTAGTGTGAGGGGTATGCATCCCCCTCCACACTTAGCTCTTTTTATCATTTATGCATATATTTTCATTCTCTCATATTCATTCTTTCACATTTATTGTTTTCTTTGAACTCATACAAGAAAAACAAACCTAATTACTCTAAACACACAAAACAAAAACAACAACTAACATTTAAATAAAAAAAATGGGAAGAAATTGTAGTTCTAAGTTTATTTAGTCTCTAGCTAGACTTTATTCTTGTGTCTATTCCTTCAAGATTTGGAATAACCATCCTGGTACCAAAAGAATGCCCTCTCAACGGCACTCTTTTGCCGTTTGTAAGGCGTTCTTTGGCACCCTTTGAGGAGGCGCTTGAGCTCATGTTTGTGGGGAGCAACTTCAACAAATTCGAATTTGTACCACTCTTGCTCCCCCAATGTAGGCTCCTCCTGTCCTTCTTCCACCAAGAACTTTGGCTTCACTAATGGTCTCTCCACATCCTTCAAGATGATTTCCACTTCCATCATGCTTGACCTACAAGACTCAACCAATGACTTTGCATCCGTAGTCTCAAAACTCTCATTAGAAAGTTCATATATGGATGCATCAAGAATGCTATTTTCAACCAAGTTAGCTATTTCACAAAAAATATTCATGTCTTCTTCATCAAAGCTAACTTGAATTTCACTTTTAGACTTACCCTCATTCACATTACATTGAGCGTTATAATCATTTAAGGGTGTCCTATTGCACATACACCTAATGACATCTTCCATTTCATGCAAATCATTGAATTCCATATAAGATGTCAAAATTACACACGAATGGACTATGTTAGCTAATTCTTGACAAATTAATAAATCATCTTCACATAAGCTATCATATGCATCAATGTGTGGTGTGTCATCATTCAAAGACAATTAACTTTGAACTCATTTGACAAAGGTTCACTATTAATGCATGACTCAAACTTATCCACAATACAATGAATTTCAACACTATTAGGATCCTTTGTACTAGCACAACAATCATCATTGATTTCAAAATGATTATCCATAAGAGTTGTGAAATTATCATCAAATGAATCACATTGTGGAAAATAAGAGGGAGTTTGAGGGGGTTGGTCAAGTTGTACCTCACTTTGGCCCATAAATGCATTAAATGTATACCCTTGGGGATTATGGTGAATAGCTTGAGTTAATTGTCTCAATTGCATCTCAAACTTATTCATTGAAGCTTCATGCTCTCTCAAAGTATCTTCTTGAGCCTCCAAAGTGTCCTCTTGCTTCTCAAGTGTTGTTTCCAATTGAGCACAAAATCTCTCGTTCCCTTGAATTTCTTTGTCGGCCTTCTCCATTAGTTCATAGAGCATATCCTCCAATGATTGTGTTCTTTCTTGCACGGGATGTAACTCATTGCTTTGTTCTTGGTTTGACCAATTCTCTTCGTAGCTTGGTCGATATTCAAACTTCGTTGGAAGGTTTGACTCGTAGTATGTACCATTTTGTTCACCCCTCCCCCGATATCTATCCTCTTGCCCACATCAATTTTGGTCGAAAGCTTCTTGATGAATATGAATGCTTCCATATTGGTTGGACTCGACATTTAACATGCAATGGTAAGTGTGGTGATCGCCTCGACACAACTTACAAGATAATACATCATCATAGCTCATAGAAGCTTGCATATCATTTACCAAGTTGGTCACATTTGCCACTTGAGCCTCAAGCATAGAATATCTATCATTACGCTCATTATCATACAAGCATGAAGTGGTGAAACATCTTGAAGGTTCTCTTTGTACACATTCATTAGTGTCCCAAAAATCTAGGGAAGAAGAATTCCCAAATATGTTAGGTGTTGGTCTAATGTCATCCACCCCATTTGGTGGGTCAATATGATAAAAATCAAGAAAGTCTCCAAACAACCTAGGCATATTTGGACAAACCACAACACAGCTAAAAAAAACTAAAAATGAAAGAAAACACAATAAACAAATATGCACAACATTAAAGCTAAATATTTACAACTACTCAACGCACAAAAACACCAATCCTAAAACCAATTGCCTCCCCGACAACGGCGCCAATTTGATAGGCGTGAAAGATTAAACTTTAATTCCCGGCACCAATTTGATAGCAGTTTTGGAGCTAGGGTTGAAAGTTAAGGCTTAACTGAATCAAATAAATTTATAACCCTAATCCTCACGACATTTAAGGTGCATCAAGACACTGACATTTGTGTAGCAAGAGGAAGTAGGGGTCGAACCCACAGGGAGGGGATGAGTTTAAGGAATTAGTGTGAACGTGTGTGAAGTAGTGAGAGTTAAAACAAGTAATGAAAAATAACCTAAACTACAAGCTAGACAAAAGAACAAATAAAGAAGAAAATGCATGAAGGACAAGGAATCATGCAATGAAGTGTACCCTTGGAGTATTGGTTTTCCTAAACATTAGTGTTTTATGTGGTTTACGAGAGTGAGTTAACGAACTAAGAGTGTGACAACATCAATCAAGTTCCACTTTTATGGCGGAAGCTAGAACCTAATAATGTTGACACCTACGGGAAATTGACTTCGTAGCTAATCCCCCATTTATGGCGGAGGCAAGGATTTGCCAATTTAGGTCAACCAAGATCCCTATGTTCCCCCGAGCCTACCTCACTCTAATTCGGCTCCTCCTTTATGGCGAAGGCAAGATCCAAACCTAGTCACTCTTCCGAATGTCACTCCCTAATCTATTCCTTCCTTTTTGCGACTAACCTTAGTGAAAAATCAACTTCAATAATGAGTACTTCTGTTTAACATTCTTCCGTTTTTTCAACATTGTAGTAATTTTTAAATCCAGTAATGCGATGGTTTAGTTGACTTACAACTTGAGAATAATGACTTTGCGATCAAAATAATTGTCATTAATATATTTAAAGTTTTAAACTTGGCCATTTTTAGGCCACGCTAATGGCATTTTTGACATGGGTTTCTCCTCACTTGAAGGATGGTTTGAATTTTGACAAATTGATGAACTTTTCTTTAAATCTTCACACTTTTGCTGCTTTCCCTCTCTTTGTTCGGATATGCACCGACGATACCATACCATCCACAGAAATGGCCTACGTATCCAAATATATAAAGAAGAATTACTTTTGAAGTATACACATCAGTGTTTTAAAACTCAGACCGGAATAGAGCTACTAGGTTAGGGGTCAATTGGTCGTACCGGTCGAACTGGTGTCAAGAATCGGATGACGTCACAAATATATTTAATATAAATATATTAATTAAATATTAACATATCTCACATGTTATGTCAAAATAAAATGACCAAATTATAAAAAAAATAATATTCAATTAAGTTCTTAGTTTTTCATCAATAAAAAATTCATAAATCGTATTGTTTAATAATACTAATAATTATTTTGTTTATAATTTAATAAAATGTCATTAAAATACGCGAGATATAATAAAGTATTAATTAATTTAATATCAAATCGATCATATTAAAATAAGTTAAAAAATATAGTTCTCTATACACAATTTATTTATTTCAAAACTTAAACTTGTGAACTAAAAAAATTAATGATATATCATACTTTGAATTTAATTTTGTGTGCTATAAAATAATAATTAAATAAAAAACAAAAAATATTAAATGAAAAAAATTAAAATTTATATTTATTTAAACTGTATGAATGTGATTGATTGAAAATATTGATGAAAAACATAATTTCCATATTCATTCAAAATCTTGTAATATGGTAAATTGGAAGTATTTATGACAATTAGAATTTATTAAAAATCTTAAAATATCGTAAATTGAAAGTATTTATTATCATTGAAAGATATTAAAAATCTTGAATATGGAAAATTAAAGTATTTATGACGATTGAATGTATTCAAATTTTAAAATATTGAAATATGGTAAATTGGAATCATTAATGATAATTAAAAATATTGAATATGGTAAATTAAAGTATTTATGACAATTGAATGTATTCAAATTTTAATATATTAAAATATGGTAAATTTGAATCATTAATGACAATTGGGTGTATTGATGGAAAAGCATTAACTACTGTTGATGGAAAAGCATTAAATGTAGGTATAAATGTAAAAAAAAAACTGAAAACCGAAAACAGGGTTCTAACAGGTTTTCGATTTTTTGATCCCCAGTTTTTTGTACTAACTCGGACCGGATACCTTGCCGGTTCCCGGTCCAACCGGTCGAACCGGCCGATCCTGTCTGGGTTTAACAACACTGATACACATGCGGTGATGATTCTCAAATTATCCACATATCTCGAAAAAAAATTAAATATTAACAAAAAGTTGGAGCATTGATTTGAGTTCATCCCCATAAATTCAGCCAAAATGCACTCAGAAAAAGTGTTCAATTGTTTCTTAGAAGTTACAGGCAGTTATTAAAAATGTTGAAGGATTCTAAAATATCTATGATCATTGTGCTTCTTTTGGCTATTACAATTTGTAAGTCTTTCTCTCTTTTTCTTCACTATATAGAGTTAAAATCATGATTGTTAAGGGATAATATCCCATATCGGTTAAATAAAACCTCTTGAACTAATTAATAAGATCCTTAGGTTACTCCACCCATAACCAATTGGTTTTGGGTTGGATGCACAAGACTTCTTTGACATGGTATCAGAGCGAGTTTGAATTTAGGCTTTTCAAACATGACTAGGATAAATAAATAATAAAAAAAAGAAAATCTTAAGTCATGATTGAGAGGAAATGTTAAGGGATAATATCTCACATCGATTAAATAAAAGCTCTTGAGTGCATTTTAAAATATAAAATTATTAATTTTGAAATATTAATTTTGAAATATAAAAATTATTGTATAAAAAATATGTAACAAATTAATTTGCATGGTGATAAAAGAAAGAAAATTAGAATATTCTTTTTGGTATAAAATATGGTATGAATGACTTGGAGTTAAAATAGTGGTTGGTGATGATATTTTGGTGTGAAAGTTGCACCAAATATGGTGTTATGCATTGGAGATGGTCTTAAAATTTTTGAATTAAATGTACAATTTAATTGAGAAACAATGACCATATTGAATAAGAATAACTGAAAGTCTAATCAAAATCTATGCATAGGTTAAGTATACTTCGTGACGATTTGGGAAAAACATTAGCATTATCGTGAGTAATGAAAAGAAATTAACGAACTCAATGACCTGCTCATTAAGATTTGCTCGTCTAGAAGAAAACAAAAATGAAGAACTCTCAGCCAAAATTAGTAGATTTTGAGGGCAGCTTCAGGAGAAGTTTGCCATCTAAGCAGGTCCCGTGAAAGAGAAGAGATGGTTGGAAGGGAGATGCTAAAACTTCATGCCCAAATTGAAGAAACAAATATTGGTTGATTACCACATAACAAAAGTTTTCAAGAAGATCTTCCTTGTCGTTCTTGACCTCTTTGGTGCTTTCCATTAGATTAAAGAGATGACCGATGCCCTTTCATATCCCACCGGAAAATATGAAATACGGCTCTGTCTGGAAAATATGAAATATGACTTTCTATTCTAAACTGGGTTTGTTTGGAGAATCTTAATTTTGTGATTTATTTCACAATTGCAAAATGAGGTGTTTGTTTTGTTCAACTTTTTCTTCAAAATTTTTAAAACACAAAACAATGCTACAATAATTATTTTTGCTACAGTAATTTTTATAAATAAAATAATGAATTTGAATTTTAAATTTTAATAATAAACAATTCTTCCTAACACAATTCCTACCAAAATAAACTAATAAAATATTAATTCAAATTTAAATTTCAAACTTTTATTAATAAAAGAAATCTTCAATACAAATCCCAACGAAAAAAAATCATTCATTCCAAACACTCCCAAAATATTCTTTTCTCATAACAAATCCCAAGAAAAAAAATTTCATGATATAATCCAAAAATAGCTCATCCAAACAAAGCCAAATGGTCGTATCATTTTACAACCAAAATTATAATATACTCTTACTAGAATAAATTCCAGTATAGTGACAAGTAAGGTCGTCTCCCAAGGAAACAGTTGTATTTCTTTTCTTTAACAAAAATTATTACAAATCAAATGTTGAGATTTAATTTCCAACAAATAACAAAATTTAAGAATGAAGTAAAATAAATTATGGTTAAAGTGTTGAATCAACATTAATTATATTCTTGATCATCGATGCAGTAATGTACCTGTTTAATCAAATCAACCGGTTATAGTTAGCGGAAACCACTGTCATAACCTTATTCCTTCTTAATTATCAGTAATTAAAAGAATTCTTATTAATTACTTTATAACCAATAATTTACCTTAGAGAAGTCTCATTAGATTTAAATTATTGATTGCATTAAGGTTTAAAGGAATCCAATTTTTATATGTACATATGAACCCGTATGTACATATCAACCCCTTATACCCACGTCGATGAATGACAATTTTACCACTAATTAAAAGTAAATAGACAATTACGGATCCACTTTTTTAATTTTTATTAGAATCTTCTATAATTAATTAAACATTGTACACTATTTAATTACCACAGAATAATCTTAATTTATTTTATCACTGAACATAAAATGCAACTTGATTAATAAAGTAATTTAGTCCAATTTGATCTTACAAAAAATTAATGTTTATCATCACTCTTACCGGAATTAAAAAATTAGTTACTACACATCTCTAAAATTAAATCAATCAGATTAAAGTAAAATTCCATATAATAAAGTAATACGTACCTTAATTTTTAGAATTGATAACAAGAAGAAAAAAATAACCTTGAATTGAACTTTGCTTGCAAACTCTTTGATTGAGTTTATATCAACATCCAAAAGATAAGGTATGTATCAATATCCAAACGATAAGGTTGGAATGATTAAGTACTTAATCTAATTTTCTTAAGCTAGATACGTGAATTAAATAATAAGAATTTGATTGAATTCAAAAGATTAACTTGGTATTGAATTAAATATAAAATAAAATAAAACTTGAGAATTCTTAAAGAAGCTAAAGTGCTAATCTACACACTTTTATCAATTCAAAACCCACTATTTAAAGACTTCATCCAACAACTAATAACTAAAAATACTAACAATCCTAAAAAACTCCCAAATCACAAAATTCCAAAATATTAGGAGATTTGAATTGGAAAAATATTCCTTGTCATTCGGATTTGGAAATGCTAATCATAGCCAACATCGTCCAAAATATCCTCAATCCTTCCAGTAAAAATCCTAACAATAGATAATCCCTAACAAACTCCCAAATCACAAAATTCCAAAATATTAGGAGATTTGAATTGAAAAAATATTCCTTTCCATTCGAATGTGGAAATGCTAATCATAACCAACACCATCCAAAAGTCTTCAATCCTTCTAGTAAAATCTTTTCAACCTTCTAGTAAAAATCTGTTCAAGTAAAATCTCTAAAATCCTTCAAGTAAATTTAGGAGAGGAGATGTGATTGTAACTTCATCAAGTAAAATCTCTTCCACCTCTTCTCTTTTCTTGTAGCAATTCAGCACCATTTTAACATTCTACTCATTTCCCTCATAAATCATGAAAATATAACACATACCATGATTTCTAATACATAAATACTAATAAAAGTCATTAAATTATAACAAATAAACTTAAAATATTAGCTCTATCAGTTACCGTGTAAAAGACAACAATAAGTGAAACATTTGGAAATGTTACTAAGGCGATGATTTTCAAGTAACACAATCCAAAAGTATGATAATTCTTGGAGGACAAGGATCGACTTCTAGCACTAATCAAACTTATACTAAACCACTGTAGCAGCCATTGTCAAATGATCAACACAATCATCATACAAATTTAGTCAACTCCAATACAGTAAATCAGGCAAAGCCTACTTTATCTGTGTTTATCTTTCCCAGCAGGGGTGTTTGGACATTCCCCGTCAATTCCAAGATAACAAAATACTAGACATATGAAGAATCTTATTGCGCTACTACAAAGTCAATGTTACTGAAAACAAGAGAAGTCAGAGGAAGACAAGCAGGCAATTGTAAAATCCAAGCCCACTTTGGTTGGCATCCACACGATTAACAGAAGTGACTAATTGTTCACATACATGGCTGTAAGAAAATCAATTCTACGACAACCACAAGTCACCAAATAAAATTTCAGAACAATCACTAGAATCTCAGAAGCCTATGTTTCAGGGATGATGGAAAGGAATAAAGGAAAATTACAGAATCCTTAGTTGTAATCATACACATAATTAGCAAACCAGCATCAGCGAATTTCTCTCAACGCATGTACGATGTGCAAAATCATCGCTTGCACAAGATTAAAATCTTCTCTTGGGGCTTCGAGAACGCTGACCCCGAGGGGATCTGCAAAGATAAGAGACTCAAAAAGTCAAATTTTACAAATGATATATAGTATAGTGTCCTGCTTTAGAAAGTAAAATATCCACCTGCTCACAACTTATTTTACGAAAGAGGAGGAATTTTTGTGGAACTTCCACAATTGAGCTTTGTAAAAACTGGTAGATGACAGGTTCAATAATAACAGGTAAAATTGCTAGTTTTCAACAAACATCAGTGAATAGCAAGCAAAGCTGGAAATATGGGTATGCTTCAATACTTATGCAACACGGCAATTCATTACTAGAGAAAACAATAGCAATACATATTGCCGCAGGAGACCTTGATAACAAGTGATTCTCGAACATTTTCTAGGAAAGAAGGAAACAAACTTAAAATGGTTTACCAGCTAAGGGAAAGGGAAAAAAAGTGGCAACATTGCTAACACATACATCCGAAGAATACATATTTCCTACAAAATAACTATCAAATAAGCATAGCAAGAAATTCTCTGCAAATTTTGGTCTATCTTTAGGTTTTCTTTTGCTATCACATAAAGTATATTGGAATCTTAATTGACATAGAGCTCATTCTCTCATAACATTAATGGCATAAATAAATAAAAACAGACTAGATATAGTGAGAATATACCTCCTCCTCGTATTCCTCCTCTTAAATGGGCCTCTACTGAATGCCCAATCAACATGTATAGACTAGGTAAGCAATTCAGCTCCATCCATTGCACTTATAGCTCTCTGTGCATCTTCAAAATTCTCGTATTCAATAAATGCATAACCCTATAACATACCATTTCATAACACATCATTTAACAAGAAAACACCAACTGCAAGGTTACAGCAATTAAAAGCACACATAAGCACGGAAACAAGATGAAAAACATAATTTGTTTGTAAATGGAGATTCTATCACCCCAAAAATCCATGATCTAAATGTAGAAAAACTTACCTTCATTAAGCTGTAACTTCCAGAAGACCTGTAGCAATTTCTACATCTAAAACTATTCCCGCACATGAAAGGACAAAATTTAAATAAATGTAGACATATTATTACATAAACTGTCGAAATGATTTTTGTACAGTTCAAGTGACATTTGTAATGAACTAAATATTCGTCCCTTCAATGAACAGTTTTCCTCTGTATCTTTTAATCAAATTTATATATATAAGTGTGCGAGCATATGTCCACAACTATATGTACGTATGTACATATTGTAGTGCACCAAATTTGTCTCCATTTCTCAAGCAAAACATTTGATGGAAGGAGATTTAAGTTTCCTGGTTAAGTCTCCGAACAAGCACTCAAATAAGCATTCCTTTTAGATATTAATACCACCACAACAAGCTCCACCTCCAGTTCCCGGATTCAGAATCAGCAAATTAACAATATAAGCATCTATTTCACAGATCAAAGTCTCAATAAAACAAACATTCAGCATTACATATATCACTGTTTTGAAGTCTCCATTTCTTTCATATTCCAGTCTCAATCTTAGATACCAAATTGATCTTTTAATCAAATGGTCAAATTGATCTTTTAGCAAATTGACAATGCCACAAAATATTGTGGCCACTACTTTTTATAGTACAATAAGTGGCTTCGGTTAAATAGTTCAAAATTATCTAAGCCTAAGGTATCTCCAATGGATTTTACCCGTGTTAAAATTTCCACCTCTCATGAAATTACTAATTCAAGCATCTTCCAGCTTCAATGCACTATAAACTCCAAAAGTTATTGTATAGATCCCTTGGAGTTGGAAAAGCAAAAGTAGGCCTTCCCTTGCCATTGTGGAGTACACTCCTTGGATCCAATGGCATGTTCAAAAGCTTGAAAAATTTGGTCAATACAATTCTAAATCAACTTCACCCAAGCTATTATAGCAAGTAGTTTTATTCGAATTTTCAAAACACTTGTGGCAATCAGTTAACTTTACAACTTTGGTTCTAACTAACGTGTTTGATTAGGTTCAAGATCCTTTGCTTGATTTGAAGACGATACTAGGGTTCTTGTTTGTTCAATTCAGGTTTTAGGTGGAGCTATTATAGCAAGTTGTTTTATTCGAAATTTCAAAACACTTCTGCAGATCAGTTCTTTATAACTTTGGTTCTAACCAACGTTTTTTATTAGGATCAAGTTCCTTTGCTCAATTTAAAGATGATCCTAGGGTTTGTTCAATTCAGGTCTTAGAAGGATTTCCAGCCTAGGGTTCACATTACTCTTCTCATGGTAGAGTAGCTTATTGTCAAAGGACAATCTCGTAAATATTGGGGGCAAAATACAAATATATAATAGAAGTATAGCCAATAAAAGAAATATTTCAGAGGATAGAATTCCAACGAAAACTCATAACACACAGCATGTTGGAGCTACATGGTACTAGTTGCAGTGCACAAAGTGTGCTTGTTTGGGAAAACAGAAAATTCATACTGATATTGCCAATTAGTAAATAGAATTTTGCTTGATCAAAGATGCTATGTAATTATAAATTTTCTATAGTTAACAAAGTTAGGCTTATCTTCACAAATCCAGTTCGCCGATCAAGGTTCAAATGCAAACCATTCATCTATCCAAACTCACCAAATGCGTTCTCCAGATCATCATCTTGTGCCTCCTCATGAACTCCAGTAACTAGAATAATCCATCCCTCAATTGTTGCATAATTTGATCACCATTAAAGTCTCGTTAAGATCAGTAATTCTCGAAGAATAACCTAAGTACCACAACATCGAATGTTGTTCATGTTAATGGTGCACAATGAAATAAGATTACAATTTATAGCCTTGAGTTTAGCAAGCTGACTATCATGAACTATAATAATAAAGCACAATCCTAAATTCTAGAAAACTCCATGTAGCTTTTACAGATAATAAAAGGCTTAGGGGAAGGGGACAGGGATAGGATGGTTATTCACGTGTTTCAATTGTAGCCAAATTGGCTTTCATTTTATCTTTCCCAACACAATTATTCTGTACACATCAAGATTCACCTTAAAGTTAAAGCACTACTTCAGTTCACTACCAGCTCCACTTATCATGTGATGGAAGTCTATGACAAGCCCTTATCTGCATAAAGGATTTTAGGAGTCCATCCGCTGTTTCTACAAAAGTGCTTTCCAGCCAGTAATTTTTAGGAAACAAGTCTACAAGTTTAATCAGTTGTATCAACGTGTTTAACTTTAGTTTGCTTTCACAGACAAGAATATTGAAATTTTAGAGTATGAGAAAATCATAGCGCATGCAATAGAATCTTGGGAATCGCTAAGCAAGTGGAGAGAAATTGAATATTCCAAATCTTAGAAGTGAATTTAATTGAAAATTTCAAAGGATAACAGGCTATAAAGAAGAAGGCATTGGCTGGGTAGTAGTAACCTCCAAAACTATAAAGAGTACACAATAAGATGACATTCAGAGTTCCTTACCAACTTGAATTTTCAAAAACCAATCTCACATCATTGAAAACCCAAAACAATGACAATCTCCAAAATTTCCCTCAAAATTTTGAAAATTTCAAACCACAACGAACCCGAAATCCTAAGCTTTCTTGCCCAAACTTAGAACCTGAATGTTGTCCCATCACCAACTAAAATTTAGGAGCGGAAGAGTAAATGAAGAAAGCTATGGAAGTTCGAACACCATCATTAGACAAAATCACACGTTTTATATCAAATCATCCAAATAACTATGGCAGAATACAACCACCGTTCTCAACTACAAACATTGAAATCCAATACCTCCCACCATCCCTGAATAGATGAACGAACCGACTGAACAAGAAGAACAACAGCAAACATACCAAACCAGAAAAAACCCAAAT